>JAVLUE010000028.1:0-176637 GCA_034190945.1 Octodonta nipae | reverse complement strand
GACCCTTTCCTTTTTTGGAACACACACAAAAATAATTTTTTACGTTTCATCACACACTATCATTTATTATACAGCTGAAAATTTCAAACTGAATTTATCTAAAAAAAAATGCATAAAATAATAAAATGAACTAAAAATTACTTAAAAAGACTGAAATAAATTGTTTTATAAAAACCGAATCAGAAAAAACTAAGAAAAAAAGCATTTTTTTTATTGGCGGAAGAATTTGTTGCGAAAAAAAAAAGATAAGACAAGAAAAAAACTTGAAATCTTTTTTTTCAAACTAAGTGGTTTTATTCAAATAAAGCAAACCATTTTTTAAAAAAATTTGATGAAACTAAACTTTTATGAAACTTCAGAAATCTAGATTAACCCTTGGTGCCCAAAAACCCCAAAATTTATTGTTTTTTTTTCTAACATATTATCATAAAGTCAATTCTTAAATGAGGCTGAATTTTTGAAAACAAAAGAACATTGTAAAAGAACTTTTAGCTGAAATAATAAGAGTTTTTTCAATAATTAATGATCTGTTGTATGTAACTTTAGTTTCACATCCGATATCATTTTGAAAAAAATATTATATTTAACCCAGTAAAAAGTGTGTTGAAAAAATTTTCAGCATAAGCGGGTTAAAAAGAAAACAACAGATTTGTTAGAAGATAAAATAGCATTCGAGTTTAAAAAGCAAAAAACCTACATCTAGAAACACTCAATTAGTCAGATCAATGGAGAAAAATGGAATTCTATTCCGACTACATTCGATCAAGAAATTCTTAATGTTCTTGAATTTTATCAAAACTATTCTAATTTTCATTATTAATTCAATGCATGTCATTCATTAGAAAAAAGTTTTCAATTTTTTTCTTAATTTATTATCAAAGTTAGTTACTTTATGAGTTGCCCTCATTTTGGTTAACAATGGAAAATTTTATTTGATAGCTTTAAAACTAGAGAAATAAAACTAATAAAATTATTCAATTCTTGAAAACAACGTTTTTGCGACAGAGAATTCATTTTGGAAGACTTTCACACATTTTGGCAGAAATTTTCATTTTTTATTTGTTTAAAAAAAAAATTAAAAAATTTTTTAGTTTATTTCTGTGAAGTTTTGAAAAAGTTTTATATAACTTTATTTTGTGCATACTTTCGTTCAAAATTAAGTCAAATCTAAAGATTGTGATTATCAGTTTTATTTTATTTTATTCATTATCAACATTCAAGTATTTAACATTTTGTATATCAATCACAGTTTTCAAGTTTATGTAAAAAATTAAAATATAAAAAAGTATTTTTTTTCAAATCAGTACTTAAACTTGCCAAATAGAAAAAACAAAAAAATTTTTTGATTAAATCAATACAAAAAATAGTTCCAATAAAAATCAGTTAGTTCTGAAAAAATTAATTTTTAGACTAATTTCATCTTAAAAGTAAATAAATTTTTTGTTAGAATTAATTTTAAACCACTTGAGCTGTTATTTTCAAGTAAAGTCTCAACCAAAACTAGAACATGATTATTTCTGTTCTAACTTGGTTGCTTAAAATGTTAAATATTTAATAATTTTTAAATTTTCACAACACGATTTGTTGAAGATGAAACACTAGATTTCTTTTATGAAAAGAAGCTTCCGTGTGTAAAAATTTTAATAAAATTTATATTTATTTCTTGAATAAAATTCAAAAACTATCAACAAAATTTTCAATTTTCATTTGTAGCTGACTGATTTTCTTTACTTGCCATGTAAAACCAGTGAGACGTTATATTAAGTTTTTAATGGTTAGAAATTTGAAACGGTTATTTAGAAGGAACAACTCCTTAGTGTAAGTTGGTGACACGCTTATATAGTCATAAAAATTCGATAAGGCAGCAGAACTAAGGTTCGATACTGCCACACGCCCTCCTCGGGCGACCGCGTCCACGGGGAAGATTGAAGGTTACTTTTTTGTTTGTGTTTGCTGGTTTAACTTGATGCATGTGTACATCTCGATAACCTTCAGCAGTCTGGATTCGAACACTATTTGGTTTCCAAGAAATTACTTTAAAAGGTCCCTGATAAGGTCGCTTCAAAGAAGTTGCATTTGGTTGTTTGATGAAAACATATTCATAGCCATCAAGATCTATTCGTGAGTCGCGTTGATTTCGATAAGCCAACCTAGTTGATGGAGGAAATTGGCTTTCAATTTGCTTCTTTAGTTTGATAAGAAACTCTTCATAATTCATCTCAGTTGAAGATGTTGGTAAGTCAACTGGTAAGGTTACTTTGGTTCCAAAGACGAGTTCCGCGGGAGTTATATCATTGGCCTTCGGAGTATTACGTATACCCAACAAGATCCAAGGTAAGGCTAGCTTCCACTCTCCTCCCACAACCATCAAACTTTGTTTCAAATGACGATGGAAACGTTCGATCATACCATTATGACGTGGATTATACGGAAGAGTTTTTATTCTCTGAGTACCTAAAATTTTGCAAAAATTTCGAAAAAGATTAGACTCAAATTGTCTTCTTGATCTGTTGTTATATCATTGGGAATGCCAAACGAGAAATCCACTGATCAATCAAGGTTTGAGTAACGAGTTCGGTGGTAATGTTGTCAATCGGATAAGCTCAATCCATCTAGTATATCTATCAATAACCGTCAAGAGATAACGCTCAGAATTAGATGGTAAAGGGCCAACGATATCAATGTTTAGACTGGCAAAACGATTTTGCGGAATTGAGAGTTGTTCATATGGGCATGTGAATATGAGTTTGGATTTTTGAGCTTTGGCAATCAATACAATTGATGACCATTCAGGAGATCAGAATTCATGTTTGGCCAGTAATACGATTAGTTACTAATTTACGTGTCGAGCGAATAGATGGATGGTGAGTTGAGTGAGCAGCATGAAAAATTTTGTTGCGAAGGGAAACTGGTACAAATGATCTCAAAGTATTATTTTGATCGTGACAGATAATTCCACGAAAAAAACGAAAAGGTTTGTTGTTATCATTAAAATGCTTGATAATTTGATCACGGTCAGGAGTTTGAGCTTCAATTAGTTCACTGTCAGAAATGGAGATAATAGAAACTTCAGGTCTCGAAAGAAAATCAGCTACCACGTTTTTTTTTCCAGAATATGCTCAAGTTGAGATGTAAATTCACTAAATAAATGAAAAGGCGCGAGCTTGTCGAGATGAACGATTTTCAGTTTTTTTGAAAGCAGTGATTAAAGGCTTGTGATCGGTTCTAATAATCAACTGTCTTCCTTTTACAAGATGTTTCCAATGTTCAAGAGCGCGTTGAATAGCGAGCAATTCTTTATCAAAAGGCGAATAATTTAATTCTGAACCAGTGAATGATTTGCTGGAAAAACCCAAGGTTCCAGTTGACCATTAACAACTTGTTCAAGAGATGAGCCCATACAAAAATTGGATGCGTCAGTTGTCAAAACAAGTTGAGCATTAGCAATTGGAAAACGAGTGGTTTGTTGCGTTGTTAATGCTTGTTTGGCTTTTTCAAAGCTTCAATTTGTGGAGTTTCCCATTTGAAATTGGTTTCGACATCATGCAATGGTTTCAAAATATCACTAGCATTAGGAATAAAACGTCGATAGAAATTAATCATCCCTAAGAATCGTTTTAACGCCTTTTTGCTCGTTGGAGAAGAAATATCAGTGATTGCTTTAACTTTGGTTTGAATAGGACGAATTCCATTTTTGTCAATAGTGTGACCAGAAAATCAATTTGTTCACAATTAAAATGACATTTTGAAAATTGATTTGGAGATTGTTTGAACGTAAAGTTTTGATGACTTTTTCTAAATGATCAAGATGATCTTGTTCATTCTTGCTAGCAATGAGGATATCATCAATATAAGAATATGCGTAAGGATGATCACGCAGTAAGATATCCATGACTCTTTGAAAAGTTTTGTGATGCGTTTTAAGACCAAAAGGCATCTTGCAAAATTCAAATAAACCAAATGGTGTTGTTACAGCTGTTTTTTCAATGCTTTCTTCATCCATAGAAATGTTCCAAAATGCGGATTTAATATCTAAAGTAGAGAATCGTGTACATTCAGGCAAATCGTTGGTAAAATCTTGCAAGTGGCGGATAGGATAACGATCAAAAATTGTGATGTTGTTAAGTCTGCGGTAATCACCACAAACACGCCATTCATTGTTTTTCTTTTGCACCATGTGAATGGGTGATGCCCAAGGTGATGAAGATAAACGACAAATTCCTTGTTCAACCATATCAGAGAAATACTGTTTTGCGATCTTGAGTTTTTCAGGATTGAGACGTCTGAATTTGCAACCAATCGGTGGAGAATTTTCGGTAACTATAACATGCTTTGCAAAGCAGCATGACTCAATTCGACTTTACTCTGAAGCATTGCTTTGATTTGAGGATGATCACAGAACCAATAGTTGATATAGATTGATGTTCGGCCAAGCGAAGAAATGCGTGAGAAGAAAGATTTGTTACTCGATCTAACAATCTTTTACGACGTAAATCAGGACAGAGATCAAAATGTTCTAAAAAATCGGCACCCAAAATGTTGTTTGTTGTTTTTGCAAGAACAAAGTTAAATTTGAAAACACGTCTAAGACCGAGATCAATGACAATGGTGCGTACACCAAATGTTGGAATCTGAGAATTGTTAGCTGCGAAAAGAACTTGCTTATTGGGAAAAGAAAAACGAATTGTTGCATGAAAGAATTGATATATCGGAACCGGTGTCAACAAGAAATAACTTTTTGGAACGCAAATCTCTCACGAATAAACGCTTTGTTTTTGATGCGGATGACAAGGTGGAAAGTCTTGTCATCCGCGCTACTCGTTTCCCGAATACTAGTAGAAGCTACGTTGCTGCGACTTTGTTGTGAGAAACGACAACTCCCCGGGCTTCCGACAAGAGCGAGCATTATTGCGGTACATGAAATATTATAGCACCAAGGACCATTTTCACGAAAACGATTACGATTAGGTGTCATCGATCGACGTCGATTTTGAGATGAAGAACGGTTGTTGTGACGTTGTCTACTATTGCTGCGTCTAATTGGTGCTGATTCGAAAGTTCTTGAGACACGTTGGCGATCATACTCAGAAGAGCATCAGCAATTTTCAGCATAAGTGTTTCGACTTGTTGATCACGCTGGTTCTTTGTTCGATAAGTTTCAAGGAGTTGTTGAACTTCGCTACCAATGCCATTTGCCACACTTTGAGGAAGTCGGCGAACAAAACGATCCAAAACAACGTTGTACGTTAACTGGGAACCAGCAATGCTGAGAAGTTCACGGAAGAAAATAGAAGGTCTTCTACCATTTAAATCTTCTTGTTCAATAACACGTTGAACACGTTCGACATCATGAATTCCACATCGCTCAATCAGAGCATCACCTCCGGGTCACCAATTGTAGCTGACTGATTTTCTTTACTTGCCATGTAAAACCAAGTGAGACGTTATATTAAGTTTTTAATGGTTAGAAATTTGAAACGGTTATTTAGAAGGAACAACTCCTTAGTGTAAGTTGGTGACACGCTTATATAGTCATAAAAATTCGATAAGGCAGCAGAACTAAGGTTCAATACTGCCACACATTATTAAAAAAATTTTTTTTTATAAAAAAAACATTAAACTTAGAGAGATGAATATCAATGTTTACCAAAAAACTCTGACAAAACATTTGAACAAAATGGAAATATTTTAAACAAAGATTAAATAAAGAATACTCTGTTAAGTTAAAAAAAAGTTTTAAAAAAAATCTTTTTTGAGTTAATCTTTGAAGAATTAACATGAATTAACTTCAAAGCTTTTTGTTTAAACTATAAGCTTAATATTCTGGCAAAAATATTTTCATTTTAACAAGTTTCTGCTCATTGAAAAAAAGTTTCAGCCACTTTCTACATCAACAAATGTTAGATAAAACTCAATTTTTACTTCATGATTACCAAAGATTCTCAATAATTGTTCATTTTTTAATTAATTATATGGAACAATTGACTTTTTCACACTTTTCTAACGATAATAGCACTTATAGTTTTGTTTAATAAGTATAAAAGTTCATTTAAACAACAATACTCTGCTCAGTTTAATCAAAATAACTTCTTTTGATTTTATTAATAGTTTTTTTTTGAATGAATCCGATTAAATAGTCATGAGTAAATTTCATGAGAGTTATAAAATTTGTGATTGCTTTACAGAAATTTTTAAAATAAATTTTTAAGAATTTTCACTTTTTTACTATCTTATTCACAAGTCAATTTGTGAGGCTAAAATTTTTATAAAATACTTTGTGACTTGAGTAATTCATTGATGACATTAATGATCTATTTTACATAACTTTTTTTTAACTATTCAGTAAAACTTTGTTTTCTGAACAAAAATCTGAATCATAATTATGTCTTGAAAGAAATTCAATTTATAAAACTCAGATTAAATGTTTCAAACAAAAGAATAGAAAAGTCTTCAAATTAATTTCATGTGTTGTATTATCAATAAATTGGAAAAAGCAAAACTCAACTTAAATTATAAATATTATTGAACATGAAAACAATGTTTAATATAACTTAATTTACAGCTTCTCATTAACATCATTTTTTGAAAATAAATAATGAATTCACAATTGCGCTTGTTATGTTTGTTATTTTTATGAGCTCAATAAGATCAAGTAGTTTAATATAACCTCAAATCTGTTTCTAGTTTGAATTTGAGTTGCATAATGAAAGAAAAATTATATAAAACAATTGAGAAAAATTACATTTATGAAAATCAAAACTTTCGCCAGTTTGATTTCAAATGCAATTGGATTATTTTAATTAATTCAAATAGTTTACAAAATTGAAGCTTTATAATAGAAATGTAAACTTCAAGTAAGCAGAATTATTTTAGTTTTTTGAAATTTATTTGATGAAAAACTATTAATATTAATTAAGCTTCAAAATTTATTTTCATGAAACTCATTAAAACTATCTTTAAATTCTAGTATAAAATTTTTATTTGAAATAACAAGTTTATGTTTAGAATTTTGAGTTTCAAAAATTTGTCAATTCATTTTTTTGTTGAAACTACTCAATTACTTTATAGTCAAAACTATTTTCTAAATTGATTTTCTATGTAAAATTTATATTTACAAAATCCTACTTGATGTGTCTGCTTTACTCACTTTATAGCAAATAATTTTCATCAGTTAAAAACAAAGTTATTAAAAATTGATGAGTTTTTTGTTAATGTTTTGAATTCAAATTTATCGAAAGTTTTCATTTTTTTGTTCATTTTGAAAATTGAAAACTGATTGATCAGAATAAATTATAAAAAAAATTTTAATATAGGACTTTTGGTCCTCAATGAATTGAAACTTTGACATGTTTGTAGCTTAAAGCATTTTATTTGATTTTAAATTTGATTCTCATTAAATTTATTCAATCTCAGTCAACAAAAAAATTATTTGACTAAATTTGTTGTCAATTTTTTCAAATTATAAATTGATTTTTTTTAACTGAAAATAAATTTTGAACAATATATTGCAAAACGCTTTTTTAACTCGAAACATAGTTTGTAAAAATAATAGCAAAAATTTCAAGATAAGTAGCAATCGAAAAATTCCAAGATAAATATTACTAATAATAATAATAATAATGCTTCAAAAATTTTATTTAAGTCATCAAAAAATTGAAGCATTCCAATTTTTAAACAAAATCAGTTTTTTTGATTTGATGAAAAATAAAAATAATTGAAAATCAATTCTCCCAGAGTTTGAGTTTTTTTTTATTGAAACTAACTGAAAAAATTTTCTGAGAAATATGATGGAGAAATTGATTAGATGATCAAATACAAAAATCACAAAATATTTGTTTTCAAGTTGTTTTAAAAACTTTAGCTTCCTTGAATCTGTTAATTGCAAAATTCTATTTTTATAATCGTAGAATCGTTCCCGAAAGAATTTACTTAAATTGAAACTTGAACGCTATTTCTCTAGGGCATAGTTTTCACTCTTTAACTGCGAACCTCATTAAAGAGTTTTTTGAGCTTTTGAGAAATTTGCGAAAGTGAATATATAGTTTTCTAAATTCTTTATCTCTCTATTCATCTACCTGCATGTACTCACTATAAAATTTTTGTTCTGAAAATGAGCTTTAAATTTTAATTGAATAAAAGATTTGAAATATTAAAAATTAGAAAAAAATACATGTCTTATTTTCTGAGTTATAACAGTCAAATAGGTAACTGATTTGATTAATTATTTGTAGTATGAAGTCGTGAATTGTGTGTCGACAACTGATGAGTCGATCTGATGAGATCTCTCGACGCATTTCAATATTCTCATTTTTTTGATAATTGAAAATTAATTTCTTATTAGCTCTGAATTCTTATTCTTAATTAAGCTAAAATCTTTAAAAACATTTTTACTTGGGTTTTCAACTAAAAGTACTTGTAATTGCTTGATAAACTTATGCTATAGTATTTAAAAAAAGTTTAGATTTTTATTGATGAAATTAAAATTTTAACTGCTATCTGAATAGTTGAAACTTGAGAATGTTGAAATAATCATTAAAATATTCAAAGCTTGTTTCTCAAAAAATACAGTTAATGATGCAAATAAAAGTAAGAAATGATTTAATTTCATTTAAACCAAATAGTTAATTTGAGTCAAAGAAAAAAACTCTATAAACTTTTAACAATAAATTAGAATAGCTGAATATTTCGATAAACAAGTATCAAAATAAAAAAACTATTAATTTTAAGTAAAACAAATAAAATTTGAAAACTGTTTTAGTCATGATTTCAATGTTCTGAAAATTTTGAGCCATTTGTATTAAATTAAAAGCAGCTAGTTTAATAGTAATTCGATATGTTATTATTTTAGTTGTTTGGTTTATATTTTCAAATTAAACTAAAAGTTTTTATTCGTCTAATTTTCTAATAGATAAACGGAACTTTTTTTACTTCTCTTTCACTGTTCATTGATTCTGTGCTAAAATATAAATTATTTTCAAAAAAATTTATATTGAAAAAACAAAAATAGATGTTATAAATTTTTATTTATATTTTGGTTATAATTTTTTCAAGTGAAAAATATTTGTACAAAAAGCATAAAAAATTTATGCTATACATCATTGAAAAATGTTAATTGTATAATTTTTTAAAATTATAATTTATATAAAATATAAGTGTTTGGAATTTTTTTTTAGATTTGACGAAAAAAACTTTCTATTGTTATCAGTTTGTTTGTTTAGAAAGACTGTTATTATATTCGTTTCATGTCAGTGTCATAAAAAAATTTTCGAAACTGAGATAAATGTTTTATTGATTTGAAATATTTAATAATGTTTGAAAGTAATAATAGAATAAAAATGAAATTTCAATGGATTATATAATCATTTATAATAAACTGTTACAAAAAGACAAAGAATTTTAGAATTCATAAAACTAATTTGAAAAAAAAATTTTTTATTGTTAATTTTTGTTTATCAAATTGAAGTTAAAAAACAGTTTTTTTCTGAACGTTGATAATGAAATCTTTGAAAAAAGGGTTGAAAACTGATAATGTAAAAAAATGTTTACTTCCCATCATTAGTTAAAAATTTTCTATATATTATATAGATATAGATTAGGGATAATCAAAACGTCAACCGCGACAGTTCTCAAAGTAGTCCGCAAAGCTAATTCAATTAAAAATGATGATTGAAAATCTTAATCTCAATAATAATTTTTCGCAATATTTCAAGTTGATAAGCTAGATTAAACGTCGGTTGAGAATTGTTTAAAAATTTTTTGATTTTAAAACTTGCAAGAGAATGAACTTCTATAAAAAACACATGTTTTTAATTTTTGTTTCAATTTATGAATTACTCTAAATTCGCGTTGATAAGCTTGTTTTTTTTACACATAGGAGGAGTTTAGTGTTGATATTTCTACACAAGTGATTCAAAAATTGCTTTAGTGTGTAAAAAAGCATACGTTTTGTCATTGATTTTTTGTCTACTGCTCTTATAATCGAAAAAAGCTTATTAACGCGAATTAAGGGTATATTTTTTAATCTTTATTAAAAAAAATTGTTTCAATAATATGCTCGCTATTAACGTCGAGTATTTTTTTTGTTCTTATTAATTTATTTAAAAAACTTTTTTTTAAATTCTTTCTTTATTATCAATTTTTTAAAAGTTTTATTATGCGTGGGTTTTCTCAAATTTAAAATCATCAATTATGGTTTGAAATTTTTGTTTTTTGATGCATCTGTTACCAAATCGAAATTTCAGAAAAAAACATCTGATAACGTATAAACTTGAGTATTTTTGTATATATTATTAGAAATTTTCTTATTTGCTTGTGGTTATTTATTAGTATTTTTTGGAAAACACAAGCGTAAATATTGTTTGTTTAATAATTATTTTTCTAATTTTCTCATTATTTTAGTTAATAAACTTAATTTGATATTCGAATATTATGAAAATTATCGTCTCGTACGATTACAAACATCTGAGAATTTAAGAAAACTTTGAAAAAAATCTCGAGATTTTAAAATTATTATTTGCGTTTAGTATTCAATTATAATTTAAACCAATTTATAATGAAATTTTTGATTTCGTGATTTTAATCGAAAAGAAAAGCACTATATTAAACTTTTAAAACAATTTTAAAAAAACTTTGTAAAAAAAAAAATTTTAATAGATTATTTATTTATTATTAATTTTTAGGTGCGATTTACCAAAGTATTTGCACTTGCTGATAAATTTGTTCTAATTGATTATGAGTTTAAATAAAATCTATAAAGTTCTTTAAGTAAAAGAACAAAATCTTCAAACCTCAAAAGTATATTAATAAAAGATTTACTCGAAATCTTTTTTCAAAAAATGTTGAATGCCAAACTGAAAGAAAAACATTTAATAAAACAACTCAATAGTGTGTGATTATGGAAGAAAAGTAATTACCATCTAAAAACACAAAAAATCTTACAGAAACCGATCAGTTATTATGTAAGTTCCAAAACAAAATAACAGAGGAAAAATGTCAGCTAAAAAAAACAAAAACACTCATATCAATTTTCACATTCAACACCGAAAGCATTAGAGTAAAAAAACTTGAATAAAAATATTAGGATCTATAACATTCGAATAATCAAATAAATTACGTCAATTTATTGAAGTTTCAATGATTATATGATTGATATTTATAATCGTACTATTAATGAAAATTCAATGTTAAAACATTTGGGATCCATAAGAGAAGATTGCATTTTTTTCAACAGAGGCACACAAAAAAACACTTTTATCTCAGCTCTCGTGAATTGATATTTTTTGATTAATTAGGATATTTGAATTCTTTTAAGAAGATGCAATAAAGTTGTTTTAATGATGGTATAACTCAGCTCAACACAAACTCAAAAACGATTTCCATAGAATGAATTATTTTACGACAAGATTCAAATTTTTTATAAAATAAAAGTTGCAATTAAATTATAATTTATCTATAACTTAACAAAATAGAATATTTAGAACAAGATAGTTTATTTTCTAACAAAAAAAACTTCATTTTAACAAAAAAAAACAAAAAAATTATTTTTGATGAATTCTTCAAGTAAACAAAATTTAATTAATTAAAAAAATAACAAATAAGTTAAACTTTCAAAAGTGACAAAATTAAATTTAGAATAATGTAACAAATATCCACATAGTTTTTTTACATTTCATTGTATCATATCTATTGCACACTGATTTTCGTTGGCTCGTTATTTATGCACATTCTTTCTATTTTTCTAATAATATATCCTTTATATATATAGGATTGTGGCTGATGATGGTGATGATGATTGAGAACAGACATTTACTGAAATACAAAACAAAAAACAAGAACCCAAAAATCTTTCAAAAATGAAAAAAAAGAAACTAAAGAAATTTCCATTAAAATTGACATCCATTTGGCGCCAAGATTCGATCTCGAATGAATTTTGGTCGTTTGCAATGCGCCGTAGTTTTTCTTGGTTTTTTGGTTATTTTGAGACATAGTATGGTTTTTCAACGTTTTTGACTTCTTTTTTTTAAATTTGGTGGGCCTTTTGCGATGCGCAAAATACTGCGATTTTAGATAATATTTTGATTATACTGCTAGCAGAATGTAGCTCTCATTTCAATTGTATGATTCACATTGAATGTTAACCTCTCTATATACTTCTTTTGAATTATTTTTTTTTTTTTTGTACTGGCAGCAACAAAAATGTTATTTTTGCTTTTTTCTGAAGCATCTGATGTTAAAAAACTAGGGACTTTTTGAACATTCGTGAAGTTTCTAGATATCCATAATGTTTCTTGATGTTTGTATGGTTGGTAGTTTTCTTTTCTGTTATTTTTGAGTTTTAGAGTTTAAGTCAAAAAAAAAAAAAATAAAGAATATTACAACTTTCGCCAACTATAAAATAGAAATCTTAAAGAAAAAATTATAAAAACTTCTTCAAATCGGTTTTGGAACAAAATTTAAAGAATTTAAAGATTTTCAGAACATTTTTAGATCATTCAGAACTTTTTTTATTTAATCGAAAAATTTGAATCAACTGACATACAATGGAAAATGCAAAATAAAAACATTTAACAATTATTTGTCTAGTGTCTAATGTCTAAAATATTTATACTAGAATATTCATGAATTTTTTAGCTATATCGAATTAATTTTTATTTTTAGCTCAATGGTATGATTAATAAATTGATTTTAAATTCTGTCAAGTTGAATTGGTAATGTGAATTTAAAAATTACAAATTTTTTTTAGGATACAATACATAATCTTATTCAATAATAGTGTAGATAAGTGTGTCAATATTTTTTATTTTTTTAGTGTTTTTTTACATTTTAATTATCAGTTATTAAAACAATAATTCAAAAAAGAGTTTAAAACATTATAAAAATGTTAAATAATTTGAATCATAAGTGTCTATTAAAAGTTTATAACTAATGACAATATATTCTCAAGTGTTTAATTAATAACTAAAACTAGATAATTTCGATAAATAAAAAACTTAAAATTGTTTAGGTTTTCACAATATTAGAAATTGAATTCTTATTTCATAATATTGATTTTTAAAACGTTAAAAAGCATTTAATATTTGTATTTCTTTGAAATTTAAAATTAGTTTTTACAAAAAAAACATTTAGTTTTGAATGTGAAATTTATAAGAAATAGAAGAAATTTTTCATTTTTAAAAAATATTTTTAATCAAATTTTTCAGAATTTTAAATTAAATTTTTTCATTATTGTATTGTAAATTAGTTTTTTTTATTGACAAATATTTGATTTTAACCAATCTCAAACAGATTCTATATACAAAATTTGAATGTCATGTTAATGTCAAAACTCTCTAAAAACTAGACTCAAATTTTCTATAAATTCTATGCTGTCATTCTATTTGAACGCTGTTTGAAATAAGAATATTATTAGTAGACAAATCCAGAGTCAGAAAATTTTGTGAACGACTAATAAACAAAATTAAAATCTTTTGTATCTAGTCGGAAAATATCAAATTAAAAATTTTTTTGTTTCAAATCTTCTCTAAGGCAATTGAGTCTCGAAAAACATCTAAATTGTGAACATCTAAAAATGTCATTTTTAAAAGGATATTTTATTCATATATATTAAATTTATGAATTCAATTTTAAATAAAAATTATTTTTTTTAAAGAAAATTTTACACTTAAAAAAATAACTAATTGTTTGATATAAATTTTATTTGAATTTTGTAATAATACTTTCAAAAAAAAAACGTCAGTTTCGAAATTTTTTTTTTTGCGTGAAGTCAATACAGTGATTAAAAAGTTTTATGATAGCTAAAAGATCTGTTACATATCTCAATTTTGTATGTCGTATTTTTTTTAAACAGAAAAAATCAATTTATTAAACAAACATGCTTTGAAAAATCTTTCATATTTTTCATGAACACAAAAAAGTAAAACTTAAAAAAATTATTTTTTTAAGAACAATTGAGAACCAACAACTAACAAAAAACAGTGCTATTAAAAAACTGAAATAAGATATACATATCTTGTATATTGTATATTCATCAAATTTAAGCCCAACATGTAGAAAGAATCAACTAGATTTAAAACGTTCAAGTACAAAAAACAAGAATCAACTATTATAACAGAGAAAAACCGCATGTAAGAGGTTAAATTGTGTCGATCATTTAAGCATTTTACGTCAAAACAAACAATTCAGAAAAATTTCATAAGGTCTTTATCAAACAAAAGTAACTGCCTAGCTAACAGTTTCGTCAAACAAACAAAATGAAAAACAAACAAATTTAGAATAGAACGTTCTGAGCAATAAATTGTGAAAAAAAACTTGAATAAACCAATTGATTGCCTGTTTATTTCTGTGAAACAAAATCAACCTAAAAACAAGCTTTTGTTTGAATATTTTCAATTTTTTAAACACGTTTCGTAATGCCTCAAAAAACAGAACAAATACGAGGAATAATCATCAATAAAAACAAAATTTTTTACGCTTTACCTAAAATGGCTTTAAACCATAGAAAAAAATATAAATTTTGTTATGTTGTAAATTCAGTTCTTTCTGGTCTTAGACTATAGTAATTTTTTCGTGGTCATTATAGATAATTTTTGTTCAATAAAAAAAAACTACAAGAAAGTTTTAAATCACAAAACACAAATAATAATATAACAAATATAAATATAAACACAAATATAAAATAAATTTTATTATCTTAACAAATAAATTAATTAAATTTCAATATCAAATCAACAAAGTTTTTTTTAATCAGCAAAAAAATAAATTAATTGAACCACAATTTTTCTATTTATTAAAATATTTATCATGTTTTTTTTAAAACATGCCATTTTGAGAGAAAGTTTTTACCATAAAGTTGAAAATCTGAAAAAAAACATTAGTTAGAGTTTTGAAAAGTTTCAAAGACTTTGGTTCAAAAGTAGAAAAAAACATCTTCTGACAAAGACATCTTTAAAAAAGAAGTTTCTCAAACAGACAAGAAAAACCGAATGAATTGTTGAACTATTTATGGAAAAAAATAATAAAACGAAAAAAGTTTTGACTTGAGTTTAGAGACCAAACAAATGAATGATGACAACCTTCTACATAATGGACCTATTTGTTTATTGTTGTGTTTGACCTAAAAATAACAGCTTCAACAATAAAAACTAAAACAAATTTGTTTCATGAAGCTTCAGATTCATTAATCTAGAAGCTCTTTAACTTTGAGTTTTGTTAATGTTGCTTGAAGAACAAAACCAGAATTGTATCAAGCCAACCGAAAACGGCTCAACAAAAAAAACTCTCATTGGTTTTGTAGGAATGAATCACTGAATTTCAAAAAGACTTTTTAAACACATTTTTCCGAGTTTAAGAAAATTAACCCACAGAAAACTCTACGTGAAAATACTTTCTCATGATTTTTTTGAGTTTTATCTTTTTGGTGCAATCAAATAAAGTTTTTTTTTTTGAAACTGACACACAAAACATAATAATAAATTTTATTTTATTTCAAAATAATACTTGAAAAACAAGTTAATCTATTTATTAGAAACATAAATAAAATAACCCAAAAGATTATAATTTTGATATTTTGAAAACTATATAAATTAAATATGAAAAGCATGTTGTGAAAATTAATGTTGAAGAACCATTTTTTTAATTGAAAAAGGGTATTAATGATATTGTAAGCATAATAATTTTAAAAAATTGAAACTATAATGAAATCTAAAAATGATAAATAATAATTTGAATAATTAGATTAGATACATACATTTTTAGCTATCAAGCAAAGTTTTTTTTAAAAGTTTGTTTTATATATTAAAAAAAAGTTATCATGAATTTCACAAACAAAAAAAACGCAATAAAATATAGCAAAACTTTACTAAACATCTTTGAAAAAACAGTATTTTACAATTTCTGACAACTTTTTCCAATAATAAAGTTGTTATATTAATTTTTTTCACAACAGATTTTGTGCTTTGACAGTTTAAATTATCGATTTTTAAAATTTATTTAAAACAAGAACAAAACAATAAAATTGTTTTTAAAACTGTTTGCAAAGTTTTGGGTTGCCAGTTGTGGGTAAGAAAAAGTCTTAAAATAATTTTTCTAAAAACTAATTTGGAATGTTTATTTATATAATCGAAAAGTAGCGTGCATTGTGATTAAGATCAGGATAAATTAATGTTGAGATCATTTTTGATCTACATGCTTTTCAAATTAAGTTTTACTTGTAGTTTTGTAGAGATTGAACAATTCAACTTTTACATGAAACATGTGTAATATTGAGTTACTCTGACTGACTTCAATTTCGTCATTTAATTATTTGTGTAATTGTTTAAATTTTTCATCTATTATTAGGAATTTGAAAATCGAAATATTTTAGTAAGAATTTGGAAAAAACTTATCAAACTACTATGGTTTATGCCATAAATTTTATGATCTTCATTTTTTGCATTCTTTTTTCATAGTCAAATTTTCAAAGTTTGATCAAAGTTGGAAGTTTTATTTGATCCGACTCTAATGCTCAATAAAAAAAAATTTTTAGTAAAATATCATTTTTTCCTTTTTTAAAAATTTTTTTCGAAATGTAATTATTATTTAAATTGAATTATTAGTTCAAAATAAAAACTTTTATTTATTTATTCAATATTTTTTTTATTCCAAATCTTAAAAATGCAATTTTGTTTGCTCTAACTTGATTGTTTATCTTCAAAAAAAACTTGTTCATCAAAATATTAATATTCTCTACAAAAATTTTTAAGTAAATGGTGATAATTTTGGCTTTATTTTAATAAAATATTTAATGTTTAAAAAAAACACAAGAAAAAAATTGTTGGTTTTTTTTTTTAATACGTTCATTTTTTCTTGTACCTTCAATGTATTTTTATTGATTTTTTTTTTATGATTTGATGAAAAATTTTTGGTAAAAATAGTTATTAGATACATTAGACATTTCAGTTTTATTCGCTAGGTTGTTTTTGATGAAATTTTTATAAACGTATTTATTCAATTTAATTATCAATTTTCTTATTATATTCTTCTGTTCATTTCCGACTTTTTCTATGTCATAGAAAATGTAAACTCACAACAGTAATTATTCATTCAAATCACATAATTGTTTTATATAAAAAAAAATTTAAACTAACTAGAATAGCACATGGATTAAAAACTGAGAAACAATCTATTCTTCTAGCTATTTTTTCAAGAGTTCAATTTACAAATAGTTTGATCAGTTAAAGCTCCAAAAATGAATGATGAAAAGAAAAAGAACAATCAAATAACTTTGAAGTTGAATATAAAAGATTCTATTGATTATATTAAATTTGAAAAAAATAACATCAACCAAATATTGGACGATTTGGTGGTGCAGAAACAATTCAGTTTATTAAAAAGTAATCTCAAACAAATGCGTCAAGAATTTATTTAAAACTATTCTTTCATAAGAAAAGAAAAAAAATCAATAAAATAAAAAAAAAAGAATTATTTTGCTTGAAAAATTATTTAGTTTAAACAAATATTTTTGGCTTTTATTGAAATAAAAATAATGCAATCTAACATTTATTGAAAGTGTTATTTTTGAAAAAAAAACAAAAACAACACTATTTCAATTCTATTTTTAATTGGAAATGAATTTGAGTAATTTAAATTTTCTCAATATAATATATGATTTTATTTTTTGTCATGAATAATAACATTATTATTATTATTTTTTATCATTGTTCGTATTCAGAGCAAAATAATTTGATATTTTTTGTTTTTCTAGATAAAAAGAATATCTGAAAAAATGGCCACCAACTTTAGATTGTCAATATAAAATAGAAATTTTCTTGACATAAAACAAATAACAGCAAAATTTTTCCAAACACCACAAAATTCTTGAACAAACAATTTAGTTTCTTTCTTTTTTTTGCTTTAAGAAAAAAATTATAAAAGCGAAAAATCATGATTGACTTCAAAAGAGAAACAAGAAAAAAATTATTATAAAAAAAACGTAGAAACATCACCATTGAATAAAATTTAAAACTTAGAAAAAATTTTCATTTTCTCATTCAATCACGGCATTTGACGTTTTTAAATTTGAATTTTCATTTATTAATTTTTTTAAATAACTTTTATACTAATAGAATTAAAAAATTTTTTTTTGATGATATTTTTGGTTTTTTAATTTGAAAATTAATGCGAAAGATTAAACAAATATGAAATTGAAAAGAAATGTTTAAAATAAATGTAAAAACTGAAGTATATGAAAAATGTGCGTGCAAAAAAACGAAATTATTCTAAAATACACATATTTATTTTAATTTAAAAAATAACCGTATTCTGCTCACAATTATCGACTTGAAAATTATTAGCAGGCTTTTTCAAATTTTTTATAAAAAAACAAATGTTAATGTTGCCGTACAGTGTCAAAATAGTCAAACTAAAGTGACTAAAGGCTGAACTGTAAGCCATATTATAAATCGAACGTTTTTTCTTGGTGTATTGCGTAGTTTTTTTTTGTTTCGGTAGCAAAAAGTTTTGTTAGTTTATTCTTCCCGCAACACCATAATTGTAAAAATTCCTTTTGTTTTATTATTTTTTCTTTATTAATTTTCATTTGTATTTGTATTCTTTTTTGACATAGAAATAAACTAATTTATAAAAGCTATTCAGTTGTATGCGCCGGTTTTGCGGTACGGCTGCATGTTAATCTTAATTCGATTTTTTTATTTTATTCATTTTTATTCACTTTATAAATAAAAACATTTGAATTTATCATTAGAAATAATAAAATTCAGAAAAATTGTTTTATCAACTTTTTTCAGTTTTTTTTATAACAAAGCTAAACATAAAACTTTCAGTTTTTTACAATAATGAACGTGGTGTGTTTTCTCTTTAGTATAAATTTTGAAGAAAAAAAAATAAAATCAAAAAAAATATAGAGTGTTTCTCTGTTTTCATAAAGCGATCGATTTTCTGAATTGAAATAAAATCATCAAAACAAATAGAATTTATTTTTATTTGGTTTTTTGAAGAAAATTTATCAGTATTTTTTATTTTTAAAATAAATAGAGGCGATTTATATATAAAAAAGTCTTTTTATACACTCAAAAATCAACATTAAAAATTAAAAAAGTTGGTCTGTTGAATATTTTAGTCTCTTTTTTAACATTATTTATTTAATTTTTTTTGTCAATGTTGTTTGATTAAAAATTCTGATTTTGACCTCATCAGATATATAGTCGATCAGGTGTTAAAAACGGCAATTAATAAATTTGTTTTTTTTTAAAAAAAAAAAAAACTATTTTCGATGAAAACAGAGTTTTTCAATATTTTTCCAGCCAACATCATTAAATTGGAATAAAACTAACACAGTTAATTGGCAAAATAAAGCTCGGTATTGCTTGAAAAAAAAAACGAAACTCTTATACTTACATGTCATGTAAAAGTTGATTTTGTTGTGTTGAATTTGTGTCAAAAAAATTTTTTCCCATGAAATGATGAGAAATAAAATAAAGATTATTAATTCATTTCTGCAGGTTTTATTCTGATTCAAAAGTTCTGTCAGAAAAAGTTGCTGAAAGAATAGGAAAAAAACAAACACCCTATCTAATTCAAGGAAAGAATTTTCATACACCAAAAAACAGATTCTTCTTAAATTAGAATAGAAGCAAAAGAAAAAACGCATCATACAACAATTGATGTTTTTTTGTTCTCTTGTATATCCGGTTAAACTTTCTGAAGTTTCTCAATAATGATGAACTAGCTTTCAAAATTCTCAAAGTTTTATCCATCATATTCTTAATAAATTTTGTTTTTTTTTTATAATATATTCATATGTCTTTTTCCTAATGTTTTTAAAAGCAGCCAACAGAAAAACAGTATATTCTCAATCAAGCATAAAAAATTCATGCTATTCACGCATAAAAAAATAACGATGATTTTTTCGTGAAATATTTTTGCCAATCAACAAGAAATGACAAAATTTTAAAAAACTGAAACCAAATAAACATGTAAATAATACAATATGTTCTTAGATATTTTTTTTTAGTATCACAAAATATAATATATATTATTTAAAAAAAAATGTGACTTTCAATAGAAAAAAAAATATGATTTGAAATGATCAATTTTCAATGAACATTCGACAATCGAATCGATAGAATATTCAAGTTTCAGCACACACTGCTGATATTGATTTGAGTTTCTTTCATTTCGAACATGAAAAACATTTTTCTTCTCTTTTTTTTATCAAAATGCAAATAAGAAAATCAAATCAACAATCCAACGAAAAAAAATAATGATCATTGTAAAGGAAGTTGACATTCCTGTTCAATAAAATGAATAAAGTTTCTGCTTGACTTTTTTTTGACTCTACAATTCTTTTTACAAGGTTTCGTATTTATAAAATTAGAATAAATATAATGAAAATATGACAAATTAACAAACACAATTTTTCTATATATTTTTATTATTATCGAACTTTTAATCGTTAAATAAGATCAAAAGACATTTCCTCCTTGAAGATAAAACAATTGAGTACGATTACAGAGTAATAGTTTACCACTATAAACCAATGTGAAAATATGAAAGAACACAAAAATGTTCATAACAAGAAAACATCGGAAATAATAAAAAGTTTTATTAGTTTGAGCAAAAAAGAGCATCATTACAGAAAAAGAAAAAAAATTATAAATGGGCGTCTTTTCATGTCGTGAGACTACAGAACAGATGCGAAAATGAATCATTGGCACATGAAAAACAGAATTTCATTTGTTTGTATTTATAGAAAAAAATTTAAAAATCAGAAGAAAACATGAAACAAAAAATCAAAGATAAATTACAAAGTTTGAAAAATAAAAATCACTTTGATGACTTGTGTATAAACGTCACGTACGAATAAATCAAACTCCCAACCATCGATATGTTCAAACCCACAAAATTGACCAAACTGAAAACGTAATCCCCGCCAATGTACATTCCAATGTAAGTAACAAAAATGTTCTGTTTGACAAAAATACCAATTATTAATAAAAGTAAATAATAACATGAAAATAAAAAAATTTTTAAATGCTTCTGTAAAATTGATAAAAAATCATTCTATTTTCTGGAAAGATATTTATTCAATTATGTGAACTTGAAAAAAAATTTACTTTGAGACATCCCACAATAGTTGTAGTCAAAGCAGAATTATGTTGAGTGCACAGAGCGGTTGAATACATAAGCACAAAACCCATAACACAACTCAAAACAAAAGCCAAAATGAACAAAGGCGAGCGCCAATGCTCGAATTTGGTAAAACACAATTGCCAATCGTCAAGCGTCAATGAAATGATCAGCAATGGTAGAGCCATGTATAAGGCATTATAGTACAGAAGACCATATTTTCCAAGATCCTAAGTCCAGAAAAAAAATAAAAAGAGGAAATTTAACAAGAATTAGATAGAAGAGTTTTAATTTTAAAACTTACACGAGAGTCAAGTTTTTTCTTCATATAGACTCCATTCAAGGCGGTAAACAAATCGTTCAACAACACGAAAGTGTATCCTTGTGTGTCAAATGCCAAATCATTGCTGTTAGAATCAAAATAACATATAAAAAAATGCCATTAATCACACTGACAAAAAAAATCACTCATAAAAAACTTTGCATTATTTCTTTGAAAATCAGAAAATGAGAATAAAAACTAATAAAAATGAATAAATAATGAAACGAGTTTCTCAAGAAGAAAAAACTTTCAACTTAAGCAACGGTTTTTTAAGAAAGATTTTTTCGCCAAAAAAAGATGAAAAATTTATAATTTTCAAAATAATGTCGTTTTCAAAGTTTCAAGATTAAATGACCCAAAAACTCAAGCAAATTACAAGAAAATTCAATTAAAGTATAAAAAAAACTCATCGACTTGATCAATAAGAAAAGAATAATTTATTTTTAGAAAATAAATCAAAATTTCAGTTTTTTAATGAAAAATTTATCTTTCAAATTAATACAATAATGCAATAATTTATGCAATAATGTTGTCAATTTAAAATTGAAAAAACTATAATATTAATATTATAATGTTTTTATTATTTACCTGGCTGCAATAACCGCACCACCAATCATCATAACGACAGTTCCTTTTATCGTCAAAGATTGATTAATGCTTAAAAAAAAATTGAGTTTTTTTAATAAAGCAATCAAAACCAACCTAAGTAAATAAAACTCGCCAATCATGGTCATTAAAATAGTGAACCTTCGAAGAACTGTCAACATTGGTAAGCTTAGTTGTTTGGTACTACCCAGTCCAGTACCAAATTACCTAAATAAAAAAAAGGCAACGGGAATATCTAAAAAAATTAATTAAAATAAATTAATAGAAAAAGTTTATCTTACTTTTGAGTTGATATCTCGCGAGTAATAGGGAAACTTGACAATGTTCAAACGACGACCAATCTCGAGAATAATAATAGTGGCCATAATCTGACCCAGGCCAAGTACATAAAAGGATGGAAAGCTAGCCGAAAAAAACGAATAGATTAGAATTTAGACAATCAATTACAAAATTGACTCACTGATAAGTTGTCAATATAATTTTATTGATAACGACAAGAAAAAAAGATGAGATCGCATAGAAAAATGCAGATGATAGGCGCATCAACGTTGGACTACAAACAAAACATGATTTGCATAGCATCAAAGTCGATTTTCCAAAAGTATGCTGCCCAGAATAAGTACGTTCAATTTCGATTTGATTACAATTAATGACTTCATGTTTCTTTTTCAACGATTGATCGTTATTAATGTTTTGAATTCCATTATTTAGACCAGTTTTAAGGTCGCTGTCATCATCGACATTGCTTTTTTCATTGTCGACTAACGTCGTATATCGCACACCTGTACCCACCATTGAAGAATTTGAATCGGATAGTATAAATTCGTGATTTGTTTCTTCCAACTTTTGGTCAGAAACTTTTTTTTCAAATTCTTGACTTTGTTTCCTAAGTGATAACATAGAGTTTGTCACAAAATATTTCGTAGTATTTTTCTCTTGATCATTGTTGCTCAAGTTTTTTCACAGAAATTTGCCAACATTTAATTATATTAATAAATTAAACAAATCGATTTGACAAGCTTCTTGAAAAAATCTGTACAAAAATAAAAATACCATCAAATAAATTGCCATGCCGAAAATGAAAATAAATATTCTATATTGTAATCCATTTCGATTGATACTATAAATATTTATTTAAAATTAATACTCGAGAAAAATAAAACTAAAACATATCCTACCTTTACCTAAAAACCAAATTTGTCTGAAAAATTTCTTTTGACTAAAAAAACTAATATTTCGTTTTTGAAACCAATTTTTCGATTGAAAGAAAAAATTAACAAAGTAAATATTTTAGCAGTGGACAAAAAAGCGCATCGAAGAGATTTTGCTCAAAAGGTCATCATACAATTTTATTTCTGAATATACTAATTGTAATATCAAATGTGTTGAGAAAAAAAAACTATAAACAAACTCAGATTCGTTCGGCCTTGCTAACGATAAAAAACAACTTGATATCAATAGATTAGAAATAGAAAAAAATTTCCTTCCAATAATGCAATCATTTTCCTCAATTTAACATTGTTGAATATAATAGAGAAAAGGAAACAAAGATTAAAGTAAGATTTGAGTATTAAAAATAGAATAAAAACTTGGAAACATAACTTGAAAAAAATTGTTTTCAAACAGATTTATAATTTTACATGAAAATGATTCACGATAAACAGTGAAATATAAGTTGTAGATTTATTTTTCATACAAATTTAAGAAAAAAACTATCATAGCTTTTCAATTATGGTTAATTTTGTTTGAATATTTATGTTTATTTTAAAGATATCTTTACCGAGAAACGATGCCAAGGCTTGGTTCTTCAACTTTTGAATCAAAGTCAAACTTTTTCTTTTCAAAATAAAAATTTTGGTTTTTCAAATAGAAATGAATTATATTTTTTCCATGTCAAGAATCCAAAAAGTTTTGACAATTTGAAGTAAGCATCAGAAGTGATTTTTTTGCAAAGTTATGTAAACAAATGGATTCTTTTTCTGCATATAAATCAAGTATTGATAAATACAAATTATGAATTTAGTTTTATTTAAACACTGTTTATTTTTAAAAAAATTCTCCGAAACATTACAATTTTTGAAATGAAGGCTTTGGATTGAAATAATTTAATAGAACTTTTTTTTATTGAAACAAACACAAGAAAATTATTTTGAAGCAAAAAAGAGCTAAATCTGATTTTATTAACCATTGAAAAAACTAGAAAATGGAAATTAAAGGTGATAAAACTTATTGTTTGAAAGCTGTGAAGTTGATAAAAAAAGTCACTTGAAAAACATTACCAAAACAACACATTGTTAAACACATTACATTCATTGTTTACGAACACTGTTCAAACACTATTTTATTAATGCGCTGACAACGTCATCTGTGGTTGAAGTTAAATAAAACATTTTTGAAAACAAAACAATGAAAACGTGGTATACGTTTATTTTACGCATCTTTTTGTTTCGTAGTACAATAAACAATCAGATTTTTAATGCATTTATGTTTTGTAGTATTTTTTTGAAATTCAATAAATTCGATTTGATCGATTTTTTTGAAAACTTCTAACAAAACAATCAGCATTTCATTTTCGTGTTTCAATTTTTTGTTTTTCAAAATTCCATTTAAATAACTTCAAATATTTATCATGAAAAGAAATTTGAAATATTCATATTTGCTATGTCAAATATACCTTTCAGGTAACTGAAGAAACCTGTTTTTTAATTTATACTAAAAATTTTTTTTCTAGTTGTCTTTTTATTATTAGTATTCTTTGTCATTCTGTTCATATATCAGTTTTATATTAAAGCTGATACTGCCATCATCTTAGTTTTTGGTTGTTTAAAAGTTTCAATTTTGGCTTTATTTGTGTATTTGGTCAAAAAAATTGTTCTTTTGAAGCTTAAAATTGAATTCCTCAATCAATTCAACCGATTTCAAATAGACTCATTTCAAACTAAATCAATAGACTATCCTCGTATATATTTTCAATTTACTCATTGTTTTCTGCCAACTAAAAGAATCTGGGCTCATTTTCAAATTTTGAGAAAACACACACAGTTTATGAGAAAACTCATAGGAAGAAATGTGAAAAGTGAAATTTATATAACAGTGGAGAATTGTAATTATGAACAATTTCGGGCTTATCTTATGTATATCTATTTTGATCAACTTCCAATTGATTCAGAAAAATTGAGTTATCTTTATCGTTTAGCCGATCTTTATCAAGATAATATATTGAAAGAAAAAATTCAAACTTTATTATATCCTAAAGCTCTAAATATAACAGTCAAATCATTTCATTTTGATGTTTAATTGAGTTTAAATTTGAAAATAATGTTTAAATTTTCTTCAATCTTCTATTTCTCTATAAATTGTGATTTCATCTTTCAAAACATGCAAATTGTATTTCTCTTATACTTAACATATATTTTCAATTTGAATGATTGATATAAATTGAAATCAGCATTTTAAAAAAATTTGTGAAGTTTATTTTTATACACAAAAATTATATATTTTTGAGATGTTCAATTTAATAATACCGCATTGAAATCCATACAGCATTCACAAAAAATTAAAAAAATTATTTCGCATACATAATTTTTTTAAATTTAAGTTTTGAAATTATCTTTCAATTTTTTGAATGATTTAATTAAGAATTATTTCAATTGAAAAAATTTTGAAGATTTGTTCTAAAAAATAGTTTCAAACAAGTTATTAGTGTTTCCAATAATTTTAAAGATTTATATTGCTGGTAAATTTTAAAAAAGTTTAACGCGCTAAAATTTTGAAACTAAAAAATATCGATAGTATCGAATGATTTTTGAAGAAAACTTGGTGAAATCGAACCTTTTGTGCAATTAAGTAAAAGTTCTTTCGTAATCACAAAATAAATTTCAATATCATTTTATCGATCAAATTAAATATCATTGTCTTATAATCAAGTTGGATCATTATTAAATTATCAAAAAAAATAAAAGTTTGGTTTCAAAGTCTACATTTTTTTACTTGTTGCCAAAAGTAATCAAAATACTAAACAAAATCATTTGAATTCAAAAAATTGAAATTTTTTTTATTGAAGAAATAAGAAAAATGACCAGATTAGTACATAAGTAGTATAAAGTAGAAAATCAATAATGTGAAAATTGAAACTATTTACAAGAAGAACAATTGAAAAAAGAAATAATAATCATTGACAATTTTTACGTAGTTTCTCACAAAAAGTCAATAAATTGTATCTGTAAGAAAATTCATGTTTAAATATTACAAACAGAGAATAAGCTCGTGAGACATTAAACAAACAAAAAAAAGTTTTTTGCATGTTGAAAAAAATGAAAAAACACCACAGTAATAAGAAAATTTTAGTAGTCAGCAATGTCCTAATAAAGAAGTTATTTTGCTGTTGGCACGTGTCGCTGATGGAGTGTTGGGTCTTGAACCATTAGCTTGAATTGAATTCGATGAATTGAATGAGGCAGCTGAATTGAACTGATATTGTTGTAAGTGATGATTGGCAGGATGGCTGATTGGATCGCCATTTAGAAAGACACCTTGTTGACTGTATTGAACCGTGGCTGGCGTGAAAGTACCGTTAAACATATTTGATCGATTTGATGATTGATTGCTTGATGATGAAGCAAATATTGATGTTGGTGGATTAGAAGGTGGTGGAGGTGGAAGAGGCATTGTTTGATGCAAGGGTTTGATGCTAGGTGAGCCGGTAATCATTGTGTTTTGATCGGTCAACATCGTTGTTTGATAAGCCACAGCATTTGAATCAGTGCTGTTGTTACCAATTGACCCATTATAATGACGATTTACACGATTTTGTTGAGAATTTACATTGTCTATGTTGATTTTATTGCGATTATCTCGCGCATGGACAGCTTGCCATGATCTTAGCCTAGCATGAAGATCGTGGAATGCTGGTCGCTGACTAGGTGTTTCTTGCCAACATTCCAACATCATAGCATAGATGTGTTGAGGGCAGCCAGATGGACATGGAAGCAATTTTCTTGAGCGTACCATTTCTATGACTTCTGTATTCGAATATCCAGAGTATGGTTGCTGCCCATAACTGAAAATTTCCCAGAGAACAACCCCGAAAGACCAAACATCACTTTCCGTTGTAAACCGACCATATAAACAGCTTTCAGCTGGCATCCATCTAATTAGAAACAAATTATTGATGAAGCAAAAAAAATTAATCTTACCGAACTGGCAACAATGACTTAGATTGAACGCGATAGTAATCACTAGAATAAATGTCTCGAGACAAGCCAAAATCAGAAATTTTAACTGTCAAGTGCTCTCCAACTAAACAATTTCGAGCAGCGAGATCTCGATGAACATAATGATGACCTGAAAGATATTCCATTCCGGCAGCTATTTGAGTTGCAATATGAAGACAATCGGCAATATCTAAAATATTATTATGATCTATTGTAACATCGGTAACAATCGGGTTCAGTCCATGAGTAACAAGATATTCGTGCAAATCGCCTTTACGCATGTATTCAAACAACATGCACATAGGTTCTTCATTGAAGCATACTCCTAATAGGCAAACTATGTTTGGGTGTTGAAGCTCAGCCATTAATTCTGCTTCGCGGCGAAAATCACCCTTAGTCTTGATGGAAGAATTTTCTTTGAGTGTTTTAATAGCTATGGGAACTACTAATGGTCCACCATTAGTCATCAGCAACTCTCCTCGATAAACTTTTCCAAAAGCTCCTTCTCCTAACTCTTGAATAAATCGGATTGTGGTCATTGGATATTCTGTAGGGGTACGTCCAGAATGAGCTCGACCATTGGAAGATCCATTCGAACTAGATTCACTCGATAATTGCTGTTGATCGTGATGATTTGGATGAATCTGATGACTTTGTTGACTTTGATTGTATTGACTCTGAACTGATGGTAGCAAAGCGTTCATTTCTACAGAATTCCCTCCGTGTTCAATATGATATCGGTTTCCATTAATTGTGTTTCGCATATTCTTTGCGCTACCATTTGAACAACTACTACTTGATGTCAACGATGTAGTCACAGCATTTTTTGATTGATTTTGATTAAATGAGCTCAGCAAACCGACATTTGTTCCCCCATTTGAATATCCATTTATTTTCAAATTTAACGAAGCAGATCCAGCTAAAATCGTGTTTTTATGATGGTGATGCTCTTCCAATAACGCTCTATTACGACGAGCAACAATCCGACGACGACGAAAACAACAAACACAGACTATTACAATAAATAAGATGAGAGCCGTTACGACAGGAGAAACAATGTAAAACCACAAATATTGGTCAACTAGATGAAAAAAGATTTTTTTAAAACTTTTAATTATTCAAAATCAAGTCAAAACTCACAGCATTTTTGAATTTCACAATATTCTTTGCGAAAATCGTAAATGTAACACCACGGTTGCTCTTCCAGTCCTCCAGGATTTCGACAATAATTATGCCCAGTTAGTTCAGGGTACTCAGCCGTTCGCAGAAAAATTTGCTGACTCCAATAAAGACACTGAGCACCAGATAAAGTTTTTGAAGCTGTTCCGCGATATGATTGACCTTTCTCACTGTAACAATTGTGATCTACAAAAATTACTGTTACACTTAATTGATCTAAAGATAATATAAATTTTTACCATGAGCAACAGGCATCGTATTTGGTATCCGTAATCGTACACAGCGCTGTCCTTCTTTGGAACCAATCGGTGGTAAATCTTCACAATCAGGTAAAATGTCTTGATGACCAATTAAAGGATGTTTTTTGGCTATGGCATACTCCATATGGCAAATGTTGTTTTCTAGCATTTCACATTCGTCTCGACAAACCTATTTGAATCAAGAAAGTTTAAATTAAATTTTCACTCATTCGGTTTCAAACCTTTCTTGGCTGAGGATTTGAAACTGTTTCATCGCAAAGAGAAAATACATGAAAACACAAAGATGAAATGGCATAACGATGGCATTGCAAAGAACATCTGGTGAATGAGCTATGACATTGAAAGCTGAAGATAATTTTCGATCCATTGATTTTTGCCAAAACTCGTTGCGAACATAAATAGAACGATTTTGCAAAAATTGAGAGCAAGCTGAACCACGATATAGTTGGCACATTCCTGGTCCATCCATCAATTCTTTAGAATCAATTGGTATTGATAAACTAAAAATAAATGAAAAAATTAATTTTAATTATTTTTTTTACAATAAAAACCTGGTGTTGTCAATTTCAATTTCAAAAGTTTTATTAATTAATTGTTGATTTTCAGCAATTATGAATGATGATTGCTGAAATACCATCAACACTAACAACACAAAAACTAAGTTTAAAACAACCATAAAATAAGAATTGAGTATAGTCAAAACACGATAAACCATGATTTATTCTTTGTATGAATTCAGTCAACAGAAGCGTAAAATTTTTTTTCTGCTATAGAATAAACAATCAAAAGAAAATTTTGAATAAAATTCTCGATTTAAAAAAATTTAAAACTCTTAAAACATAATATAAAAAAAATTGATTTAAACTGTATGAGAATTTTGTTGTTGAAAAAAAGTTGCATAAATAATTTAACAATACTTGGATATAAGTGAAGGAAATTTGTATCAAACAGAGTGCAGGCAAGCATTATGGGCGATGCCCATCAGATCCAACATGGGTAGAGTCTATGTGCAAAAGAGACAGAGACAAAGAGACAGAGAAAACAAGAAAGAGCACAATCCAATATTCTATGGAATAAAAGTGAAAACTCAGAAAAGGCAACAACCTCTGAAAAAAATGTTTCGATACATGTAGTGACATCCAAGAATGAATTTATGAACATTGAATTGACCACTTATCAGGCAAGTTGGTTCAATAACGCAGATAGATTCAAATAATAAATGCCTTTTTCTGTAGTTTAGCAGAAAATTAAATCAAATGAATTTTCATCAAACCAATAATTTGAATTGAAAAATTGCTACATTCATGTGCATAATTTGAATACATTAATACTTCGAAAATTTCAATCATATTAGTACATCTAAAAAAAATTGATTTACAAATTTTGACAAATTATCTAGTCAATTATTGAAAGATTTGCATAAAAACTAAAACTGAATGAATGAAAAAAAAATCAACTATGTGCTTGCGCTATTAAATATTTTGGATAAGTATGAAAACGTTCGTGCATAAATTTGAATTTTTTGGATGAAGTTTAATGAAATCGGTATAAACTGATTTATCATAATTAATTTATTTGAATTATCTTTTTGAGTTTGATGTTAATTTTTTGAATAATAAAGCTTTTAGAAGTTTTTAAAAACTAATTAATTTAAAAACAATTTAAATTTATAATTAAAAATTTTTTCTTTTATTCATATGAACAACTAATCCTGAGCTTTGAACATTTTTTTATTTGAAGTTCACTTTCAACCTTTGTAAAAACGTTAAAAAATTCAAAATATTGACTATTGTTACTAGAAGAAGATTAGTAGGTTTATTTTTGAAAATTATTGTTTTTAAATACTATCTGCTTTTCTGAAATTTTTACCAACAGAATCTAGCTAAACGTATCAGAAACTTGTTTTTTCAGATGACAAATAGTTTTAGACAGAAATTGAAAAAATTCAAAAAATGATAATTCAATTTGTTGAAAGCTTAAAAAATATAATCGAAATTTTTATCTTCAATTTTTCCATTTGAAAAAAAACTAAAAAACAGCTAGATTAAACAAAATGGCAATTTTTCTTGAAACTTCAAATTTGACAATTCAAAAAAATCTCCAATTTTTTTTTACATGAGGATAGCGAAAGAAAAAGCATAGAACATAGCAGCAAAAATTAATTCGCTCAAAACTGTTTGATAGAAGAATGAATTTGTTAAGTTTTTTATCTGTTTTATTTTATTTTTTCAGTTCATGAAAACAGCAATAACGTTAGTTTGTTGGTTCATTTTATTTTTATATTTATTTTCAAACGATGAATCGTTGAATTCAACTTGAAAAGCTTCGCTTTTTATTAATATCAAATTGAATTGAATTTTTTTCTGAGCAACAACAAAACAAAATTGAAACATCTTCACATTCATTCAAAAAGCACAAAGCCATAACACACACACCAACACATCTAATTCAATTGGACAAAAAAAGATTGCTTTTTGAAAAATTGGACTCAATCAAATCTCAGTATAAAAGACCGATATTTTGTTGAAGGCTCAAATGGATTGTTTTTTGATAGACTCTGAGAGTGGCGATGAGAGTGTGTGCTAGAAAAAAACTCATAAATTGAACTTCAAGTTCTCTTCTCTAAAAAAATACAATGCTCTTTGTTTGATAATATGAAGAATATTCAAATTATGGTAGTTGTTCTAAATTTCAATGACTTGTTTTAAATTAAAATTTTTATATAAAGATATTTTTGAAAACGATCTGAAAATGGCTAAATATATAAATTCCATTAGAAAAATTTTCCATAAAAATTTAATTTGAATTTTGCTGTTATTTATATAGGAAAATAAGTTTTTAATCAAACACAACTGATAATCCACTAAGCTATTTTTTCAAAACAAAATTTTCAATTCAAAAAATCTCGATAAAAATATTAGAAATTCTTTATTGTTTAGCTTGAGTTTCCTCAAAAAAAAGATCGACTTATTGCACTTTGAAAGTTGGCTGAAAGTTGGTAATGAGTATAAAGTATCAGTGGTTTAGAAAAGTTAGGGTGTAATAATAGAGAATTGTTGATTTAATTCTTGATACAACGATATATTATTGAACTCATGGTAAATTTTACGATTTTGATATGTTAATCAGTGGGACGAGTATTTTAAACGTTACAAATGAAAAATGTTCGGAAAAAGTTATAAAAAGGCACTAAAAATGACGACACGTTCAAGTCATTTTTATGTTGGCTAAACCAAATGCTACTAACACAATGAAACTGTCAACGACCTAGCCTATCAAAAACGGTTCCAAAACATTATTAAGACCAGGAATGATGATTACGATTGAGACACACATGATCAGAATTTTATGGCACTACAATCACAATAAACTTTCAAATAAAGTTTGATCAAATTGGAAACAAAATTATTCAATTTAACACTTTTATCTTTGCTCAAACCAATCCTAGCAGAAAAGAGAGCATAAGTTTTTTTTTCAAATCGAATTTTTTTCCTAGGTTATAGCTGCTCAGATGGCCGACATTATTCAAGAAAGAAATTAGTAAAAAAGAATCAATGATAAAAATTTTTAAACAAATGACAATTTTGTTAATTATCTTGATCAATCAAATATGATTAACAATTAAATATTGATATTCAAGTTTCAATACTAAAAAAAATTGGACTTCTACCGTAACATATATTTTAAGCTGATATAGTTTCTATTTCAGTGTTTTTTTTCTTGATACATTATTCACTATTATTATTATTTTTCATTATACACTAGTGTCCAGAGTTTTCAATTAATGAAATAACATTCTCAAAAAAATGTCCATGGCATTAATGGAATTTCAATGCAATATTTGGAAAAAACTTTCATTTTGCTTTTATAGAACAAAAAAAAATCGAATAAGAATGTTTATCTTTCTTGTTAATCTCAACACTTTAGTCATTTTCTTGTTATAAATTATAGTGAAAATGTGAAAAAAACACAAATTGGTAAATCAAGTCAAACAACACAGAACTCATAACTTTCCAATGAAATTTCTTATTGAGAAAACAAGATTCTTGAAAACTGAAGTAGCCATTAATAGAAATAACAAAAAAGAGGATTTCTAAAACAACTTGAATGCTAAAAAAAATCAAAACAACAACAAAAACAACAGAACTTTGCCATTTTCATCAAGCTTCAAATTATTCGGATTGAGTAGAAAGTTGATTGTAAGATTCAAAACACTTTTCTGGTTCATCTCTGTATCAAAATAAGAGAGAAATAAAAAAATATTCCGCTCTTAGCACTTATGAATAAAGAATTTTTTAAAAATTCTATTTGACATTCTTAAATTGACGATCATAAGAATAATAAGTGGCACTTCAATTTCAAATTTGAAAAAAGAGGAATCTATCATATATTATGATCAGCATAATACTTTCTTTTTTTCCTTTGACAATCGAACCCATTTTAAATGCAGAATGAGGAAAAAATCTGTGTGTAAACTTAATGCATGATGTCAGTTATTTTGTGTTTTTTTTTTGAAAGAAGCTATTTAATATTGATCATCATCTAAATATCTTGTGCTTTTTTTATATAGACTCTCCCAATAATTTAATGGATTTTTATGTGATATGAGGAACGAAGAGGAAAGAAAACTAGCTAAATGCTTATAAAATTGAAAAGATTACAGTTGATGATCTTTCTGATTCAAATGATATGTACCTTCTTCGGCTCAATTAAATGTTCAATCTATTTTTATTTTTACTGAATTTGATTTTTGCTGAAAAAAGTAGTTCAAAAGTTTCGTCAACAGTTTTATCTTGTTTTTGGATGAGTTTATTTTAGAAACACAACGAAATATTAACAATTTTCCATTTTGATTTAGAAAATTTTTAAAAAACTTGCTCTTTCAACTTTATTATATTTTTGTAATGTTATTAACTTCAATCATTTTTATAATTATTATTTATAATCCGATTTCAAAAAGTTAAATTTAAAAATATTTATTGCAGTGTTTATTTTTTGTCCTACTGACTTGATGAAAAGTTCTCCTTTGAAGTTAAAAATTCTGATTGATTCGGTTTTTGACTCAAATTATTTTGCTGAAAGAAGAAAAACATTTGCAGTTATTTTAGAAAACAAATGAATATTTTTATAGCAAAACTTGAATGCATACTTTTCTTGTTCCTTAAGTTCAAATTAAAATTATGTTGCGAGCTTTTTTTGTCACAAAAAAATTCCGTCATTTAATTGAGTTTCAATTTATTAACAGACAAAAAAAACACTTAAACATAAATTAAGCTTCAAGTTATTGTTATTTTTTTTATGCATAGGAAAAAGTCAGCTAATAAAAATATTTTGACAAAAAATTAACTGTATTCAAATTCACGTAAGCATGTAATTTAATTATTTCATAAAAAAAACTTGGCAAAAAGAATTTTTTTATAATTTAACAAAAAATCAATGAAATTAGTAAAAATCATTAATGAAACTTAAAAATTTTTAAGTATTATTAAAATGAATTAAACTGAAATTTCGAAAATAAATTATTTTTCATTATTTATCAGCTTTATAATTAAAATTTATTTAGTTTTTCAAGTTTTTTTTTGTAAATATGACATTGAATAAACTTGAAAAAAGAAACTTTGGTTTTATTTAAAATATTGAAAAAATGAAATGAATTTGTTTGAATTGTATTAAAGATAACATAATTCAATAACTCAAATTGTTCAGACAACTGCGCTTTTTTTCTTTGAAACACTCCATCAATTATGATGACCATTCAGAATTTTCAGATGATTGAGACTTGAAAACAAAAAACAGAACAAAATTGAACAAAAAACTACCAAATTTACAGTTTCTTTACATTCGCTCAGTGGATTCAGTTGTCGAATAACAAAAAACAACACAAATACATAAGCAATCAAATTCATAATGGATTGAGATAGGAGTGAAACAATGATGATCTACCAAAAACCATTTTACAATTAAGTTATTACAGCTTTATTCGTTTTACATTTATTGTTTAACTCACTAAAGATACTAAAAATTTCTTGTAGATGAACAACAACAAACAATAAAATGCTTCATTCAAAGCTTTCAACGAAGACAGATTACTGTCGGCAGACAATACGTGACGGAAATACTTGTTCAAATGTGTAGACCAAGTTTCGCCAAAAATCAAATCGTCTTCATTGAGTTAACATTACTGAATTTTTTTTTATTCAGAATAACATATACGCTCAATATACACTTATAAACTACGTATAAACTTTTTCTATTTTTATGTGAAAGAAATAATAATAATAATAATAATTTGGATATACAAAAAAAATCTGATTCTTTAAAAAAAAAAATTTTTGATAATGGCAACTAAAACTAATCATTTAAATTTTTTCCATAAAAAACGTCATGTTTATTTTCAAAAGAATAGATTCATTTCTATTCAAAAAAAAAGTTTGCAAAATCAAATATCTAATGTTTTAAAAGCATAGTAAAAATAAAAATTAAAAAATATTCAATTTAGAACTTATAAATTAAAATTATTTTCTAAAAATTAGAGAACCAAAAAATTTTGAGAAAAATACTGCAATGTGTATTATAATCGATATAAAACTATTATTTCACATTTTGATGATGCTATATTTGTAGTATTTTATTTCAAGCTGGCGCCATTATCATAACATTCATTTTTTCATATTAATGTCTAAAAGTTATTTTGAAAGTATGGTGTTTTTTTCTTGAATCGACTCCAGCATGCGTCAAATCACCATCATCATAGTCATTATACCGTCAAGAAAATTATAAAGTTTCTCTGAGCGTTTGAAACATATATATAAATAAATGCGAGTGTGTGTGTAACGCAAGCAAAAAAGTATCCGAGGCCCAGATCGAATTAAATTAGTTGCCAAAAATTAAGTTTGTCTTTAAGTTTTTTGAAATTTATTAATATAAGTCTACTCAAAAAAAAAATCTGGGAATTTTTATAATTTCAAAAATTAATTCCGAGCAAAAGCTTAAAAAATACAACATTCGACATTCTACTAAAAAGTTACTTTGGCTGTTGGTGTCCCAAGTGAATCAAATAAAGAAAATAAGTTTTCCGCATTTTTTCTAGTAACTAATTAGAAATTGCAATTAGAATTTATGCAGTAAGCTATTTTTTCATTTTGTTCGTGTTTAGAATGAAATTTTCGAAAAAAACAAACCCCACTATTAACATCGCTATCAATTCATCAATACATGACACAAACAATGAAACAAATAAATTGTAAGGAATCGACACCAAATGAAAAGCCCACATAAACTTAAAGATCCCAATTATTTACGGATTTGATAATCAGTAAAGAAAAAGAGAGAGAACAAGGAATACCCTAGACACACATTTATTGAAACACATACAAAAAAAGCAAAAATGACATTAGTTTTGTTTGCTGGCAAATTCCATTATTCCATTGAATGAATTTATCTATTCTGAAGAATTTTTTTATATAAAATGTTTTGAATTGTAAAAAACAAGAACAAAAATCATTCAACATACTTGGTTGAAAGTCAATCAAGCTTTATGTTTGAAGTATTTTTTCAAAGTTTGCAATCATTATTTTTTTAACAATGATAATAATAGTAAAATATCTATAAATTCAATTCTTCCTATTTTTCTGATTCAAGCACTTTATTTTCAGTGCTCGAAACTGTGAGTTTTCTGGAAGTTCCAGGTTCCAATTAAATTTGGATTAAAAACAAAAAAGTTGTTCCAAAGAATTTATTTTGGGAAATATTTTTTCAAGTGTATAGACTTATCAAAAAAAATTTGAAATGTGATTTGGAAAAAACTAGATTTTTTTGAAAAATAAAATTCCAAAGCATTTTATTTGAAAAAAAAACTCTGTTATAACATATGTTGGTTGAAAAAAACAATCTCTTCAGAATTTGAAGTTGAGTTTTTTTCTGTGTATTTAAAAAATTTATTGTAAAAAACATGTAATATATTTGCATTAATGTTAAATGAGGCATATCTTGACAAATTACAATGAAACAAAAAAAATTCAAAAAAGCCAAACAAGCTAAAGTTTTCTAGTTTTTTTTTCTTTAGATTTTTCGAAACTACTATTTTTTATTAAGCTTATTCAAAATATTTCCATTTAATCACCACTATCATCAATTAACAAATTTATAAATAATTGATTAGTTGTTTTTCATTTTATCTTGTTTATCAAGCGTTAAACAAGTGAAAGAAAAAAAATGTAATCATTAATGATTCAGTAAATATTTTAAGACAGCTCTGTTGCACGATGAGAGATGACATTAGTTGTAACTAAGTTTTAATAAAAATAACCAAACTCTAATTAACACTTTTGATTGTCAATCTAGAAACATGTTTCTTTCCATCTTAATTTTTAAATTAAGATGAAGCGAAAAAATTGAATCAACCATCTTTGTTTTTTTATGTTTTAAAAAGCGTTCGTTCACTGTGATATTTTTTAATTCTGAAAAAATTGAAAAAAAGAGCAAAAAAGATCTTTTTGAATCAAAAAATAAAGTTATTTTTATCAATAAATAAAATAAAAAATTTTTTTTAAAAACTGTTTCTGCATCTAAGTGATTGTAAAAAAGACAGAAAAACATCTTTTTTGAATTCTTGTGAAGATAGTGGCTGAATAATGCATGAATATAATCTATCAATGTAAAATAATACAATTAAATCACCGTTCCATTGAGCTTAAAAAAAAGTTTCAGAATATAAACCCAAACCACTTTTTTCCACTCTCAAGAGATTTTTTGAATCTGTACGTATTTAAACGTTTTTTATTTGTAGCTAAAAACCAGAAAAACATCTTGTAAAATGATCATTATTTTTTTTTATTATTTTACTCGAAACCATGTCTATAAATATTTAAAATAGTTTTTTTTCAGAAAAATACAGAAAAAAACACTTAGAATAAAATTTCAAAACTTCAAGAAAATTTTACTCAATTTGAAACAAAAGTCGTTTTTTAAAACAAAGAAAACAGACAGTAACAAAATTTAAAATTTCAATTCAAAAGAATCGAAACCTTTAAAAATGATTTCTGACTCATTTATTTTTTATCGTATAAACTTGTAAGATAAAATAGTTGAGCTCGATTGAATTCATTACATTTGTTTTTTGCAATGTTTGAACCTTTTCAGAATTGAGAAAACAAATATATTTTTTTCCGTATCAAATATCATTAAACAAAAGAGATCTGATTGGCCAACCACTACCCAGCAATATTAACTTGAATAAAAAACTATTTCTGCTCGATTAAATCAAAATTTTATATTGTTAATATTACAAAATCCTATTCGAGATATTGAATAATTGGCCAGCTAAATAAAAACCGAACAAAAGCAATGAAAACGATCCAAAAGAATTTAAAAAATCACTTGAACAATGAATAAACCAAAAGAATTATTCTCGAAAGCATTATGCGCATTTATAATATTCTTAATAATTTTTTTTGTACAAAAGAAAAAATGTTTCAAATCAATTAAATTAATAATGGCAGAAGAACATACTTTTTATATACAGGCATATGCGCTTTTCAATGAGAACATAATAAAATAAAATAAAAAATAGCCATAAATTTTGAAATAAAAACTCAAATATAAAATGAAATTCAAGCACAACAAATTTAATTAAATTAATTTCAAATAGCAAGTATAAAATAAAGATTTCGAGCACTAAACATAATAAAATTTTAAATTACATAAAAGAAAGCTTTACAAAAAAATACACAACGATCAAATATGACAAACAATAATAAACTTTGAAAAAAACAACAAACAATAAATGAAAAAAACTATACATATCGTTCAATTCAAAAATTTGTTTCAAGTTTATATAAATATTATTTCATTTTGTCAATTCTTGTACACCAATACTTAATAAATTCTTCATGCAACTCGGCATTAATATGCGCAAAGTTTTTGACGAACACAATCGATTTTTCTTGAGTTTTTCTTATACGTTATTTTAGATGTACGTTGATGTATGTTAAAAAATAAAAAATCGAATAAAAATTGAATAATGAATAAAACAAGAAAATGTGTAATTATTGTTTTTTTTGTCTTATAGAATATTTGTATCTTTTCGAACAATCATTCTATTTTTTTTAAATCGAATAAAAACTAATAAATTGTTTGGTGTTTTGTTTTTTTTCTGCTTCTTAAAATATTCGTTTTGTTTTTTTGTCAATTAAAGGTTTATTATGTGGAATTGCAGCAACATGGCTACACTAACTCTACAATTAATGACAATTGAAATATTTTCGAACCCGTTAATTTTACTATTATCTCGATTTTTTTAGTCTGAAACTGATAGAATTTTTTTCAACTCTAGTGCAAATAACGATTTCTTTTGATGTCTATTATTAAAGTACTGCTGCTATTGCTATTGTAGGAAGAACAAAAACAAAACGAAAAAAGGAACGCAAATGATCATCGAAACACTTAAATGATATGGGCAGATTTGTTAGAAATAACTTTAACGAAAGTGATAAAATTAAACACTATTAAATTAATTTGATTTTTTTTTCTCGTTGCTGTTTGTTATGTTGAAAATTCTATTGCTCGAAAAAAAAAATTTACTGAACATAAAATCAACTAATATAAACCAAAGAAAAGAGCAAGAATAAAAAAAATCCAATCATAAGCCAGATAAAAGAAAAATTTGAAGTAATTTTCATTCTATGTTTTAGAACAAATGATCTAAAAAATTTTAACAATTCCGTATGTCGCTAAAAACAACCAAAAAAGTTATTAAAGCAAGAATTTTTATTAAAAAAAAATTTTTTGTCTAAAGAAATCATACGTTAAACTAATGAAATATAAATTAGTGTTGAATTTTCATAAAAAAAATTTCACGCAAAAGCAGTAAAACTAAAATTAAACAAATCAAAAGTACTGAAAGATATTATATTTTAGATTTTCCAATTTTCTCGATTTGAATATTTTTTACAGTGAACATTAAAAAAAACAACAATAATCAAACGATGATTTGATGACAGTTCAATGTCTAAATGTCCCAAGTGTAATCAAAAGCCAAATAAAACGTTTTTGCATTTTATAGCTCAAACACGTCAAAAAGACAAAAACTCAAACGATTTTTTGACAAAAAAAAAGAACCTAAAAATATAAAAAACCACAATTTTTCTGTTGATTTTTAATTAAAGCCGCGTATAGAAGTAATAAAATGAAAAAACAAATAATACACAAAAAACTATTTAATTTATAAATAAAAAATTCAATTTCTATTGTTTTAAGCAATATTATGTTTTCAAAAAATGATAATTTAAAAAACTTTGATGAAAATAGAAGAATACTTTCGTTGTGGTATTGGGAGTTTAATTTGCTAAATGAAAACTCTATTTTTAACTAATGAACAAAATTTTCTCCTGGTGAAACAATTATATTATTTAAAAAAAATTTCTTTCAAGGATTCATAGTTTATTTTTCAGAAGACTATTTCAGTTAAGTTTAGCAAAAAAAATCTCAGAAAAAATGATGGATTTATTTGAAAGAATTATTGACGTTTTGACAATATAACGATTACAGGGATATAAATCGTTCGAATATAAATATCAAGTGTAAAAATATTAAAGTCAATAACATAATTATATGACTGTGAACATTTAACATTTTCATCAAGAAATTTTAGAAAAAAATATTGAAACTTGGAGAAATAAAAACTTTCAAATACCCCAATTTTTTGAATGTGTAAGATGCTAATTAGTTTTGCTTTTTCATTATTTTCGTTTAAATGAAACTTTTTGAACTATATTTTTTTATTTTACGCTCTACTCTATTTGCTGTTTTAATTAAGAAGCTGCAAGAAAGGCAAACAGAAACTTAATTTTTTTTTACTAATAAAAATGCTGCTAGTATTCAAAATTTCAAATTAAACAAAGGTTCAAAAAGAGGATAAGTGTATCTTGAAAAAACTTTTTGAACTTTTTTTTATAAAAAACTCGAATTATTTCAACTACTAGAAAAAACACTTAAACTATGCTAATTTGAAATAAAGTTCGACAAAACTTTCATATTTTGAAAATTTATGCTTGATAAAAAAATAGATTTTATAACTAATTTAAAAAACTCATTCAAAGCGTTGTTCAGTTATTTTTGAAACAAAAAAAAACAAGAAATAATGAGCTTACCTTGGATCTATCATTGTTTCTTGAGGTGAAAAAGGTCCATTCAAATTATTTTGTTGATGAACAACATCTTTTTTTTCAATGTAATAAAAACAAAAATTTAATTCAAATAAAAAAAATTGGCAGAGAACTAACATGTTTTAACTTGAAGTACACCAACAGATTCCACACTGGTATACCCATTAGTAGCTTCGCATTTATAATAACCAGTATCATGTGAATCCAAACGTTTGATTATTAAACGTGCTCGAGCTTTATCGGGTTGCATTTTGCTAAAACGTATCGTTATTTTTCCTGGTTCAGTTTCGATAGGCGCTTCGTTTTTATACCACAATACTTTGACACGTGGCATACCAGAAAACTCGCATTTCAAGCGAACGTCATCGCCACTTTCTTTTGTCAAATTAGTCAGAAATTTTTCGATTCGTAAATAATGATGAGTATCTTTTATAATAAAAAAAATTTAAATTTTCAAAAATTTTTTGAAATTAAAACTACTATTATTGTTTATTTTTGATGAATTCAATTCTGGTCCCGATGTTGTTGACTGTTCACTAGTTATGAATAATTAAAAAATTAATTTAAATGTTAACTTTGAAATTTTTTATTCAAAGAAAAAATACCTTATTGAAAAGTTTTCGTTATTAGTATCTAAAAAATCATCTTCGGACTCTTCTGGATCGGCCTCATCAACGTCTGCCAATTCTGGGGGTGATAGAATAACATCCTCTGCATGGAACACTGTAAAAAAAATTTTTTTATTGATTTTACTCCCAAACTCTAGTAATTAAAATTTTCAACAAAAATTAATAAATTAATGAAAAAAAACGGATAAAAAACAAACTTTCTTTTATTAATCAAGTCAAACGATTCAATTTATCATTATAAAAAAAAAAGAAAAAAAAGTCCTCGAGTGCTCTGAATTGTCATTCACACCGGGTGTAGTTTTTCTCTCCATTTTCTAGCTTACTGTAGTTTGTTTTTTTCTCAATCTAACAGCTCTCGGAAAACTTGAGGAAGCTCATATAATTGGCTTTATTAGACAACTAACACGGAAAAAAAATTTCTACCGTCAATATTTTCTTAGTGTTTTTATTTTTTTTAATATTGTTTGTTAACAAGCTCAAAAGTTTGTCAACAGTGTTGAAACAAAATATTTTATAATAACAAAAAACCTGGTTTCATTTGTCAGATGCCATAAACTTGATTCAAAATATCTCTCTTTCTTTCTCACTTTCCATCCAAGCAAATAAAAAAAAAAAGATGAAAAAAAAACGTAAACAGACAACACACCGATGTTGACAATGTGAAGAACGAGTAGAATTGGCAAAATAAACATGCTTCAGGACTAGTCCATTCATCATCACCGATCGCGTCGTACATTTTGCTCAAAGTAAAATTGAAAAATAAAAAGCAGAAATATAATGAAAAACGAAGTATACTGGGCTTTTGTGAATCTTATTTTTACACACAGGCACACACGCTATGTGTCATCATGAGATTCGATACAACATAACAACAAGCAAATTGAAACATCAAACATTTGGTTGAACAAAAAAAATGGAAATTTTTGTACGCTTGGTCTATCGAAAGTTTCAATCAATTTCTAGAACAACAACAAAACTCAGTTCATGTAACTGATTTTCTATGTTTTCACTTCTAAACAAATTCTCCAAAGAACAATTACAAATAAGCTCAAGTGAAATGCAGAAAAAGAAGATTACAGCAAATTATTATTAAACTCTATCAAATAGAGCTCAAAAATAAAGAGAATATTACTATTATTATGCTAATGATAAACGTGTTCAAGTTCTTTCTATTAAAATTCTTCAAAAGCCTTAAGGCTAGTACAGCAATAAAAAAAATGTTGTTAAACTTACATAAATGAAGCTGAGAACTAGATCCTGGTACTTTTGGAAACCCCAAAAACTAATCGAATAAAATGATTTTTTTTCTGCTGTTGTTTCGGTAATAAAACGAGCTTGTGGAAAAAATTGAATGGATAACTTATTACAGCTTATCTTAAACAAACAGAAAATTCATTTACAACCATGGGATTTCCACAAGTTTTTTTTCACCAGTTTTTGGATCGAATGAGCATATTATATACAAAAAAAAATATACTACTGAACACCCTAAAAAACAAGAGACACGTGATTCCATTACGGTTGTATGAAAATTGAAAAAAATCGCCTAAATGAAATATATATATAAAGAGACAATACAAAAACAATGAGACTAAAAAAGAATTTTTTTTACGCCAACTAATTTCTCTTATTGAAAAAATAAAATAAAAAAATAATTCACATCCAGTTCTAAAGGAAAAAAATCACTGAATCACTAATATAAATCAATTTTTATGATGTCTTTCTGAGTAGTAAGATAGAATAGCAAGATTTTCGAACTAATCACTTCCATAAAGAATTCATCCATGCAGAACAAGTGTTGAGAACAAAAATGATGAATTTGAAGCTCCTCACCAACAGTACGAAATTTTAAGTTCAAAAGCAAATAGACAGAACGAACAAGAACAACAAACAAAAAGAATACCAAAGAAAGTTTGTTCTCTGATTTTTTTTTGTCTCCAATTTATTCAGTTATATATAAAAACCTGAGTCATCAAGCAAAATCATTGAGTTCGAAAACTTCACTATTTTTCCTCATCATTCTCACAGAGAATAATTAACCGCTTGAAATGAGTTCCAGGAACAGCAAAGGAAGTAATAAGATTACTCACTTCAATATTTTCATGGAAAATTCAGAAATTGCACTGCGATGACTGTCAATCAAAAATGATCCAATTGATGTCAGAAACATGGAAAAAATTGATGTTCGTTAGAAAAAAGAAAAATTCATCGGAAAAAAACTCATCACAACGAGTAACTTGAGAAAACAACAGCACTAGCAAAAAAATTCGAATTTTATTGTTTGAAAATTTTTTCTCGTTTCGACAAAAACTGTCGCATAAATTTAAATGACAACGTACAAAAAAAATCGAAGTAGACAAAGCTGAAAAAAACTGACATAAATTATGCGTACTGTATTAACGTATGTATAAACTTGTATTAACGTTTATTGTTATTATTATTATTGGTTCACGACGAAAACAGCCAAAACGTGCAAAATCGCTGCAAAAAAAACTCGTTGCCTTGAAACAAGACTATGAAAGGAATTCAAATTAGCTCGCGTTAGTTGTGGGTCGTTTTTTTCTCGCCGGATGAGTATTGCTAAAGTCTAAATCAAATAATAAAATATCGACAAAAATACTTCGAATGAGTCAACGCTTAAGGTTTTGGAAAAGACCAGCTATAACGAGTGACCTAACACAAACCAAACCAAGTATGAATCATTTTTGATGAAAATTTTGAAACAATAAAACTATCGAATCCCTACACAGTTGAAATTTGATATCAAGGATAAAAACTGAAATTGAAAGTTTTCATTAGCGTGAGTCATTCTTGTGAAGCAAAAATAAAAAAGCATTAAATTATTTAAGAAAAAAAACTTGAAATTTTTGAAATCTAGAAAGCCTTTTCGGATAATTTAAATCTAAAAAAGTTTTGCTTTCATATTTCAGAATCTTTTGAGACAACAAGTGATTGACATTTTTTTTGCTACACTAATGGCTTTTCTAATTTTAAAAGAATGTCAAAAATATTTTTTTTATGTAAACTTGAGTTAAAAAATTTTTATGTTTTTCTTTGAAATTTAAAAAACGAATAAAAACTCACAAAGAATTTGCATAACTTGCGTAAAGTTTTTGCCAAAAAAAAAAAAAGAACGAAAACATAACAAGATAAGGCTCTTTAAAAATTTAATAGTTTTTAAATTGTTTGAATAGATTTGTAAATTAGAGAGTTTGGTTAGATTTCAATTTTTTTCATTTTAAATTTTTTTAGAGAATTTTAAAACTTCAATTTTCAATCAGTTATCAATAGAAAAATTTCTTAAAAATTTAGAAGAAAAAACAAGAGAATGCTTGAGCAAATATTGAAAGCAGTGTCAGCGAAAAATTGATTTGTGTATTTTTTCAACACCTAACAGAAAAAGATATTGTTTCTGGATTCTTGAACGATTTTTTAGTAGGCAAGTTTGCAGATGTGTGCATTGAACCAAATTTCGATTACATTATATTCAATATGAATTTTTTTTTATCAGAAAAAAAATCGTCAAGCTTTTTTTTGTCAAAACGAAAATTTCAAGAATGAATACACAAGATTTCGGTTCAATGATTTTCTAACCTCGATTTATGTTTTTCAAGAATTTACTTACATTTTAATAATTTATAAGAATTTCATTCTTCTAATAAAATTATTTAAATAATTTTTAAAAATTTGTCTTTAAAAAGAAACGCTAGTCAACTAGAAAAAAGTTCAAAGTTTTTGAGTAAAACAAATTTAAATATCTTTAATTGACAATCACAGTGATGAAGTTCTTTTAGTAATCTAAATTCTATTCAATTTAAATAAATCCAATTGATAATTTTTAATAGAAGTACGCTTGTGACAGTTTTGTGAATGTTTTTATACTGTAAAAATTACTTTTGCAATATTAATAATTTTTCTCATTTCAGAATTTTGGTCTGCTAAATCTAAAATTTTGAAACCTATTTTTTAAATTATCAATTATTGAGAAAACTTCTTTGTTGTATTGTTTAAACAACAAAAAAACATTTCTTTCATTTTGTGAAACATTGGAATTTCATGAAACCTTAAGACTATGAGTGAACAGCTTTGAAACCATAAAAATGAAAACAAAACAAAGTAGCATCGCTGGAATACTCGATGCGCCATTTGGCCATAGAAAACCCTGGTAGCGGATAGAGTTTTTCATTGTTTGATTTAGGTTCCAAGTTTTTTTTTTTTGTTTTGAAATGCACGGGCCATAAAATTTAATGAAGCTCAAAGTTGGGCGGAGATTTAGAATGAGTCATACTCTCCGTATATCATAGGACCAAGCTGCTGCAGCAGTGGGTTTTTTTTTTTATTTAATGAAAAATTCTAGGAAATCTACATTCGTATATTGAACAAAAGTTTCTCAACTAATTCTATTTATTTTTGTCAAACAAAACATGAAATGTTGAACACGCGCTTGCATACTCGCGAGTAGGGGCCCGATAATTCACTAAGAAACTTTTGGAAACTAACATTTTTTTCGAAATTCGGATGGATAGGCTTCTGTATTAAAATTAAAACAGATTCAATCAAAAAATAAAAAATGAAACGAATTAAAAAAAATAAAGATAACAATTGATCAATCAAATTTGGCATTCAAAATAATTTTCAATAAAATAATCTATCAAAAAAAATATATGAAAATCTATTGAAAATGAAAACCTCTATCAATTGAAAACGGAAATGAAACCACGAAACTGATCAGATGTTGAATTTTTGATTAAAATGCAATATTGAAAGCTCCTGTGTGTTGTTTTTTTCAGTAATTGAACACTTGAGTGAAGAAAAACGCAGTTTTGGTTGAGCCATATAATTATGATGATGAAGTCTTGTTTTGTAAGTAATGCAACTCATAAATTGGTCATCATTCTTGATTAGAACTGAGTTATTCTTGCTTTTATATTTGAAAATACGAAAATAATGCCAAGAATAAACAAAATGTTTTATTAAGATGTGTCATATTTGAATGATAGATGATTATTTTCTCATTCAATATCAATTTTTGTACTTTCTGGATCTAAAACCCTCACACAGCAATAAACTATTTTTGTTTTTTTTAGTTGTTGCTGTTTCTCGACGGACAAAAATGAAAGAAAAGATGCATCATTTACTAAAGTATCAAATTACATTTTTTTCTTTTTTGACTCATCAATTCATGAAGCAGACAAGTGAATTTTTTCCACGTTAAAAAGTATTACAATATTTTTTTAAAAATTTCTTCACTTTAGATTTGTACGATATTCGAAAAAAAATGGTTTTCAAACTCCGAAAAAAATCTTTGAATAAATTTGAATGAATATTACCGACTTTTTCTTGAGTTACACTTTATCTTCTAAAAGTAAGTGAACTTTTTTTAAAATTAGTATTTTATTAACATATAAATTTTTCCATTCGACTCTTTCTATTCAGTAGCTAAGCTATTTCAATTGCTATTGAATGATGGAACTTTTCTAAAATATTTGAAGAACAAAAAATGAAATTCAAATCCAATTCTAAGAAATTGAGTTTACTTCAACAGAAACAAATAATGTGGCACGTGTAAATCTAATCGAAACATTCGATATTTTTTTTTTTTTTTTGGAGACTTAAGTTTTATAATACAAGCCGTTGAAAATTTTTCGCAACATCTGTACCAGGTTTTTTTTATCTTAGGTTTTATTTGTAAACATAATTGTGTAACAGAAAAACAATACTATGGTAGACTAATAGAAACGTTTTGAAAATATAAAAAAAAAATCTTCTATACTTGAAGGGATTTATTGAATATTTGTAAAGTTTCTTGGGTTTGAGAGCCGAGTAAATTGAAATAACTCAAAAACTCTGTAGAGCATTTTTTGCCAAAAGAAAAGATGCAACTCGAAAAAAAACTATTAATGAAACAGATTTTTTCTCTCATCAAATTCTTTAATCTTCTTTTTATAAACTTTCTTTTCTAAATTCTTGTTTGATAAAGTCTGTTGTCGTTGAAAGCTTCGATTTGAATTTGATTTTCTTTCTATTAAAATGATATTATTGACGATAAACAGAAAAAAAAGTTTTACAAAACAAGATTTCATTTCTATCGGCTGAGTCTCAAAGGAATTCACGGATCGATGAACCGATTTTCGCGGATCACACGGGACCCGCAAAATAGATAGAGTCAAAAAAAAATATGCACATACAGACTTCATACAATCACAGTAGACAACAGAAAAAGACATTTTATCGTATGAGAAAAAGATGGGCAGGTTTTTTTTTGTCGTTTGTTTGTTTGATGCATCTTTCCGTCCCCGAATTTTTTTCATCGAAAAATGATGACAATAAGCCCAGATATCGTACTTTGTTAGATAGAAAAAAACAACAAAAGAGATAAACTAGATGATGACGGAACCTTGTGTATTTAGGCCTCGATACACACCAACGGATTCGTTGAGAAAAAAAAAGAACTTTTGAGATTTAAATTTCAGCAGACTTGTGTTTTGTTCCATTTTTTGATTTCTCGGATGTAATTTTTAATTAAACTCTATGAGCAACACAACTTTGTTTTTTGTTTTAATTTTTGTTTTAATGTTGAAAAAATATATGTCTCATATCTATTTGCATATTTTAGAGAAAATAATGTTAGTTTAACATTACAAATACTCATATTTTTTATTGAAAAAATTCTATTCCAAGTTTCAGACCGATTAAAATTTGAAAACGATATCCAATTTCAGACACTTGAGACAACTGAAATGTTTATCTGATTGAGAGCTTGTTTACGGCAAGCGAAAAATTCTTTAGAAGCATTTAATTTATGATTATTTCAAATTTTTTAAACTTGAAATCTCTTGTTTCATGTAAATTCAAGCGAAATAGTTTTTTTCCATTTTGTCTAAACTTTCAGAAAATTTTTTTATTTGAATAGAAAAAAATTCAATTATCATCAGAATGTGAATTAACATTTTATTTATCAAAAAAAAAAAAAAAAATCTATCAGCAGAGAAAAAATATTGCCGGTAAGTTTTATCTTCAAGTGATTTATATTTATAATTTTTTTGATAATTAATTCAAATGACTTTTGACAACAGTCAGTAAACACGACGAATTTATTTAATGTCGTTTTTTTCAAGTTGAAAAAAGAAAAAGAATAAAGAAAACAGCAAGCATCATCAATAAATGTCATTTAGAAATAAGATGCCTTCACGAGTCTCTTGTTGTCTCTACCTGAATGACAGGTAAATGCAAAAGTTCTCCAAATCGCACCAGACAACTATTACGATTTGTGTTCACACATGCTGTGTCTGTGTATTAGCCCCACATGGCCGACAAAAAATAGCTGTATCTAATCAAATTAATTGATTTAAACCATAAAAAACAAAATATTGACGATTTATATACAGTACATGTATGCAGTTTTATTCGAATTCCAAAAAGCTAAAAAAACCACATGAAAAAAACGACCGAAACATTTTTCTATGTTGCTTAATATCAGATTTCAATTCAGTTGTTTTTTTCGAATCAAAGATTTTTTCATCCAATACTACATTAATCATGGTGCCAGATAGAAAAAGAAAGTTGAAAAAAGACACTAATTTTTTTATTATGACAATATTATGGTATTGAGTTTTGATTTGGAATAAATACAAACACGATTAGTTTTCAACAACAAATATATATTAGCTGCTTCAAATTTGAAATTAAATTTTACAAAAAATGAATAAAAAAATCTTCATGGCATAATTTATGGAAAACAAATTTCTAATTTTACAAAAGTCACGATCATCGAGAAAAAAAGTAGAATAATTTAAAATTAAATTTTCTTTGATATTTGAGAATTCAAATTGAATATTTCTTCAAATTTCAAGATGCAATTTAAATTAAATTATGAATAATCCAATTCTTTAATTTCATTCGAAAGAAAGAAAGCTCTTTTTCATTTGTGTTTGTATGGAAAAAAACAAACACACAAACATTTTGTTTCATTGTTGTCTGATATGACTATTTATTCTAATTTTTTTTATTCGCAACAAAATCTAAATAAAAAAAAGCCTTTTACGTATATTTTTTCAGTTTAAGTTTAAAATTTTGAGGTTTTTTTTATTCTGCATTTTTTCAGAATACATACAACTATCAATATAAAATTTATTCCAAATTTTTAATGTAATAAAATTTAATTTGTTTTTTTTTGGAATCTTTCTAACTAAAAAAAAAAAATCAGTTTTGATTTTATCCAAAAAACTGTTTTTTATTTTTGATATATTAGGATTGTTATAAGCCAACTTTAAATTATCCAAAAATTCTGAACATAGAATAAAATTTAATCAAAATAATGATTGCAAATAATTATGAGAAAATTTTGTTTGTGTGTGCGGTTAACTTATCAAGGTTTTGAACAATAGATAATTTTACTAGTAGATATTTTTTTTGTTTCACTTTTATTAATAAAGCCGTTTGGAAACACGTGCCAGAATTTAATTAAAACTGAATATTTGAAATATGAGCCTTCTAACTGAGGAATAAAGTTAGATGTTGTGATATTAATAAAACTTTCAATTATTTTTTTTTTTTAATTTGCAAATAAATTGATCGAGTTGTTTAGAAAAGTTTGTTTAAACACAATTTTTTTTAATTAAAAAACCTATTTTAAACTAAAATTAATTTTTGATTAAAAGAAATTTACCTTTATTTTTCTTATTTCTAGAATTTTATTTATTATTATTTTATCAATTTATGTAAATAGATAAATTTCAAAATTTAATCTTCAATATTTTTTTAGCCAAAAAGTTTGTTTCTGAGCACAAAGAATTTCAAGAGAATTTTAAAATACTTTTTTCAAAAAAAAACTGGAAAGACTTTTTAGAACTTTAAAAGCTAAAAGTTGTCAAAAGAAATTTGATGAATATATTGAAACAAATTGAAATTTCGAAATTAAATTCTTTTTTTCAATTTGAAACTTTTTTAGTTCAATATATTCAAATTTAAAGCCTCAAGGTTTTTTTTATTCAAACAAAATGAAAAATTGATTAGATTAGATTTTAATCAAGCAAACAAACTTTTTTTTATTATGGAAATTTCTCATCAAATAAAATTGAAATGATTTTTACAACTCAAGCTTTGTTCAATCTAAAATACAAAATTTGTTTTTTTCTGATTATTAAATTTTAATTCCCAAAGTAAACAGAAGTTTTTATTTATTTTTTTCTAGTGAAATAGAATTTTTGCTTTCAAACTCTTTATTTTTTTTGCAAAAAAAAAATTAAAATTGAGATTGATTAACTTGTGTTTCAATAATAATGAAAAAAATACAAGATTTTTAAAAAAATTGAATTTAAATTGATTAAATAAATTCAACTTTATAGTTTCGTTTCAATAAACAGCAAATAATAAATCAAGTTAAATTACAAGCGAAAAACGAAAAAACATCAAACCTTAAAAAAAACTTTTTAAAAGTTTAAATTTGGAGAACAAATCGACTGTAACGAATAAACGAAAAATACAAAAAAAACAATATTTGATGCAAAGTCATTTGTGATTTCATTTTCTCAAGTCGAATCGAACCGTATTGATTCATATAAATGGACAGCATTAATATTAAATTAGCTTTGAGATTTCCAAGTAGCTCTGCAAAGTTTCCCTATTCTAAATTCGATTAATTTCGTTTAAGATGCACAAAAACTCTTCTATGAACGTAAAACCAAATTTTTTTCTTGTTGGTTCTTTTATTAGATTGAATCCATTCAAAAACAAATCATTAATCACACATAGATTCCATTCAATAGAACGCGAACAAAACAGTCACAACAAATTTATCTTGGTTTTGGCAAGAAAAAAATAATTTTTTTCTTAAAAACTTTTTTATTTTAAATCTATTTTCTCACTTGAATTCTTGGTAAGTCTTCACTATCCTAAAATTTGTTTGAATCGTATTATAGTTTTTGATGATTTAGCAATGATAATGAAAATTTTTTTTGAAAACTTGAACTGTTTTTTTTACACACACAATATATAAAACATTTATTTTTTTTAACATTGATTACAATGATGAAATATACTTGATGGATGATTTATCATCAAGTATGTATATTTAAATCATCAATGTATTGACTAGAAAACCTTTTTTTGAATAAGGGACTATCTCTTTGTAACGCCAAAAAAGTTCAACAAACTTTTTGTTGTTTTTCTATTGAAGACTAAACATTGAATTCTGAATTAAAACATTTTTGAACTCAATGAATTGTTCAAGTAAAACTCTAAAAAAATCTAAAACTTTATTGTTAAGAGCAAACCACAAGTTTTATTCAACCGATTGTCTAAATGTCATTTATTTAATGAATAAAAAACAAGAATTGATTTAAAATTCAGGCAATTTAAAAAATTTATTTTTTATTTACAAGATCGAGTTTCAATTGAAATTTTAACTTAAAAAAACACTAATGAAATTTCCAAAATTTTTGGCACTAGCGGGTTTATTTTGAGAATAAAAAAGCTTATAAATTATTGATTCAATTCAAATCAATAAGTTATTTTATTAGCAGAATAAAATTCATCAATAAATACAGCTAAAAGCTTGAAGTATTTGGTTTATATAAATTTTAAAAAACTAATAACAGAGTAAATTTTAATTGTTTTATTGATGATTTAATTTATTCATCGTTATAAAAAAATAGATAAATAAACTGCATTTAGAACTTTTTTCTGAATTTTTTGTTTTCAAACTAAAAATGAAAATATTCTCTTAGAAATTTTGTTTATACAAATATTTGCTAAACAAATAAAAACATGGTCTTATTTTAAGAAAAAAAAACTTTCATTACACATTTTTTGGTATTAGTTCTAAATTATTTTAGTTCAACTCAATTTTCAATGTATTTTTCATAATTACTTTGATATTTTTTCATTAACAACAGCTAAAGCTGAATGGGTAGAATGAATTCACAAATATTCAATTCATTTATAGCGACGGCAACGAAAATGACAATTTCATGTCCAAAAGAATTTCATTAATTTATTAAAATGAATGAAACGAATAAAATTAATAAAATTACTACAACAACCAGGGAAAAAATTCGAAATTTATTTTCACTTAATAGTTAGTTATTAAAGGCTTTTTATTCAACAAACAGTTTTTTTCCTGCTTTCTTAATGAATTTTTAATAATAATAATTCAATTTTCGAACAAACTAACCATTCTATTTTTTCAATTTAAATTCAAATTCAGGAATTTAAATATTAAAAAAGCTAGACTCGAATTGAATTTTAAATGGAGACGATTCTGAATAAGAGTTCATCTCAAATTTCTTTTTTCAAATATTTCAATACACGACGATAGTGAGTATTCTTTATAAATTGCTTCATATTTGTGGACTTATTTTTAATGAAAAAAAAAACACGAGACAAAAGTAGGAGAGGTGACAGATTCATTCTTTCAAATCAAATCAACGTCAATAAAATGCTTTGCTTTTGGGTTGTCATCATCATCTTCATCGTTTTGTTTTGTCATTTCAGATTGTCAATTAAAATTGCACTCAATTTACGTTTGAAGTGACATGGTGCATATGGACTTTATCTGAATATTTTTGATTGGGTTCCATTCAAAATTCAAACACACAACGCTTGTTGTCTACATTCATGTTTGCCTGACTAGATGGATGATGTGTGTACGCTTAATTTACTTCAATTCAAACACCAACTCAAACATAGATTTAGTTATTCTTTTATTTCTTCAACACAATCAATAAATAAAAAAGAATAGGCCGTGGTTATTCAAATCGAGCCCAGACACACGCATTTATTATCACATTTGATTGACATTCACAAATTTTGATTCAAAAAAAAAAAAAAATTTTTTTAGCACAAAACTCATATCCAAAGACGGAAAAAACTGGCAACTAGGCAATAAACTTTTATAAAACCAAAAATCTTGATGTGAGGCCTAACACCCAGCAGCAGCAGCCCCACGTGCCTACAACAAAGCAAACTAATCTTTCAAACTCAGTTTTGAGCAAGACTTACAATACTGTGCCAAGCTAGCTGACCGTTGAATTTTTTTCCTCTACACTGGTCTTTTTTGATAAGTACTATCATGGTTTTTTTTTTGGTTAGCAAAATAAAAGTAGAAAAAACTTTGTTCAAGTAAGTATTCAGCACCTAGTCACAGACTGAGTATCCCTAGCTTTTTTTCTGATGCTATCAAACACAGTCGGGTGTGAGGTATTAATGTTTTCGACGCTCGTAGCAGCCGCACCAGTTGTATTTGTGGGTTTTTTCTTTTGTTCTTTTTCTTTCGCATCCTATGACCTCGTAACAGACCAAACAAAAAACTCAAACGCATAAACGATAATTTACATTTTCAGCTATTATTTTCATTTCCATTGATTGAATCTTAAAAACGGTAAAACTGGTGGAAAAAATAAATACGAAAAACAGCTATTGGTTTACTAATCAATAATTTTTGAATAAAAAATAAACAAAACTTTTCCGTTGATTTCTAATTTCAAACAGAAAAAAGATTAGTTGTTTATTTTTATTACTAAATTAAAATCTTCCAACCGAGTTTATCAAAGACCGAATCTTTAATCAAATTCACAATTATTTCAAAGTAAAATATTGCGCTACAAGATTATGTTTTTTCTACTCGATTTTCTTCTTTTATCCATAAAATCAACAAAAAAAATTCTTTTTTTAAAAGTTTATCCAATCAATGAATTTGAACAGACAAATAAATTTAGTTAAAACTTTATTGATGAAAAAAAGAATAAACAATCAAACAGTTTTCCAAGAAATTCCCTAAAAAAAAGTTCCTTAATCTTTTTATTTTTTTAAAGAGTAAAAAATAATATTAAAACAGTGAAACCAAAGAAGAAAAAAGTTTTTATAAATACACATTATCTTCAAATAAAACTTCGATAAAAATCTAATAAATAAAATCCAAATTTATATCAAACATTTTATTTTATTTTTCTTCAAAAAATCTTACAATAACTTTGCATTTTTGACACTTGAAACGTTATAATTTAAATCCGTTACAAAAATTGTGAATATTTTGTTTAATTTAAAGGAGAGAATATAGTTTTATAAATTAAGGATTTGCATTTTAATCCACCACCCGCTTTGATTCATGGTATTTCTTTTTTTATTTGTTAGTTCATTTCTATGAAGCAGTTATTTTTATAGTTTAGATTATAATACTCAAAACAAAAAATTAATTTTCAATTTTCTGTGATGATTCAGAAAATTTTTCATTTTTTTTTTATTAAAATTAAAAAAACTATATTTAACGTTACATAACCTAATAAACAGTGTATGACAAACCCTTCTTATTCATTTATCCATCAAAATAGAAAAATTCAATTTCAAAACTCTCTGAAGTAAAAAACAATAAAATTCAGCAAAAACGAAAAAAAAAATTTTATCATTTTAAATAACAAAAAAATACACCTTTTTCTTTTCGCTTGACCTATGTCCCTTAATGAATAACAACATAAAAAACAAGCCAAAACTTGGAAAAAGTTATATAAAAAATTAGAAAGCCAGATAATTATCAGTTTTTTTATTTTTTTTATGATACCTGGTAAAATCAAGAAACTATTGATTTTGAGAATAAGCCTACCCACTCGGACTCATGTTTAAGCAATTATTAATAAAATAAAGATTTTAATCAAAATTTTTTTTGTGTAAGTTTGTGTGTAATATACTAAGAAAAGTAAATTCAATGGTAACCAAAATGAAAAAATTCAAAACCAAATTGACTTTTACCACCATGATATTTATATAACGCTATCTAAACTGTTGTACATTGTATATTCATATATACTTAAAAGATATGGCATCTCGGACATAATAGTGAAATTCGATAATAACATGCTGTATATAATCAATCCTATTCTGAAAAGAAGATAGAGCAGATGTGTACACAAGTAAACGGATAGGAAAACAAACAGTAAATGACACCTGGACAGGAGGACATCAGACAACAAAATCAGAAAAAAAAAGAAAATAAAAATGATGATTAAATATAGTTCAAACATAACAAACTAGAATTTTAAAAAAAACTATCAACGGTTCTATCGATTTTAACGAGAAAAAATATTGATCCCAAAATCAACTCAGTTTATTTATGGCGCAAACGTGAACCTCTCTTCTATTGCTATGAATTGTTTCATTTTTTTTTTGAAAATTATTTTCTTTTAAAGTTTGAAAACTTTTATTTATAATATCAAGAAAATAAAATTGAACCATTCAATTCGCCAATAGATTATTTTTTGAGTACAAACAAGACACATTTTTGATATGAACCAAACCAACAAAAACAAAAAAAAAGCGACAAATTTTAATTAAAACATAGTATTGTTTTTTTGTGGGAGCTTTGTTTTTATATATTGCTTTTTTCACTTGAAGACTTTAGGAACCCAAGAAGAAGAAGAAACGAATTAGACAATTTAATTAAGAAAACGAGAAATCGCAACCTTTTTTTTTGGTTGCATTATCAACTTTGACAAGTTAATAGTTTCTCTAATAAAATAAATCATCAATTAATTTACTTAATGAAAAAAAAAAATCTTTTTCTTGAAATCATCACAGTTCATGCAACAAAACTAATTTTTTTCTTGGATCCAGATAAATAAATAAAAAATTTTGTTTTACTAATTATCAAGCAACAGAAAGAAAAAAATTAAGTGAAATTATATTAATACAAATAATTTTTTTGAAAAAAGAAATATAAAAAAAAATTCAAACTGAGTGAAAATATTTTGACAAATTCTTTCTCTGTTCCCTATAACAAAAATTTTCGTTTTTTTTCTAGCAAACTCAAAACATTTAATTTTGGATTTTAAAAAATGGAAAATGTCTGTTCTCAGCAGGTGAACCATCTCTATGTTCTATGCCATTAAATTTATTTTTTTAATTTAAACAAAAGAAAAGCTAAAAATGATTTATATTGATTTTATTCTTTACCAAAACTAAACAAAATATTATATACAATAAAATAAATAAATTAAAAACAAATTCAAACCCAGTAGATTCTTTAAAAATAGAAATAGACTTTTCTCATAAACCGATGACAACAATAACAAAAACAACGGTAGCTCTATTAAACTGAACAAAAAAAACTTAATTTCTCTATGTCAACAACAGACAACAGAAATAAATAAATAAAAAATTGGAAAATATAGAAAAACAATTTTTTTCAAATATTTCAATTCAAACTGTCAAGATTCAACAAAGCTCTAGTTTTAGATTTCCTCACAGTCTTAGTCGAACCACTAAATTTAGAGAAAATCCATTCTAGAAAAATGACTTGAATCAATTTTAATTTGTAGTAATTTGTCTTTTCAAGTTAAGTGTATTTTTTTTTCTTTGAAACAAATCAACAAACAAAACAAAAAATATTACATGAAAAAAAACTTTGAATCAAATTATAAATTCTTCAGAAACGTGATTGAAATATTTACTCGATTTGTTTGAAAAAAGTCAATTCAAGTAAGTCAAAATATGTTTACTTAGAGAAAAAAAATTTCGAGATTTAAACTAATGATTTTCATCAATCAACTTTTAAGAAAAAAACTGATTTAATTTAAAAATTTGCATAAAAATAGAAAACTTTGAATCTGTAAAAATTAGCAAGAGATTGTTTTTTTTTAATTTGATATAAAACAGAAAATAGAAATTAAAACTCATGACGAAACTCTTCACTTTTCATAAATGATAGATTATTTTCCTCGCGACTAAAAAAATATGAGCAAAGCACTATTTTCGCTTTTTTTAAAGAAGCATTCAAGTTAATTTTTTCCATATTAATAAAATTATTGTTGTTAAAAAGCTTGGCATAAACAGCATTCTCACTTGATGCTTGAACAAAAAATACCAGAGAGTCAGCACAAAAAAAAAACAATGAGAAAGCATTCATCATAATTATATTTTATGATGTTTATTCAAGACGTCACGATAATTTAGTCAACTAATTTTTTTAAAATTGCTGTTTCACTATTCGGGTTCATATTTGCAAAAATAAAACTAGAAAAAAGATGATGTAGCAAATGAAATATATCTGTATTTTAATCGGGTAAATATATCACTGCAAAAAAAATAATATCCCAGTACTTAGATGTCATAATTGATGTAATTCAATTCGAGCATCGTCGTTTATTATTGCTGAAGCTTTGCTTATTTTTTTGCTTAACTAATCTAAGACTCAATTAACTTGATTTTATTTTCTAATTTTTTCTAGAAGAAATTAACTTTTATAGAATTTTAAGATTCAGGTAAATAACAACAACGAAAAAAGTTATTTTTAATTCAACTAAAGAAATAATTTTATTTTTGTTTTTTGCTTGAGAATAATAAAAATTCAACATTTCCTATGTTCAATGATCTTGATCAGAGTATAAAAAATAATTGCACAAAAAAACCTGCAATAGAATAGATAAGATTTTAAATTAAAAAAAGACGTGCACATTGGTTTTCAATTCCGAAATTATCTAAATCACTTGAATTGCTGTTTTAAACAAGTTGCTTTGAAATTTTTTTTTGTTAAAGCTAAAAAAACTCATCTAGTCTATGGTGAATAATCTTTATATATAAAAAATTAGTTAATAACAGCAGAGAAAAAAAATATTAAAACTCATTTTTTTCCACAAAACTAATAAAGATTGGGCTAACCCGAAATGATAGCGTCAAACAAAGTGAAACAGTTTTTTTTTTTTGAAAAAACGAATAAAAATAGGAAAACAAAACACCACAGTATATTATACATTGTTTCTGTTTAATCCAAAAAAACAAACAGACGCAAGTAAAAGCAACCGCTTCAAAAAAATCTTCAAGTACAAAAAAACAGGCTTATTTTTTTCTTAAGAAAAGCTCAAGGATTGAATCATGGGATTTGTTTAACGATCAAGCAATATGGTTGAACAAAGTGTGTGTGCGTTTCGATCATTTTTTATTGGCTGAAATTTTTAAATATTCATAGTTCAATAAGACACAAATTTTCGAAACAGATCAAACTCTATCAGAGGATTTTCGCCAAAGCGAAAACAGATGTAAAAACACATTGGAACATGAACACTCATTCCCCATTAAAATTCAAAGCAAAATTTTGAAATACTTATAATAAAAATAAAATAAAATTTTAAAAAACTTCATAAAACTCTTTGTTTATTTTTTTCATGTATTGAAAACCAAAATAAAACTAAGTTCCGTTTGTTGAAATTAATTTTAGTTTTTTTGGAAATAAAACTCATTCCAATTTAGCGAAATTTTTATTTTTTGTTCTCGTTATTCTCGAATGAACATTAATTAATTTTAAAAATATAAATAGTTAATAATATATTTTATTATATTAGTTTATTACAAATAATACATCTTATCACGCCTAGAGAAAAAGAGAAAAAAATTCTTTTTTTTGTCTTGTCAAGTTATGAAGTAAGTTTCAATAAATAATCCTGTTGAAATTTTATTTTTTCAATAATAAATAAATGAAATATTTAGCTTGGAAAAAATAAACAACCAAAAGAATTAGGTTGATAGCAATCGCCGAATTGGAGTGGCGAGGGATTAAATATCAAGTATAAGCTAAAAAAACTCAAATTAATGTTGTTCGTTACATTATTAGTCAGTGAGTTCATAATATTATTTTGATTGTCAATTGTAAAGTTTTCAAATCGTTCTTTTTGTTTGAAATAAATTCTTCCTTCAATAATCACACCGGATGCATTTAAATCGTCAGAAATGATTGCCAAAAAAAATCTCGATCAAACTCGATGAAACAAATGCATAGATGTTATGCGTGTGTGTGGCCATTTCACGAACTAACAAAGCGATGACAGTCATCATGATAATAATAGTAACAAGAAAAGATTCACCTTCATTTGAAATGATAGAAAAAAAATGTTTCCAAGTGGCTATGTTAGCAAACAACAATTGATTCTATAATACGATGATTATTTAAGGTTAAGAAAGATAAAGTAATTTAAAAGTCTGGGTCGAAGGTTATTTTTTTTAAGTTATTTGAAGTTGAATGACAACCAAACGAGCAAAAAATAGTCAATTTATTTATTTGAAAAGAAATTCCAGTGTTTGTTCATGATTAAATCTTTTTTTTCAAAAAATGATTCGATTATTAATTTTATTGTTGATGATCGATTTGTTACGTTATTATCTAAATTTTATTTCGAATATATAACATTGATAGAATATCGTATAATGTCGATATTTACCAGACTTTCACTGTAACACGTATATTCTTATAAACTTTTGCCAGAACATTAATTTATTTGAATAAAATAGAAATTTTTTTTATAACTATGATTTGATAATAAATGAAACAATTTTTTTATTTACTTTTAATTTCTTGAATTTACAGATTAAAATTGATGAATTAAATCTGCTACGACTGTGCTACGTCATTTTTTGTCATCATCCATTGATATTGTAGATTAGGTCATAGATCACGCTAGAGTGTATTATGTCGGTGGTGAGTGTATGGTACACAACCTCTATACATCATCATCGTGGTATCGTATGGTGATCGTTTTGAGAAAAACTTCCATTTTTGTAGTGTGTTTGGTTTGGCACTTGTTCTGAGTTTATTGAAGAGTTTGCTACTAACGCGACCCATCATCATCAATAATAACAAGCAAGGCCTCAAAAGCTCAGCGAGAGAACGTTTTTTTTTCTCCTTCAAATAAACAAGTTCCGTGACTGAAAGTTATTTTTCTCGACGTTGTTGAAGATGTCTTGAATTCTCCAACAACAAACCTTGAAACTTAGAGGCTAGAGGGCATGTTTGTTTAAGCTGATTTTGGCTTGCTTCTGTTATTGCTTCTTTCCAAGATAGTTGTCGCCTTTTGACCTTTTTTTCTCTAACGAGAAACCTTTAACATCGCTGCGATTTGAGTAGAAATATTAAAAAAAACTAGCATGCTGATTTGTTGATTGTAGGTTGATTCTTCTGTTGTTCAATTTTTTTCTCGATTCATCAACAAATTCACGATTTGTTGTTGTTGTTGTTTTTAAAGAAGATTAAACCAAAACCAATGCCATATTGCAAATTGGTTTTCATTCAAAATCTTCTTTCTCTATATTATTTAGAAATGACTTGATTGTTTTGAATAAGCATTTGGCAGCCAAGACTACCGAATTGAAAAAAAAACATTCGAACAAATCTGGAAAATGGTAATCACAAAACAAACAAAAAAGCAAACAACAAGGTGACAAGTGTGCTTTGTCTATTTTTTTTATTCTAATCAATAATATGCTATAGTAGACCATGGTAGTCATTGAACTTTGTCCTCTCCATTCAAACATAATAAAAGTGTCTCAATATAGTAGATATCTAAAAATGAAAAAAAAATGCGAAACTTTTCAATCGAACATTCTCAGTCATTGTGTCAAGCTGAACGTCTTGAATTTCTAGTGCTTTCAAATTTCGAATTTGTTCATCAATCAACAGTGTGTAATGTGTCAGCCAATGTGTGTGCGCGCTTATATGAAACCATATGCATATGCCTAGCTTCAAGATAGCAATCTGACTTCAAAGATCAAAATTCATTTGAACATAACGATAATGATTTTGACCAGACAAGGAGAGAACACCAACACACTAATCACAATAAAACATCAAATAGCTTGGTATTTTTTTTTTGTTGGTGTTTAGTTTATGATTCTTTCATTATGAGTGTTGCATTCTTTAGAAAAAAAAGTCTTGTCTCTCCTATTCTCTTCACGGAAAGATTAATGAAATTTCACTAAATCGACCAGAATGTAAACGACACGAGCAAAAAAAAAACCCAAGTGTCTTCAAGTCGTCACAACGCAAATTATCGCTTGTTTTGAACAAAAAAAAAAAAATGGTCGTCTAGTTTCCATTCTTTTAGAAACGCGTAAAGGCATGATGTGACAGATTTGTAATGAGACGATGCCAAGTAAATAATCAGTGAAATTCCAGCTCTAAACAGAAAATACTAAAAATAATTTGCATTGAAAATTTTTTCGTGAGCGTGTTAAAGAAAAGAGTGATCAGCGAGTTTAAAGCCAAAACTTCTGTCAAAATTATTATAGCAAAAAAATATAATTTTGATGATCTATTTTCATTCGATAATTAACTGACTAATGTATTTATGAATCTCTCATGAACACACATTTTATTCATCTATTTAAAAATAGATTTTTTTTTGTTTTATAAGTCAAAACTTAAAATTTTACAACCCGCTTTACAACCAAATACTCGTATAAGAAACTTGAATTACCCAAATAGTCAACCAAATTTCCGCAGAAAATTATTCAAATTTAGAAAGTTTTCTCAAGTTTTTTTTCTGTTGAGAAAATGAAACTTTAAAAAGATTTACACATTTTTGTTTACTTTTATCTTCAAAACCAATCTTTACTTTTAAACATTTTATTACCAAATTGATTTATGTGGAAAAAAAAACTTTTTTTTTTTCTATTGAAAAGAAACTAGAAACAACAAAAAACATAACTAAAGCAACAGCAAAATAAATGAACTAAATATTATATTATTGCTACGCATGTACAGAAAAAAGAATAAATTCATTCTACACAGGTGGTAAAAGCTTGAAGCTGCAAATTCTAAATATCTAGGTGAGGTCAAATGCTTAAATATAAGTTTTTTTTCTCTCTTTTGTGGTTTGATTAGACACTTGATGATTCAATTCTTGTGTTGATAATATTGAAAAGAAAAACAAAACAAAGCAAAAAAGTGGTGAGCAGGGTTAAAAAGAAAAAAAAAATTAAAACAGAGGTAAACCTTCGATGTGATCGACGTTAATTGGATTCAGGTTTCTTTGTTTATTGATCAGAAAAAAAACAAGAAAAACGATTTCAAAGATAAACAAATAAATCAGATTGAGCTTCAAAGGTTCCTCTATCAATTCAATTAATGCTAAGTTTCTATTTTTTTACCTTAGGTTAACATGTCAGAATAGAGAAAAAAAAATTTAAATTAAAGAAAATTTATTTTCATTTTTCCAAATAAATTTCCATTTCCCAAAAATCCTTATCAAACTTCAATTCAAAATGCTTTAATTTTTTTTTCGGTTTGCTTCTTTTTATTATTATTATTGAACCAGTTTTTAGAGAACAAAAAAAAAAAAAATTCAAAATTTGAAGACTAATCAATCAAACTAATATTTCATTCTACAAGAAATTTTCCTTTGGCTGTGGTGACATATTTCAAACAAAGAGAAACCTAACCAAAACAAATAAATTTCAAATTGTAAAAAAAAATGTTCACATAAATAAAGCCCACACACATACCTAGGGGACAACAGTCACAATATTTCAGCCAACTTATTCTTTTCCCCATTGCTTTGAATAGAAAGAAAAAAAAAAATTCTTTTTCATTGGGAAAAAAGTAAAAGTTTTTTTTTGAACAATTTGAAAAATGTTCAAATCTCGTGATTAAAACAAATCAAGCTTTCGAATAAATTTTTTTTTTTTTTTTTTTTTGTTCTAAGATTAGAAAGATTTCAATTTCTGAATTATAATCGATTTCTCTTGCTTGTTTTCAGAGGCGAATTCAATTTATTCGAATGAATAATAATTCACCAAACATCTTGAGCATCGGAAACCTTTAAACAACAACAACAACGTTCTAAAAGAAATGAATAGGAATACCACGATAATATAACAGGTAGAAAAAAAACGATCATGCGTGCCAACAAAGTAGTTGTTATTCTCAATAGAAAATTTATTAAAAATACTAACTGAGAAATTTTTTTTCCAAAAAGAGAGATAAACGAACTTGATGATGATCAAGAATCTCGGGGTGTAAAACGTATAATACCATTTTTTTGAGTAGTTGCGTGCTTAAGCATCATCATCAAAACAAAACGAAAATTCGATAAAAGAAAATTCATATTTAGAACCGAAACGATTAAAAATACCATCACATAAATTAGAGAAAAAAGAAAGATAAATTATACAAAGGGCCATTGGAAATGAAATAATTCTTCCAACAAAAAAAAAAAAGATATCTTTAGATTGCTTTGGCTCTCTTCAAAAAAAAAAAAAAAAAAAATTCAGCTGTGTTCAAAATTTTTTTTTAGTAACATCATCCCAGAAGCATTATTAATATTTTAAAAATAGAGTCAATTCAATTTTTTTAGATTTTCAATTGAAACTCCCATCATTTGTATTTAAGTGTCAAAATTTAGCTAGCAAACAATTTATTTAAAAACTTATTATTTCATAACATAATTAAAGAGTAATTTAAAGATTGAATTTCTTTAAATTTTAAATCCAAAGTTTCTTGGAAAATTTTTCTGAAAATAAGTATTAATAACAAGCATTAATCATTGAATTATTTTCTATTTAATAAGGATTTATTATAAGTGTGTATATAATTTTGATCAAAACAAACAAACGTTTCAAAAAAAAAAAAAAAAAAAAAAATGAAAAAACTCTGGGTTCAAATTCTAAATGAAAAAAAAACCTCAAACCCAATAGTATTCGAAATGAACAATTAATCATTGTGTTTTGTTATGTTTGAAACTTCAATTAACTTTAATATAAAAGTCATAAAGTCTTCAGAAAAGAAATCCCACTCAATCTAATCGGCCGGTTGCTTGTTTGATTTGGTTCGTTTGGTTCGCAAAACAACAAAAAAAACAGGAATTTAATGATAATTTTAACAGAATGAGATTTTTTGTTGTAATTGACAAAACGGTTGATCTCAAGTGTTGAATAGAATTGGTGAAATAAAATTGAAGAGCATAGTAAGAAAACGGAGGAGTGCAACCAACCACAACACTAAAGAACCTCTATGTTAATATTTTTATTTTCTTATCATTATTCTTATTCGCAAGAATAAGTGATTGTTTTTGTTGGTGATAAAATAAAAGGCGACATAATTGTTGAGTTGAGTTTTCTTTTTCAAACATTACAAACAAACAGAAAAAACAGAAGAAAAAAAAATTATAATTTTTTGAGAATTCTTTTTTTTAATTATACTTCATAATGGAGAGAAACCTGTCCGTTTGCCTTTCATCAACTTAGACAATTGCGGTGAAGTTATTTGTGTTTATGTGAAACTCTATTTAAAAAAGAGACGATCACCTAATCACCAACTAGAAAAAAAATCATTAACTTTCTGAATTGTGTTGGACGAGAAATAGAAAAACCAGAAAACGCGAACCAAATTCATTTTTTTTTTTTTTTTTAGTTGCTTGAAAAACATTCAAGCATTAAACTTCTGAAAAAAAAGTTTCATTAAATGAGTTTGGATCATTTGAGAGAAGTAGAAAAATTGATTTCAAAAAACAAAATTTCAAAACTTTAATTAATATAAAAAATATATATTCATGTTTTCAATGGAGCTGGCAAAAACAAAAAGTTTGAATACTAAAACAGCAATCACTGCAAAAAACAATAAGCTTTGAAAAACATTTGAACAAGGTGAAGGTTGAATTGAGCATTTCAAACTATTATCTTCAAAAAAAAGTTTCAAAAAAATTTTTTCTATTTGAAAAAAAAACTGAGCGAAAAATTTCAATATAAATTTCTAACTTAAAAATTTAAAAACGAACAAACAATTTAGACTAACCAAATTCGAAAAAAAAAATCAATAAAAAAGTGTTTTATTTATTAAATCTAAAAAAAAAAAAATTGATTCAAGTTTCAGTTTAGAGTATTTTTTATATTCAAACTTGATAAAATCTTCAGACAATAAAAACCTCAAAACTTCAATAGTTCATCTTATGAATTTATTTGAAAAAATTACAGGTGTGGTACACGATAAGAAAAACTTAAATATTGAAATTGGAGCGAATTAATGATTATTCCAATCTGTTGACACATTTTTTTTATCTATTTTATAAAGAATTTCTATTTTTGATGAGTTTAGTTTGCAATCATACTTCTGATCATTAAACATTGAATTTCACACACGCCTACGCCAGCTTTACAAGCATCCATCAAGAGAAATACCGCTTTTTTTCAAAAAAAAAAAAAAAAAAAAAAAATGAGTTCATCAGTATTTTTCCATCATTGACCGTATTTTTTTTTATAATCAATTCTTTCTTAATGATTTCAATGTTTCCTAATAGTTAGTTGTTTTAAGTGTAAAATTTTTATTCTAGTTAAATTGAAACGTTGGTTCAGTTTAGTTTATTCATTTTGTTCTGATCTTAATCACTGTTAATATATAATCGATTCAAGTTTGATTTAAAGCGGGAAAATTGTTTTGTTTCGTCAACTCTTGAGAAAAAAATCTCGAGCTCACTGCTGTGAACCAACGTGAAAGAATAGTAAATATGAAAAAAGAACTCTTGATCGTAAATTAGATCAAAATTTAACAATGACAGTACAATAAAAAAAAAACATTTACATATTCAAATAGATTTTTATTCGCAGAAAAGAGTTTACAATAAATGATCGAAATAATAGTTTGTTGTATTTTGTTTTTGAAATATGATGAAAGCACAAAAACGTTAGAAAAAATGCCATAAAACTTGACTCAACTCTTACGAATAAAAGAGATTTTTTTTTTCGTGTTAGATCAAAACTTTTTTCCTGAACATCAGAAAAAAAAAAAAAAATGACCGGAATATGTAAATCAAGTATTGTATCGAATACGACAGCACATAAAGTATAAAGTTTACGTTATGTTTATGTTATTTATTGGCTTGTGTTTTAAAACAACACTAAAAATGAATACTTGTTGTGTGTGGTTGATTTGAATAGATGTGATGTTGCAAACCAGCTATTTCATTTTTTTTATAAATTTTGCCATTCATATCTCACAGATAGAAAGAAAACGAAAAATCGTGGAAAAAAATTGATATACAATACAAATGCGAATATTAATCAAAAAAAAATTTCATGATAATTTTTCGAGTTTTAATAGATATTTTCTTCTTCTCTGACTGATAATTCAACAAATGATAATTTTTGATTCTTTTTGAACATCTCAAAAGCAAACAAATTTTTCAATCAAAAAAAAACTTGTGAAACTTTTCTTGCAGAAGTGGCGATCACTGATGTACAGATAGTAATAATTATTTGGTGAAATTAAAAATTTTGATGATTACAACACACTGACAAAAATAACAGTAATAATAATTTGCACAGATTATTAACAGCTTGAAATTTTTCTAATTTGCAACCTACAAGCAACTAGGTCTTGAATGTTGCCCTTGAAAAACTTGAATAACCGCGGATCTTAACTGGGCCGTAAATATCGATTGAAGCCACTGCGGAATAATGTGAGATATATTTGATCGATTCAACCCAACAAAAAATCTGAAAACTACTGTTTTAGAGCATGATGTTTTTTCAATTTATTTATATAATTTATATCTTTGAATTTATAACTTGAGAATCATTGAAGTAAATTCATTTAATTTGTTCCTTTTTCAAATATTTTATTGTGTAAATAAAATATTTTTTTCAATCAAATTTTTTTTCTTTAAAAGAATATATAAATTCGATCAGTGAGTATACAAAGTATACTATACGTATGAAAAAAAAACAATTACACTGGCTTCAGGTGTGTTTTGATTTAAAAACATCAATCGATTTAGTCATTACTAGATTTTCTTAAAAAGCAATTTATTTTATTCATCATCTTAATAATATTTGTTGTCGTTTCAATCAACTTTATTTTAGAACTAAATTTTTTTTATAAAAACAAAAAAATCGTTTAATCATTTAATCGAAAAAGCGATAGAGTGATCAGTGGAATGATGAGTGGTCTATCGACTGAAATGGAAAATAATATTATTAATAAAACTTTCTCCAGATTATTTATTTTCTTTCTTTTTTTTGTTGTTGTTGTCGTTGTTCCCTGTTCCAACAGTCATCTAATCAATAACTAATTGATTAACCCATGCACATACTGCTAATGGAGAGAAATACTCATTAACATATTATCGAAAAAAAGTAACTATTAATGGATCATAATTGAAAGAGAAAAAATCTGAAGTATTATTGGCAATTGAAAACGAAGAAAAAAATGAGGATACTCATGTGTTGGATGGATAATTGAAAGAGAGAACAAAAATTAGGACACTATGAAAAGATGAAGACGACGAAAATGCTAAAAAAAACTTTTCGCCTTCAACTAATAAAAAAAACTGAAAAACATCTCCATCAAACAACAACAAACGATACCAAACAATCTCGTGAGGTTCCAAAGTTTTTAAGAGCGTCTTACAAGTCATAGAAAAAAATAAAAAAACTTAAAATAAAATTGAAAATAAATTTTAAATTTAATTTTTTTTTAAATTGTTTTATCATTTTGTATCAAAAAATTTGGTTCAAAAAACTTATTTAATTTTCAATTTTTTTTTTTTTTTTTTTGAATAATTTGATAAATTTTTTTTTCCAAAACATTTATCATTAAATTCAAGAAATTAATAAAATAATGATGAAAACTTAATGCCTAATACTAAAATTGAAATTTTTATAAAATAAAATACATAGGTTGATGATAAATGAGCCTTCAACAGAGCTATGTCAAAATCAAGAAACTAAAAGATGCTACAATTTTGATAATTCATTTGTTTGTTTTATACACACATACACACAAACATGATAATCAAATTTTCAGTTTGTGTATATAGATTCTTCGGTGTAGGTCTCTTTGACTCTCATGAAAAAAAACAGCAAAAAAATATTTCAAATGACAAATTACATAGGATCATTATTTTACCTAAAATGATGATAGTGAAACAGAAGAAAAAAAGACGAATAATAACTTTAACTTGTCTTTTTCTAGGGTTTGTTGTTTGTTTTAAATAATTTTTCTAAATACCTGCTTGTTTTATTTTGTTTAACTACCATTTTGTTGCCCTTCCTTGTTGAACATTGAGTTAAGAGAACAAGAAAGAATAAGAATGACAGGTTAATAGCTATTATCGAGTTCGAGATAGTCTCAAGTATGCTTTTTATATATTTTTAGTATATCGTATGCATACAGTAGTCTGTATCTTTGCTATTTTTTTTTTTATTTTTATTTTTGAACGATCTTCTAAATCTTATTTGACACGCTTGTACTGATGATAGTAATGGTGGTGGTCAACTTAGTCAAATATCAAAAAAGACCAATGTTTCATGCTGAAAATAAAAAAAAAACTTCAAAATACACAAATCAAAATCATGAGATGATGATCGTACAATGATTAATCACACACATGCTGGACATTAGTGAGTGCTGACCAAAAAAAAAAACCATGTTTTCTTTCTGCATGAATCAATTTTTTTCAAAAGTTCTTTAATCAAATATAAAAAAAAATACTTGAATCGTATGAAGCTTGACGTAGAAAAATAAACATCAGACTCTATTTAATAAATGACTAGATTCTAAAAACAAAAAAATTCCCAAATGATGAAACTATAATTGATATTTCTAAAAATTGATGTTTTATTTTACCTTACTGGCCACCACCACCGACCACTCCGATGAATAGATTAAAAAAACAAAATATTTTCAATCTATTTACTTTGGTAAAAAAAAGTTTTGATCTCTTGTTTTAATTACTCTGAGGCTTCTACATATTAATGAAAATGGCATAGATATAAATTGATTGTACAAGTATAAAAATGCTTCTTGAAACTTTTTTCTCGTGAATTTTTGTTTTCTCTTGTTCAGAGCCAATCGCTATCAATATTGATAAAAATAGAGATATTTTATCCCAAACGAAATGGCGCCATTGACACCTGAAAGATTAAAAAGCAATGATATATTTATGAGCTATTATCTGAAAATAATATCGATAAAGATAATTCATGGAAAAGAAAAAAAAAAATTCAATAAATTTAATGAATCAAATTGCCTGAAATTACATTCGGAAACCACCACTATTACCACTTGATTGTTTTGGCTTGTTTATGTAAAAAGAAGAAAACATTTTAATTTTTCTCTTTTCTATCATTATTTCCTAGGGTTCTTCTTTTTTTTCCTAAAATTGGGTAATTTGAACTTTAAAAAACTTGATCTTCAATGTTTGATCAACAAGAGGAAAAAATGTCAAACCATGGTAAAAAGAAAAAAAATGCTCAACTTGTTCTGAACTGCGACATAAGTTTAAAGTTACGACCCAAAAGCTAGAAACCATGAAAAGGTCATAAACATGTCACCCACACAATAGGTTGAAATAAAAAGCAGCTGCCATACAATCCTTTTGTTTGGAAAAAATGAGAGAGAAAGTAGAGAAAAGAGCCACGAGTTTTTTTTAGGCAAAAAATTGAGTATTTTTTTTTTTCGAAAATAAATGAAAGAAAAATTGTTCTTTTTATTGGGGAAAAAATTTCAAAAAAAATAAATTACTTGAAAAAAATTGAATAAATAGAAGCCCTAGACCGAGTAAACAAGTCACGAAAATATTTGTACAAAAACAATTGTTCAAAAAAAAAAAAAACGACGACCCACACATATTGTGTTACTTGACCATAGTTGAATTAGCAGACTGGTCAAAACTAAAACTAACTGATTTATTTGATTTGAATAGAATTTCAACTGATTGAATAGAAAAACCATGCCGATTGAAACGATAAAACTACTAAGTGAAAATCATTGAATTGCTCACTACCACTGACCATTCAATTTGAATTATTTGTTAACCAAAAAATTAACGAGTCTTGTTTAAAACAATTTTTGATTTTTCAAAGTAAAAAAAAAAAAACAATTATTCAAACTATTCTAATGGTTGTACAATCTAATAAGTAAGTTTTTTTTTCTGAAAAAAAAACAATGTTTTAAAACATTTTTAAATGCCTCCATGTTTGTTGAGATGATTGTCTTCTCATCAGCAACCATTAGTTTAGTAATTCAAGTAGAGAAATAATCTTAAATAAAATAAACAGGTTGTAATATTAAAGTTTAAGAAGTTTTATTTCATTTTTTCCAACTTTAAACAATTTTGATGAAGAAGAAAACATCAAATGATTTAAAACATTCAAAAAATCAACCGTAAATCAAGCGGTTGGACAAGAACAATAGAATAAGAGTAACTGGTTTTATGAAATATTGAAAGAAAGAGAAAGAACAAGTCTTGAAGAAAAGAAGTTTCAAATAGAATGAAATAAATCGAATTCAAGCAACAAACAATTTTAACTTAGGCAAATTTACTGAGCTTGCATGAATAATTAATTTGTATCTCATTTATTTTTTTCATTCACCTTCTCCTCTGGGTAGGTATAATCTTGAAAACCATGCAATAAAATAAAGAAAATAGAAGAACTAAAAAGATGCCGTTTGAATAAACAGATTATTTTAGTGTTGTCTTTGGCATCAATCGTTAGTTTCAAATCACATTTGTCATATCGATCAATCAATCGATTGATCGAGAAAAAAAAACAACCAAGAATACAAAAAGAGTTCAATGTCTTATGAACAATGATGGTTTTCAAAAAGTTTGGTTGTAATGAAAATGAATATAAGACTAGTTCAAACAGATTTTTTTTTTTTATCTGAATAGTTTTTTTTCAAATGTTCGAACTAATAAATGTTGTTGGCAAAAATAACCATTATTTTGCCCAGCATAATTAACAGGTTCACTATTTAAAATTAAAGTAGTCAAGTAGTAAATATGCGGGAAAGATAGTACATTTAAATCGTGTTTTTAGCATTGTTGTTAAACAACTAAATCTACTGCTTTTTTTCATTTTAACGAATAGGCGCCCAACTTTAAAGCATCCAGTTTGGAAGATTAGTGTTCAAGTTTTGAGGGTTTGAGTTGTGTTGGTTGGCGCCATAGATTCATTTTTTTGTCATAAGAATAGAAAGGCAAATATATTTTGTTTTTTTGAAAAAAATCTTAATTAATCAAAAATTTAATTTCAACATCACGTTTCAACATTGGAGAGAAAAAAATATTACAATTAAATGTGAACCAATACCTTTCATTCCATTTATCCAACAACAAAGCTTCTAAAGGAAACAAATGCATTTCAAATCTCATTGAGATGATGGTGGTCAGAAAAAAGCGTTTTCAAATTTGAATAACTTAAATCATGAGGTTCCTTTTTTTATTATAAATAGATAAAATTCTTCAACAAAAAAAAACAGTAAAAATACTGCCCTATCTTTTCAATTTATCTTATCTCAGTGGTCATTTTCGCCTTAAAAACTAAGCCCAGAAGTGTTTTAAATTTATATTTTTTTCAAAAATAAATTTTAAAATATTAATCATAAAATGTCATAAAATAGAAAAAACAACCCAGTTCTGAAAAAAAATAATATCAAGATAAAGTAACTATTTTTTCTAAAAAATAAAATTCATTCAAGTGTATCTTGTTTTATCTGGATCTGCTAATCAAACGGTATTTTCTCTTTAAAAAAACAGCTCAAATAATTTTAGAACTTGTTATGGAAAGTTTTTCTAGCTGAACAAAAATGCAAAACATAAGTCTCTAATTTAAACAGTTGGAACCGAATTGAATAAATCAAAACAATTTAAATCAAAAATATTAATATTTTTAGAAATTTCTAGAATTTTTTTTGTTGGAAATCAAGACAACTCTTAAATCAAAAGCAAAGCATTTGTTTCAAAAGCTGATATTCTAGCGAATGAAATCCTGAATTTTTTTTTTATTGTGATTTTGGATGAAAACAGAACTTCATTTGATTTTGAAAAAATTATAAAAATTATCAACAAATATCACCATCTTATATTTTTTGAGGTAAAAAAAACTAATAATTAAACGAGTAAACAATCGACTTGAAAAAACTACTAAATTTATTATTTAACAAAATCAAACACTCTTTTTCTCTATTCAAACAAATAAATTTTCACATTACCATTGCCATGTTGTGATGATTGAGATTGCATCGGTGATTGTGGATGAAGATGAGATTGTTGATGTTGCGATGGTTGATTGTATGCTTGAAAGTTGTTCTTTGAAAGGTGAGGCTGCATCATTGAGATCGAAGCCGATGACAAAGATCCCGGTAAGGGTTGCATGTTATAATCATAAGAACGTGGAACAAGTTGATGTAGATCATGATGCTGATCATAATGATGATGACCATGTCCAACGCCATTATTGCCACCGTTATACGGGTCGGGATTGGCTTTAACAACATAGAATGGCAACACTAATAGAAATGAAAGCAATGATGATGAAGATAATAATATCACAAGACACGACAAGATTGGCGATGTAAAAGGCATCAACATGATGTGATGGCCCATCATTTTGGCAAACTGATTTATGTTTCGAATTGTGTTTTTTTCAGAGTTGTTTAATGAGAAGATAGCCAAAATGACATTCGGAAAAACAGCGGAGAAAATGTCGAAGTTATGACAATTATACTGTCATATGCTGATGTTATTTGAATTAGTTACACAGACTCTATCGAGGAAACCGCCTGAAAACCAGACTTAATTAAAACAGAACTCGAAAATCAGTCACATTTACACAGAAACCATGACTAGTCAGTCAATTTGAACCAGCACAATGCATCACATTTTTCTCATTAAATTCTTCAAATTGGTTTTCTTTCCTCTGGTCGATTTTGATAAGAAACTCAACAAAAACCATAAAGCAATTTTAAATTCATTATTCAAATCAAAAAAATTCAACCAAAACTATTTGAACACATTGAAAACACTTGGAGGATCTATGAAAACACTTTGGCTTAATTGAATTCATGAAGGGATTGAATTTTTATCAAAAAATGAAATTTCAAACACGAGAGAAGAATCAAACAGATTCCACTTTAAACATTAATTCGGATTTATTTTTGAATATTGTCAACAATTTTGTTTTTCCGTAAAACAGCTAATTACATTTTTTTGGCATTAATTAAAGTTGATAAAGACGATGATGATGAAGAAAAAACATGGAATTTCATTAAAAGCTCACACCAAGGTTGATTGACATTCAAAAGAACTAAAATGATTTTTAAAAAGAAAAAACAGCGAATGATAAATTTAGAACACTTAACACAACAAATCGACAGGGCATAGAAGGCAAAGGCGATGTACTCTAAAAGGTAATTTAGATTAATTAAAAACTATAATAGCTGTATCATCTATTGATCGATGGATATATGTGGCTAAATGAACTTGATGTTGTTGTTTTTCTGTTTCAGCAATGATACTGTTTTACTATCAGATTAAAGCGCGCCAAAACCGAACGAAAAAAAAACCATTGAAAATCAAATCAAAAATGAAAAATTACACATAGTATAAACTGGCACACGGTATGGTAAACTGAATGTCCAAAATTATACTGAAATAAATTTCGAATTCACGTTTTAGACCGAATCGTTTGTAAAAGGCTCGTTACTCTTCAAAAAGAGAAAGGTTAAAGGCTAGCAGCAGCAGTAGCGGTGTGACGAGAGTATACTTTCGAAAATCTGAGCTACTACAATCTTTATGTTTTGTTTTTGATACTAGTGGCACAACTAGTTTGAGTGCGTTTCCATCCAAACATGTTGACTGCATTCGCAGATTTTCTAGTCCATCAATAGGGGCTACCTGTTTGTTAAAAAAGTTCACGCCATCTGATGATTTAACTAAACCTTAATTTTTTTTTTTAAATTTTGTATTTTGAGTTAGTTGAAAAGACAAATTTTTACTATTGAGCCTAGATTTAGCTCGAAAAAAAAACTAGATCAACCCTTGTCGTGAAACCCGATTAAGCTCAGTCCAGAGAGAGCGCAGCAGGTTTCATGTGCGCGCGTGTTCATCCTGGACTGGGCTTACTAGCGAGCGCCATCACTCATTTTTTCCAGCGTAGAAATCTGTTTTATTTTTTTGTGTGACATTTGATTTGTACTATTTTTGGCCTTTGTGATTTTTGATCCGTTTTTGTGGTCAACGAGTAAGAAAATTTGTATCAAGTTGTTTTTTAATCTTTTTATTTAGAATAATAAATATACCCTTCTGTTTTCCAATATTCAGCCAAATTTTGAGTTTTTTAGTTTTAGTTTTTGGCTAATTGGGAGCTGTGTAACGCCACAAACCTAGGAAATTTTTTCGACCTTACACTTAAAATAATGCAAAAACAAAATTTAACACACATTGTCATAGAAACAGAATTGATTTAAATGGTAAGAGTTCTTTGTTTTTTTCGAAGGATTCTTTTGAATGAGTCAAAACTTGGAAAAAAACCAAGAAACTTGAGAAAAGGCAGCAGATAAATATTTTCAGTCTGTTTGAGAGCGCAAAATGCATGGGCAGTTTTAAAACTAAAAAAAAAACTTAGAAAAAAGTATAGTCAGCACTGAATGATCAAGAAACTTTTAGCTTGGAATCTAAGAACCTTTGTGAGAAAATCGATCCTTTTTGTTTTTTCATTTGAAAAATACAAAAAAAAACCAAGAATATTCAATATTTGGAAATACTTTAGGAAAATTTTTTTTCTTTCTATTAGAGAATATCAAATAAATAACGGAGCTTGGAAAAAAATAATAATAAAAAAACTAGGTCACACAAAGGTGTTGGTAATGTTTTTTTTTTTTTTAGTGATTTCATTTCGGTTTTTTCTATCTCTTTGAAATTTTTTATTTTTTCTTTTCAATTAGAAAACCTGTATATCATCCTAGCAATCCGTGAACACTATTATGCGATCGAGTGTGTGTATCATAATTAAGATTGTTGAAAAGCAAATTAGACACAAATCAAATAATTTGGGAAAAAAAGAATAAACAACAATGATTAACAAAAACCAAGTGCAATTTCAAAATAGAAATTTTCTGTTTCGTTATATTAGGTCAGAAAAAGATTAAAAACTTGAATGTTTTTTTTTTCTTCTTTTCGAATTTGTTGTTGTTGGTGATGGTGTTTCAAATTGATTTTTTAGCTATTCTCTCCTCAAACATATTAAACATTCAAAGCAGAGAACTCCAAAAAGTAAGTTTTTTTTTCTTTTGAGATCAGATAGGCTATGAAGTTAATATTTTTAACACTTTCCAAGCATTTTATGTCATCAAGATCGATAAAAGCTGGAAGGGCTGATAAATCAAACCAAATAGAAAAGAGATTATTTTACTCATTGGTTTTTGTTTTTTTTATTTATTAGTAAAAGAAAAGTTTATTAATAAATTGAAGATCAATCGTTGCAGGTAAAAAAAAAAAAAGTTTCATTGATAGAAAATGATGTTTATTTTCAAGATTTTCAAAATAATAACCAGGCCAGATATCGTCACATTATTAAAGTAATCGAAAAGATGACATTTTTCTCGTTCTGGATGCTTCGAATCATTTGAATTTATGTAAAAAAGAATTTTTTAGTTTCATTTCTATATCAAACACTTGTCAAAGTAAAATTTATTTCGTGTTTTAAAACATAGATTCATTTGAATTTTTTTTTTTGAATAAAATAAATTTCAATAAATAAACAGATATAGTTTAATATTTAAATATTTTTTCAAGATTACTTTTGAATCTGCTTAAAAGTAAAAAAACATTGTTAATCAATTAATTCAGTTTATAAGGACTTTAATCCGCTACATTAAAATACTGGAAATTTATTCAATTTTTAAAAACTGAACGTTTGTTAAAAACTTGTGATTCACAAATTTTTTTTATTTGTTTTCTATTTATTTATTATAATAATTGTTGTCGACTTAAATTGAATTGAAAAAGTAAAAACCAAATTCAAACTTTACATTCATAGTGTTGTTTACTAAAAGAAATAAAATAAAAATCGACATCAATGTTGAATGATTGTTTTGATGGCTGTCAGCAACACGTTCTACACAATTCGTTTACTCAAAATCAAATTCCATTGTGTGTGACTTGGAATTTAAAAATTTTTTCAGTTGAAATTTCACTATTCTAATTGTTGAATAAGTTTCTGTTTGAAATGCTGAATTGCTGTTAAACTTCTAAAAGTATTTCAATTCAAGATTTGATTATTATTACAATTCTTGAAAATCTACTTGAAAAATTTTGATCGATTCATGATTATTTAAATAGTTGCTCAATTTCCCCCTGGTATTTTGAATCAGCGAATATAAAGAAACAAATGTTTTTTTTTCACAAATCTCATAAATAAACAGCAATGATGAGGATTAATTATTGTTTACTTTTTTGAACAATTTGAAGAGTTTCTTGAATGTAGGTATCTGTAAAAGTGCGGATCAAACAATTTAGGATAATATAAAATGGGATTGGATGGTAACAAAAAAGCTTCATAGGTCATTTCCATAGGTCACACCAACTTCAACTTTTTAGGAGTGAAGACCACCAGCTGGTCATCTCCATTTACATGATTCACACTCCTCACAAACCAAACCATGTCACCATCATCATCAAGATTTAATGCATCCATATTGGAGAGCACTTGAACGAATTTGTCTCAAAAAATTTATGCTGCATTGTGTTTCTTCTCAATAGACAAGCTTCAATATACAGGCATCAGACTAACGTTATATTTTTTTTCTGTTCATTTCAGCTACCAAAACTCTTCAAAACAATATTTTAATTTATGTTTACATTAAAGCAGCAGAAAAATCTATTTTTCATGTTTGTGGTGTTTCAAGTCATCTTTTTTTTTTTTACTCAAACTCACACACACACACTTATTCTCGGAATGCAAACAACAAAGTTCAACAAAATGAAATGGTCTCTTTCTTAGTGAAAATTTAGATTCAGTGGAAAACTAACCAGTAGCCCCCATGCCTAGTTTGTTTGCTTCAGTTGTGTTAATAGCTAATAATAACCATATATTTTGATTTGGTCTATTAAAAAAAACACTCCAAATATATTAAACATTATTATTAGTTAATTTATTTTCAGTTTTTCTTAATGCGATCTGTTTTAAAATTTATTCAATTTCAAATTTTAATCAATTTCTTTTAGTTTTTGTTCTCATATTGAACTCAGCAAAAAAAAAAAATTCTAAAAAAATGCTTCTTTTAAAAAGTTTTTTTCTCTGAAAAAAGTTTGTTAGGATATAAACAAAATAGAAATCTTCAGAAAATTTAAGAAAATCAACAAGTTTAGTAATTTTTAAAAGCAAGCTTTTATTTGTTATTGTTTGAAGAGCGAATGTCAGCAAAGAACAGCGTTGTGAAAAAGTTGTGTCCATATTTTAATTTTTTTTCTTTAAAAAAAAAAAATTTTACTTGCGAGAAGAAAAACTGAAAAAAATTCATATATTTTCACTTGAGATTTTTCATTTGAAAACTTGTTGATGGTGCTAAACTCGATTTATTTTACAGCATGAATAGTCTAGTATATTTAAAAATATTAACAACGGAATCATTGAGTCGGATAAAAAAAAATTCAATTCTACTAATCAATCAATGTGTTAAGAAATGAATATTTTAAAATTGACTTGCTTTTTGGTTTCTTATTGTCTGTTTTTTTTTTATTTAGCCATACTTAATGATCAATTGAAAATTTAAAAAAATAATTGTTTTGGAAATAATTTTGAAGCTAGAAATTTAAAAATAAAAAAAAACAATTAAACAAAACATGAAGTTTTAAGAAAACTAAAATTTTAAAAATATTGAAAAAACTTATTCAAAAAATGAGCATTTTCTAAAAATTAATTATTACGAACAGTTAAAGGTGCCTGTGGCGCAGCGGTTAGCGCAGGCCTGCACGCTTTAGCTAGTCCCGAGTTCGAATCCGAGTCTCAGAGAAATCTCTGAATCTTTGTTCAGAATTTCTTTGAGGTGAAGATGAGATGAAGGCTTTGGGACAATCTACCACCTAGAAATAGGGTAGAAATCTGGCCTACTGAATCACATTCTGAAAACACCAGTCACACATCAAAAAACAGAATGTAAAAACATTCTGTTGAGCATCTCCACTCCGTGGAGCAGCGTTGGACCTTAATGGTCCGTAAGCTTATCATCATCATCATCATCAGCTTAACGGACCTTTAGAGGTCTAGTGCTGCTCCAACAATCTTTCTCCATTCTGACCTATCCATCGCCAGATCCAGCGTCGCCCGCGGTCTCAACAACCTGAGGTCACTGAGCGCTACGTCCAACCATCTGGTTCTGGGGCGACCGACTGGCCGCTTCACCGGGGGCTTGTTTATCAGGCAGTTCTTGGGTGCGGTGTTGTTCGCTCGCCAGACATGTCCAAGCCATTCGAGTCGTTTACTTCGTATTACCTGTGTTATATTCGGTCTCTTAAACAACTCGTATAATTCTTTATTTCTCCTTCTTTCGAAACACTGGGTCTCCTCGTTAAACATTGGTCGAATTTTTCTCTCGAAGTTGAGGAGCCGTGTCAGGTCGCCTTTCGTTGTAGCCCACGTCTCACATCCGTATATGAGCACTGGTCTGAGGAGGGTAAGGTAGATTCTGCTTTTGGAGTTTCTCGATAGAAGTTTCGATTTGAGCTGCTCCAGCAGGCTGAAATAACACCGGTCCGTAAGCTTATATAAAAAAAAATTATTACGAACATTATTCATACAGTTAAATATAAAAATGAAAAAATTAAATAAGATTTGAAGTCCCTTAGCCCGCAAGCGAGTCTGGAGTTGGCATACCAGAGACAAGAGTGGAAAAAGATTGTTTAAGCAGCATTAGGCCTGAACGGCCTGTGAAAGCTGTAGATGATGATGATGAAAAAAATTTAATTGATTTTTATTTTTGAACTTGTTTTTAAACGGATTATCTTTGTTTTGTCAAAACTCCTTTTTTTTAATTTATAATTTTATTTTAAAAATAATATAAAACTCAAGAACTGTATGTCAATATGAAAAAAATCTTAATTGTTCTCTTTCTTTAAAACGATGTGTTTGATTTTTTGATATTTTTTGTGAAAAATATTGTAGTTTATTTTTTTTTATTAGTATTCAATACATAGACAATATTAAAAGTTTTTTATATTATTTTACACTATAAATTATCGCACTATTTGTTGTAAAGATATTACATTTTATTTTAAAATTGCATCTTGCTTAGTTTTCGCCCGCTACGCGTCAAGTCAAGCTTTTGATGCTACCCGTCGATAGTGTGTTAACTATTAATACTTTTCAACTCATTTTTTCCAAAAACAAATATATAAAAAAATGTTTATGCAATGGCTTTACATTGCCAAAATGCTGGTCTTTGGTAGCAAATGGGTCAAATAAACCCTTTTCAACAGATTGACGGCGATATCGTATGATTTAAGCTCTAAATTTTTTTTGCGTCAACTGAATTTTTTAAAGATTTATGTTACATTTTCATCTAACAATTTTCTGATTCAGATTTTTATTGATAATTGATAGAAAAAATTTCAACTTTATTAAAATCTTTCTTTTTAAAAAGAATTCATTATGCTGTCATAAAAATCGCCCCCATAACATTAAAAAAAACTTTCTGAAAGTTCTATAAAGCAGGCAACCAAAAAAAAACGATTGTCCTCAACCTGTAAAATACATATAAGGTGTATGAATCGATGAAAGGTCCACGCGAGAAGATAAGCAGCGTGTTAGTTGAGCAACAAAAAACAAGAAAACACCTTCCGTGATTTTCAACATTTTGTAAATTTACTTTTGTTCTAAAATTATAATAATAAAACCGTTTTACCCATACCTTACAAGTCGGCAGGATGAATCAAATCATGACGATGGAAGAATTATTGACCTTAAAATCTCGTATTCGGAAAATTACAGAAACGAATCTATACAGACTTTATTATGACCTTCTTCGAGATACCCTGACCAAACTTTTCAATGTGACCATTTGTGATGATGAAAATAATTCCAGTGCCCAAATGATTGACGACTTGATTCAAGAGATAAACCAATGGCTGATGAAGGGCCAGTCTCTAACAGAGCCAATAGCCGTGCCATCGGTCACTAACGAAACAAACATACGAAAACTCTTATAAATCTCGAAAAACTTGATAAGTAGTCTCAATTTTTATTAGCCAAAATGTTACGAAACATTCACTCCAAACGAAAACCCTTTAGTTTTGTTGGCGACGTGAGAAAAGGCGCGCCAAGAGATCGAAAGAACCACTCTGAATTTTGAATATCCGTCAGATTGGTTCCGAAAAAAAGCAAGTAAACCAAAGATTCCAATCACCATACCAAACGGATTTGAAAATAACCTTGATCTAATGCGGGACGTGGTTATCGAGTATTTCAAAGATATGAACTTTTATAAACCAGCAATACATTATTATATGTATTCACTTGCGGATCGTATTAACGAGATATGTCACGAGGAGTGGAAATCCTACGGGGTTTTAATAGCCAAGCCAGATGACACAGTACGGGTCATTGACCTATTAGAGGTCACCACAACGACCGAAAAAATGGATATTAGCCCAACGGGGCGAGCGTCTGATAAAGACGACGAGTGGCTGTTAGCCCTCATTCTCGGAATACACAGGGTCATTAGGATCACAGACCAGAACCATTTACAAACCATCTTGAAAAAATTCCAAGATTTAGTCATAGGGCGCATTGGTAGGAGTTCACTTAATTTGGCACCTTTGGGTAGTCTTCGTGACTAGTCGTCGGATGTTACATTCAATTAATTGGTCGCCGTGTATGATATGTTCTTTACGCGGTTCCCCGGAAATATGTATGCTAGTTGTAGAGTTGGATCTGTCAGTTCACGTTACAGGGACTGTGCAGCCCTAACCAGTTTAACCTAAGTGGTACAGCTCCTTGGCTTACAAAGTGTGTCAAACTTTGGCGAATGGATATTCGTCCAATCTGTTGGAGAAGATTTGATTAGGATTGTAGGTGCACATCACATGGAGGAATTATCGAATCGTTTCTCCTATTTTCCATACATGGTCGACCTGAGTTTGGTCACCAGCCTACTCGTCCGTAACAAATCAATCCCTTTTTCTATTCATCCACGCCATCGGATCTTTGATGGAGTTCACTAGATCGATGAATGCACGTTTCACCACCGATCATTCCTATGTGTCCATTTTCATGAACTCAGCCATCGTGGCGCACGTATTCAAAAGAACGTCAAACATGACTCATGTCATGGGGCATCGAAGAGACAGAGATTTAATGGAAAAAAACAAGAACTTAATTAGCAAATCAAAAGGGCTGGCGAGCTAGTGGCGTTCACTAGCGAATCAGTTCCAAAATCTGATTTTAAAAAACTCAGTATTCTGATATTTCAATATTGAAAACTAGTAATGTCATTTTGTGGTTTTCGCTTGTAAAAATGAAAAAAATATTGTGGTTAAATTAAATACATTTTATATTTTGTATTCTATATTTAATATTTTGTCTAAAAATGGCTCTTATAATTCAGAAAATAAAGTAAACTGTATACTATTTTATAATCTTATTGCTTACATCTTACCAGCTTCTACTATAGTTATTTTTCTGCTTTATTGATTAAATAAGATTACTGTTGTTAATCAGCATCTATAATCTATAGATTCTAGTTGCTTCAAAATTATCGGATCTACTCAAAAACAATTGTTTTTTGCTGATTAAAAATTAAAATATTTATGTTTTACTAGTTTTTTTATAGTTTATTTTCAATAATTTTAATAAATTTTGGTTACTGCCTAAAAACTTCCGGTTCTTAAAAAAAATCTAGTTTTTTTCAAGTAATAAATTATTGTTTTACAATGAAAAAAATTTGAACAATCGATTATTTTATATAAAAAAAGATTTAGTGATCACAGCGAGAACACTGTTATTTTCAAAAAGTTTTATTAGCAGATTAGGAACTTTTTTTGTTTCTTAAATATATAAATATTTTTAGAAGCATTTTAGGGTGTTTATTGCTAATTTTGAATGTTTCAATACTTGAACACTATTCAAATAGGTCATTTCTATTTGATAGATTCAGAAATTTTGCTAAGCGTTTTAAGGAATTTATTTAAGGAGTTTAAGGAATTGATTGTATTGAAACTTTAGATTTTGATAGTTTTATCGAATCGATTTTTTGCGCTAAGATTATCTTAAATGTTAATAACTTGAATTTTAATATTATTCAAAAGCTTTCTGAGCTAACAAAAACAAATTTCTCAAACAAGCTTGGTTTCAAAATATATTTTTATAGCAACCTTATTTAAAAATCTTGTATAGATTTTATATTAATTATCTATTTATGTATGATTTCAAACAAAACTTGAATGAGGTGTTTTTTTAATTGAAATTTCTAAATTTTCAACAAAAAAAGTATTAATTTAGTACAAAAAAAAACAATATTTCGAATTAAACAGAAAACTTCAATAAATATAGACTTAGATTTTAATTTAATCTACATCATGTTTGCACTAAAATCTAATTTTAACTGTCTTAGTTTCTTTCCTGAAAAAAAAATGAAAATCAAAAAAACAACATTTCAAAAATGCTTATCAATTAAATGAATTCTGAAAATTTAAAAATAAAATCAAGATAAAGTCAAATAATTTTAAAGCAAGCTTCTCTAATAATTATTTTTATTAAGTTCAAAAAAAAGTTATATAAATGTTCTGTTTTTGTTTAGTGCGTAAAAAAAATTTCAAAACTAAATTTTACATATTTTATCTTCAAGTTTTTATTTTTTAAAATTATATTACTGATTATAATTTAAAGAAAAGCTTGAACAAAATGAAGCGATGAAAAAAAAAATCATGAAAAAATCGTGATTCATTAAAAATTTTTTTTTTTGAGAAAAAACTTGATTAGAATTTTTTTTATCAACTCAAATAAAATACTGGTTCAACTAAAAAAAAAAACGCTTGAATATAATTTAGTTGAAATAATGGTAATTTGGCATTTAGAAAATACCAAAATAATGGTTAATTATTCAATTTAATCATCATCACATTTTCATTCATCATTTTAAATAATTAATTGATTATATTTTTTTCCAATGTTTGTTTTTAAAAAAAAATATGGCTTTGAATGAGCTTCATTTTTTGTTGTTGTGATGAATGACTGAATCATTTTAGCAAACAATGCTTGCTTCTTGTTTGTAGCGTTTAGCTTGCGTTTTTTTTTAACACAATATTCTCAAAGAGTTCCATGTAGAGCTCAAAAGCCAAAACAAAACAAAAAATTTAAATTTTTATTTTTAGAAAAAATTAGCAGAGCTTGCTTTGAATTTCTTGTTTCATTTTTTCTGCTATTTTTGATAATCAACAAAATTGAAAACAAAACAAAATCGAAAACAAAACAAACTTGTGAATTTCATTTATTATTTTCATTGAGTAGTTTTATTGAAACTATGATATACACACAAACAGCCGATTGATTCACGATTCATTTTTGATTTATTTGTGTAATTACCAAGAGAGTTTAATTTAGATGCTTCGTTTAAATATTGACAATTAACAGAAAAGAAAAGCAAAGTAAAAATCAAAGTTCATAAAATTTAAGCAAATGAATAAGTAAGGATTTTATATATTTTTTGTTTCAGAAAATTTATTTCAACTATAAGAAATTTTTTTTGTTTAGTTCTGAATTTTTTAGATTGAAAAAAAATTAAAACTTATTTTATGTTATTTCGAATCTGTCAACTATACCAGAGCTTCTTCAACTTTTTATATAGCGATCCCCTTCAAGCTTAGGAAATTTTAAACAACCCCCTCCTCCATATAATGAAATATATATTAACCGTATATGTAGATGTAATATCGCACTATTTTACAATGTAAATAAAATAAAGATTAAAGAATACGTACCCATTTATGTCAATTCAATGTCTGAAATTCTTTTGGACACAGTGTCATTTGATAATGGAATTTTACTAATTTCAGCAGCATACTGTTTGTAGTATTTATAGGCCCTGCATAACAGTTTTGCATTGCCACTTTTTTCAAAAAATAGTTTTATTATAACTATTGTAATAGTATTTTGTATGATTTTTATTTGTATTTATATTTGTACATAGTGTGTATACTAATTTTAAAATTTTATTTATAATGATTGAAAAGTATCAGATCTTTGCAACCCACAGTTTAAGAAGCCCTGAACTACACAATACTGAAAAAATTTTCCAATTTTTTTTTTTGAATTTTTGAGTTTTTAATGGATTTTATTTTAAGACACTAAACATTGAAACAAAACAAAAAAAATTTTTTTGGTGTGGTTTGACACGACTTTGATTGGTACGCCAATTTACACCTTTGCATTTAGGCAATTGTTTTACAAGAGCATCCATTCAATAGTTAACTGTGATATAATGTAAGTTTTTCTAGTATCATCATCTATAGTGATAATTCTATCTTGCCTGTTGCCTTTAAACTCACTAAATGTTTCCCATGTGAGCAACAGATGAACATAGCAAAAACAAACGTTATTCAACGACTCATTTTTTTATCTATGAAAAAGTTATCCTATTTTCCCATTATCGCTTAATTGAGATTTTTCTTTCAATCAAGATATTGAACTTTTCGAACAACAAAATAGAAAAAAATAATGATAGACAAGAAGAAAAACGTTATTTTAGTTGTTCGTATATTTGTTTGACGCCCAAGATTAGCCAGTTTTCTTAACCAAAAAATAAAACGATTTTTTTTTCTTTTTTTAAAATCAAGTTTCGCGGCCAATTTTCAACACACCAACTACCATAATCACACTACAAAACAACTTTGTAAACACAGAGCGTAAAAAATAATTATAATATCTATTAAAAAATATGCTAATCATATACATGCTCACACTCATCCCATTACAATTTGCAGTTATTGTTATTATATTATTATTATTGTTGCAATAAAAATTAGAATGTTGTTTTATTTATTTTTTTCTGTTAGAAATAGAAATGATTTTATTTACATAAAAAAGAGATGCTAAAAAAAACAATTTTTCAGAATTTCTTAATGCATGTGAAAATCATCATATTTTCAACACTTTTTTCCTTACTTTGACTTCAACAGATTTTATTTCTATTTTTACTTTTATTTAAAAAAAATTTTGTTTCATTATTTTCTTTATTTAAATCATATTTATATCATAAGTCAAAGAGATTTTTTTATAAAAATTTCTCAATTAGTGAGAAAAATGCATTGAGCTCGAAGAGATTGAATGTTAATAATTACATTGAAAGCGATATCCTTATTACATAAGGTGATAAATAATAATATACAAGATAAACTTGGTGTAATTAACAAGAAAATCCGATTATGTTATTCAAAGTTTCTTGAATTTTTTCTCAAACAAATATTTATTTTGATTGAAAAATCATTTGAATTTAAATTTTAAAAAAATATTGAGTTATATAGAATTTTATGTATTTGAAAAATTTTCAAAAACTTTTATTGGCTTTTCAAAAAAGAGGCGAAGATACTTTGCTTAATTTTTTTTTGCAATTTTCTACTTTATTATTTTCTATTATTACTGAATTAACTTGTTGCAAGCATAAATCAACTTATTGATGAATCATTAATTGGTTTGTCTCAATAAATTTGAATAAAATAATTTGATTTCATGTTTTTCTCTAAATTAAACTCATAAAATCGCTGCTCGTATGTTCGCTGACACCCTTAAATGAATAAAAATAAAAAAATTACACTAAATACAAAACAATCCAAAAACATATTCAAAAAAATTTATTTTTTTCAACTTAGTTGTAAAAATTTTGAAATTAAAGGCAATTTCTTTCACAATTATAACAACTCGTATAGTGAATCATGATTTAAAATTGTAATTAACATTAAAAAAGGAGTTTTCCTTTAATTTAACAGTTAATCATTCACTTTTTGCCAATCATTTTTGAAAAATTATTCATTTTCTTATTGTAATTTTTATTTTGCTCCGATTTGAAATTTAATAAAATTTATTTTTCATGTTTTGCTTCATCAAATTGAGATTCAAAAAGCAAAAGAAATAATTATATTTGGGTAGTCACGTTTGTTATTTTTTTCATTTGACCATCAAAGCTCATCATTTGTCATTGAATCTTTGATCTTATAACTTTGAATATAATTTTTCAAATTGAGTTCAAATCAATAAATGTAAAAAAATGAAATACAAAATCCAAGCAAAGAAATGGCTTTTCCAAACACATGCTTAAGGCGTTTATTAAAGATGATTTTTTAAATAAAATTAATACTTGATAATCTGATAAATTTTTTTTAAACAAAAATAATATTAAAAAACTAATTTCAAAAATTTAAAGCAATTTCAATTCTGTTGATATTTTAAATTTGTCAAAAAATGTATAAAAACTTTTAAAAATGAAACCAAAATTTAAGCTAAGCGATGTTATCAAGCCAAAGTAATTTTTGCTTGTTTTGCAAATTCAAAATTATTAAATATTATGGCTAGAACTCAATGATTAAACAACTTAAATTTGATTGAATTAAAGTAGCTAAACAAAAAAAAACTGTTTTTTCTGTCTGATTTTACAGCCAGGAAATCTAAAAAAAAGTAATTTCCCAAGTTTGATTAATAGTTTTTCATGAAAAACGGTCAATTTCCTTTTTATTATTACTTGTTTTATACAGGTATTATATATTATTACATATTTTTTTTGTCTTCAACCGCTTGAAAAACATTTTTGTTTTGTTTTAATTTATGAATGTTAAGGATGAGCCAAGTTTTTTTCTACCAAATATGAAACAAGCTAATTGAAAACAATAATGGGCGAGTTTTGGTATTTTTGTTTTGGTTAGTCTTTCAATAAAAATTTCATGACATTCAGAGATGAGATTTAAATTTTTTGATTCAAATTTATTTAAATTATTTATGTTGTTGTTTGGTTTTTTTTTATACATATTTGTTCTGATGCTTATAAAACTAAATAAAAAATATTAATTGATTAAGTTTTTTTCAATCAATTTGAAAAACTCTAATTTACTAAATTTTTTTGAAGATTTAATCACTAAATTTTAGTAAACAATCATTTTTCACAATTTTCACTTTTCAACAGGTTATTAAATTGAAAGACTTTTAGATTAAAAAAAAATTTTTATTGAGCAAGCTAGTTTTTTGTAATACCTATTATATTCTGTGTGGGAAATACCATATGATATTATATTATAAGTGTTTATAAGTCCTGTGATTAAAAGTGCGGATACCATATTATAATACCATATGCAATATATATAAGTATATCAATATAAAACATAATGACCATGCAATCTTTTGAAAAACCTAGTTAATTGGTTAATGAAATTTCATTGATAGAGTTGTTTTTGAATAGAGATTTTTGAAAGAAGTTACTTTTCTCAAACCGGTTTATATAACGTCAGATTATATTAAAAAATTAAACCATATATCAAGTACAGAAGATTAAATTTTGATTATTTCCATTTTTAAACACTCAAATTATTTTCAAATACAAAACTAAAGTTTTTGATGACCCGACAAACAACAAATAAAAAATAAGTTTTCAAATTCATATTAAGTTTGAAATTCTTTTAAACTGAATTTTAAAAAATTTTTTAAAACTGAGTTTCATTCATAGAAGTTTTATTAATAAATTGATTTTTTTTATAAACTCTAAAACAATAAATCACCCCCCTGAAATTATTCATTTTCTACTGATCACAATGATTGACATCTTTCTCAGCTATATGTTAATAAGCAAAGAAGTGCATTAAACATGAATTGGGATAAAAACTAGGTAACTTTAAAGTAGGCCCACTTGAAATATTTTCCGTCTTTTTTAATAGTAATCGCGTTAAAATAAAAAAAATTTTTTGCAAGTAATCTTGTCAGATGAGTGCATAGATCATTCACGAACCCATCAATCTATCCTTTTGATCAATCGATTAATTGACTCGACGCAAAACTTCAAAAAAATTAAAAAATCATTATTTTGATGTTTTTTGGTCGCATACCAATTGAAAAAATAAATTTCACATGTCATAAAAAAACTTTTGATCAAGTTATTACTGAATTATGCAAAACATTCCTTCAGAATATTTAAAACATTGAACTATTTCTTCCAACGATTCTCATCAATCGAGTGCAAAGTTAAATGAAAAGAACTTCACCCTAGAAAATCAGAAAGCCAGATGGATCAGTACGATGAATTTTTACAAAGAATTAGCAAAGAGATGTTTATTGTATTGATGAGTAAGCTTTACATTTTTTTCTTTCAAGTTATTTCAACTAGTTATTGACCAAAGCAGAAGCTCTGTGCGGGGGCGAATTCAGTTTTATAATGCGCTTATCTCTGGTAACAAACTTTTTTGATTATTCGATTATTTCAGCTCCGCTTTAATGATTGTATGTTTTCGCTCAACGTTTGTAGTTTAGTTTCTCACCCGTTTTTCTTGCGAATAAATTCTAATTTTTTTTATTTAGTGAATTTTACGTAGTAAAAATGCGTGGGGAGGGGTGCCGGTTTATTTGACAAGTTCTTAAAACAATGTACTTCGACTGCGAAAAAAATTGATGTTTTTCGTTTGTGTGTGTAAGAGTGTGTGATTGAAGATATTTGAAGAAAAGCTTTGATCAGCCCAAACTAAATAGACTATTGTTTGAAAAATGTTTGCATTTAATTATGAATTTTTTTTTGTTGCTTATATTAAATATCTGAAAAAATAAACTTAAATGTTAAATGAAAAACATTTTTAAACTTCGAGTATTTTATTTTTTTGTAAAAATAGAATTTAAACCGTTTGAAGTTTTGTTTATAAGAAAACAAAGTTTTATTGATTTAAGATATTTTGAAAATGTGTTAAATTGAGTTGTTGATCAAATTTTTCCAGTGTGTTTTATTAACTTTTAAAAAAGTCTTACAAGTTAGTTCAAACACCTAAAAAAAAACATTCAAAATAAAACTTTTTGGTTGAATTTCTTAAATATAAATTTCTACTAAATAAAGATAAATTCTGAAAATAAAGTATCTTTTTTTAGTGTTTGTGTAATTGTATAATAATGATGTTCATTAAAATTACTCTAGAATGATTTTTAATTTTTATAAATCTAAGGTTTCAATTGCAAGCCATTGAATAATTACTTTATTATTACAATTAAATTTGATTTACCCGAATTAATCTTATGATGCTTTGACTTATCACGAGCATTGAACTTCTATTTTTGAAAAAAATTTAAATTTTCAAAGCTTTGAAACAACAATAATCGACTCGTTATTCAATTATTAAAAAAAATTTTATAATTAATGTTTATTCAAATTTTGAAAAATAAAAATTATTCAGACTCTTAGATGTCGCTTAAAGCTCAAGTTTTTTTTTAAATAAAACTAAAAAATTTCTAAATTTTAGAGTTTTTTCTAAGTATTTTTGAAACAGGTATAAAAACTACAATTTGAGTTTTAAAAGTTGTTTAAATAGAGTTTTTTCAATGAAAAATTATTCAGTTTTCCAAACTGGAAAAAATTTTGAAGAAAAAAACTTTGAATACAAAGTTCTCTTTTGTCCCATTGATTCGAACCAGACTTGTGCATTGGATGAAATTTGTTTCAATCAAACTAGTTGCATCGTTGATCCTCAAATGTAGTGATTGATTTTTTTAAAAACAAAAACAAAATTTTTGAATTTTTTTTTTAGGATGATGAGCCGGAACATTCTATGCGCTATTCTAATCGCTCTAATATTAATGAATCTTCTTGTTTCGTTTGGAACAGTAAAACACTATAGAAAGTCTCAAAAGAACCTTGGTAAGTTTATTCATGATGGAAAAGTCTTGTTTTGAATAATAATAATAAGAATTTAATTCTTCGTTTATAAATAATAAAAAACCAATATTCTTTTCTACATCAACTTCATCTCCAGTAACGGAAAATACTTCAGGGAATGACAATGGTGAAAATAGAACCGAGGAAAAATTCATGTCGTTTATTCGAATACCATTCCAATCAAACATCAGTCCAAGCAAGCCAAAAATTCTTGCCAAAAGTGATTAAATAATATTTTTTTAAAAACTAAGAATAAATTCATCAATTCATTTAAAACTAAATCTATTTAATTGACAAGATTATGAAAGAAAACGCCAAAATAATAAAGTATATTCATCAGAAATATATAAAACAAAGCAAAACAAGAAATTATCATTATTCAAGTGTATAAATAAAAGCAATTGTTTTAAAAAATTATAGTTTCAAAAAATTTTGAGGAATTGCTGCTAATAGCGCATTTTATATGCTGCATTAAAAAAAATGAATGTATTCATTGTGTCCAAAATATAGTTTGTGTTTGAGTGCTTGAATTAAAATTCATATTTATATATAAAAAAAGTATATAATTATAAAATAAATATGTGCTTCAAGTATTCATTTCGAATTTTTATATGTACATAAACAGTTCAAAAATATAGATAGATGTAAAATTAAATTATTGATATTGTTGACAATATTCTGTCTATTTTTGAGTTTATTTCGTGAGTAGAAAAATATTGCATTTCTGTATGAGAAATTTATAAATGACTTGATTGAAAAAAGATACAAAAATGTCCGTTTTTCTTGAAAAAAAATTAGAAAAAAGTATCAAAGATTTATGAAAACTATCAAACGAGTGGCCATTGTGGTGGAAAATGCACATTTGGTCTCATTATTCGATCAATTTCAGGATTATGTGGTCTTGGCCCAGGTTCTGGAGTGTATGTGAATGTCAATCCAGTAGCATAAATAACACCATCATTTCTAACTAGCGAAACTTGCACTTGAGTTGGCTGACGAACCCATTGCCAGCCTTCGCGAAATTGAGAAATATCCGGAACTACACAAAGCATCGCATCTTGACAACTATTTCAAAAATTATTCATTATTTTGATTTGATAGATTTAATTTCAACTAACCGGTAATATGTTTCTGCTTCAACATCTCCAAACCAAACTTTCAAAGATGGACTTAAATTTTCTCCAGTCAATTCGAGCATGGCAACTTCACCGCCACCATTCAAGTTTAGACTATAAACAATAGGAACTGGTGTGACTGGTCTGGGTACTCGACCCATGCCTTCATAAAACGTATATTCGGCTTTGTCAGTAGAGATGATAGTCCATGATGCTCCATCATTGATCATTTCTTTGCTAAGATCTTTTGGACAAGGCGTAGCTTGGAATTGAATGATTCTTTCTTGTGATAGGCACAAATACATTCTTTCAGTATCTTTCATGTAAAAGGCGCATTTATGAAGTTGTGAAACAGGATCATCAGCATCGAGCATCGCCGTTTGTTTGTCCACTTTACGGATAATCTAGTTAAACCAAACAATTACATTCAAATTATTTTTTTTAAATTTCATTTTTTTTTTATTCATTAAAATAATGGGAACACTATTAACCAGAAATGGCTGATTGTTGCCTGGATATTATTAAAGCATCACACAAACATTAAGTCTTAACTAAAAACAGCCTACCGGCAATCAAAAGATGATGATGATAGTCTTTCGTGAATGGTTCAGAAAAAAGAAAATAGACTTGAATGGTTCATGGGAAAATGTCACCATAAATTCTCACCAACTCTCTTTTTTGATTGTATCTGAACATTAAACATCATCATCTACAATCATAGATTATTTCAATCTTATTGTAGTCGTTAGATATAATTTTCGCTGCTGCTCCATCTTTCCTTGCATGCAAACCATTCTGTCTAAAAAAAAATTTGAAACTCTTTTCTGATGAATCAAATAAACTAGTTTAACAAAAAAAAAGTCTTTGTATAGTTTTTATGCTTTGTAGGCGCATTTGAACAAGAAAAATACTTAAACATAGCATTAATATTTATTTCGAAATTATAACTCCAACCAAAACGCACACCAAATTCAAGTGACCTTTTCAAAACAACCTCTTTCACGTTTTTGAAAAACCCTATATAAATTTTGCGCTCAAATTTACTTGGTAGCAAAGAAACAGCATTAAATTATTCGATGATAAAAAAGAAATAATAAAATCTTGTAATAATGACGAACAAACAAACTACACAACAGACATACTTTGATAGAGCTCATTAAAAAAAAAAAAAAATACTTGTTTATGTATTGAAATTAACATTCGCTATATATAGGATTCTCATAAATAAATTTTTTTTTTAATTTCATTGTAAAACTTACTAATCGTGGTAATGCCATGCCAGTTACCGAACAAACTAATTTAACCGTGGCTCCGTAGTGAATAAATCCATCACGCACAGTGAACTCTTCAGATTCTTCTTCATTTTCATCAACTGAAACAGGAAAGATAAGCAGATTAATATAAACAACGATCAATTTTCATTAAGAAAAAAATTTACCTAAATGTATAGTGAAATAACCCCATTGAGTAGAACTGGCATGGAAATGACCATTTTCGACGTGCAAGTACCTAGTACTAACAGTTTGCGATCTGAGTCGATTGAATAGCGCCACTTTAGTCCCGCTTTGAATACAGACTGCAATTTGAAAAATTTAATAATGAGAATTTAAAAAAAAATTATTGTAATTACGATCAGAATTCTTTAAAGACTGCTTCTTTTTAGAAGGTTTCGAGATCACTTTGATTCGACGTGAATTGAACAAACCAATATCTTCACCGCTATTGTAGAACATTTTGACTGATAGCATGAAATGTTTCCGTTTATCGGAATCAGAAATGTACAATGTTTTTGCAGCACAAAAACTCTGTTAAAATTTGAATGAAATCATTTAAATAAATGCTAAAAAAAAATTTAAACAAACAAACCTTTCCATTAAAGTCTAATGGTTGCATATCTTGATCTGAATTCCCGATACCAATGAAAGCGCACAAGTTTGTTTGTTCTTCTGGCACTCCCTCTCTGATCATTTGTTCTTGGCGTTTACGCCATCCATCACCTACCAGATAGATGCAAGGAGGTGGGCAAAAAAAACGCTTTTCGTTGCCATATGACTTTTGGGCAACTTTAGCGTGCAATATTATGATCTTGAGATCATTTTTTTCTCGAATATATCGTCTCATTGCTTCTCTGGTTAGAGAATGATTGCCAGTCACACTCATCAATGTCCCTGAATGAGCATCGGAACAAGAAGATGATGTTCCAGAGCGATTGACTGTCGAATGTTGACGAGATGGTGAATGATGATGTCCGGTTTGATGATGAACTGATTGATGTCCAACCGAAGCTCGGCCCAGGTAATCTAGACCTTCTGAAGTAGGCGATGGACTCGAAGATGACAAGATACTATGATTGTTGTTTGTGGATTGCGATGATTGATAAGAGTTGTTATTCGTTGCAGCAGAATTGCTTTCATTCAATGGAGAATAGTAGTGATGAGGAGAGTCTCGCGATTTTGAATCTGAAAATAAAAGCTCTCAATTAAAAAAATGATTCAATTTTTGTTTTTTGAAAAAAAAAACCAAGAAATTTACAAGAGCGAGACGAGACAAAACAAGTAAAGTAATTTCTTAAAAATTGTTGTTTAGATTCGGGCAATTGCCGACATTCGGTCGAACGAAACAGATAGTCGAAGAAAATAGACGAAGCATTGGGACAATGATTAGAAAGTGACGTCAAGGTCATATTTAAACGTGACGCCAATGAGGAATCACTCAAATTTTGATTCAAAGTGTTCATTGTTTTAAAAAAATAAGATGACAAGAAGAGAAGCTTGAATAAAATATTGAATTTCCAAATTCAAAGCAAACTAGTCAGAAACTAAAGAAATCTTTCGATGATAAAAAATAGTAAAATGATAGAATTTTTTGGTAGACTGGTAGAGATTAGGTTGTAGGTTGGTTACAAAATATAAGCTCGAACAAAACAAATAATTGGCTCTTTGTTCTAGGATCTAAACAACCTGGATATATAGTGAATACACTTGAGCCTTTTTCTCAACAAAAAAAAACAACAATGTAGCGATGCTGAAAATATGATGGCAACCAACAATTGAGAAAAAAGACAATATGTTGGATGTTATCGAGATGTTACACCAACATACACACACACACACACACGTTGATATTGATTCCATAAAACTTTTGTTCTTATTAAAACCTCAACCCTATTGAAAATTGACTAAAAATGACCTGTTTTCAAAGAATTGAGAATAAACTGATTGTCAAAAAAAAAAGAAGAATATGCTCCCAAATTCATGAATTCATGATTTAAAATTGTCAATTTTTTTTTTATTCGATGAAAAAAAAAGGTTTTTCTTTCTCTAAGGCACCGGAGAGTACAAATTCTTTAATTTTTTTTTTCTATTCAAGTTTTCCCTAAATGATATCCATCAAAAACACATGTACACACGGTGCTCTTGTGTAAAGAGCGCGCGCGTTCCGATTGGAACAGGTGTCGAAAATCTCACGCCTTGAATTGAATCGACGTCGTTTTTTTTTGTTTGTCTCTTTCCTTGCCTTGGGTTCGAAACATCTAGTGTTTTTGGAGAACACACAAGCTAATATTATATATACCAAAAGATAGTGTGGAAAATAATACAACAATCAGTTCAATCAACAAACACACACAAATGAAATCTATGTTTAAAGAGCCGACCAGGCCTAGTGATGTGTGGTAACGAAGTAAAACCGATGACCCGCCTTCTTTGTTGGTTTTTTTTTTTTTGAAAGAAAGAAAGAAAAACGTTCATGTTCTTTCATAAAATCTCTTCACCTCTCTCTCTTTCTCTCCACACTGTTTAGTTTAGTTTACTGAATACTATAAGATTTTTTTTTCGTTAAGTTATCAGATTGAAGAGTTTGAATTAAATTTAAATTTCAATCCCTCAACTATTCTAGGATTTTTTTTTTCTTCTAAAAGTTTCTTGAATAAAATCTTAAAATTTCTATGATTTAAACATTGAACCATTTTTTTTTCGCTTGATTTAATAATAATTTCTATTACTTTATCATAAACAAATGGAAAAATAAAAGTTGAAAATTAATTATATCGAAACTTTATGAAAAAAAAACAGCTGAAATCACATCTGGACTAATTCATTTCAATTCTGGGTCCAAACAACACAACAATGTTGCTTCTCCCTATGGTTAAGTAGGGCAAAAAAAAAAACAATAACCCAACTATGAAAAGTATCTTTCAAAAAGATTTTAATGATTTTTAGATTATATGTTTGAAAACCAATTGGTCCTAACAAAATCGACCAATACCTCACTCACCTACTTAAACTCAAAAGAACAAAAGACAACTAGAACAAAATAAATTATAATTAGACGAAAAAAAAAAATTAAACACTGGATATCAAAACAAAAAAGTGGGTGTTTGATGGTTTATTTACATGGTTTATGTACGCGTTTGATTGAATAAGTACCCTATTACTACAAATTTATCAAGTGATATTTTTTTATAAGTTAAACATAAAAAAATTTTATCGCTCAAAAAAAAAAAACTTTTTTAAAGATTCTGAGCTTTAGAAAACTTTAGAAAAAAAAATAGAAAATGTTTTTTTTTTGTTTATAATTATTGGCATACAGCCAATAAAATAAATCAAGGTGTATTAGATTTTTTTTTTCTTGTCTTGACGATAGATAAAATTAACTGTCAACATAACAATGAAACAAACTAATGATTTTTACTAATTTCTAATTAGATACGGTTGTGGAATCTGAATTCGACACATGCCATGATAACACAGATGCCACAGATTTGAAAGTGTTGAATTTGAATCAGCCAATTTGGCAGCAGCAGCAGCCGCGTTCAAAATTTATAACAAAAGCAGTTTCCATTTTTTTTTTTCCAGTATATATCATCCATGCGTAAGTTGGGTCAGTCAACAGGCACAATATGGTTTAATACACTCTTCACCATTGTTCGATTCACATATAAAACTGCTCGTTTGTGTCCAATCATGAGCCGATTGCGTACCAAAAAAAAAAAAAAAAAAAAACACCCAAACAAAGAAGTGAACCCAATAAGGCGAGAGTATGTTGAAACCTCAAATTGTTGAATAGCAATTACAAATCTATTAACACTTGAAAGAGAGAGTCCTCGATACTATTTACTGTTATTTTAAGATATAACCAGTCTGTTTCAAAAAAAAAAAAAAAAAACCAAAACAAAGCGGAAACAGACGATTAAATTATTGGGTTCTGGCACGTGCTAGTAATGGGTTATATATTTCTGTCTCGTTCAATAATAGCCAAAGGTTTAAAATTGATTGATATTTTTCGAAAATTTTTTAATGATCATCTGATTGACCATCAAACCACATCATCTTCCCATATTTATCATCATTCAATCAAATCGAAAAACATAAGATTTTCGCTTAGAATGTTTATTTTCAAAAGCTCATTGTTTCTGGTTGTTGTTGTTGTTTCGTTCGAGTTTTCCCTTGAACCACTTGAAAAAGAAAAAAATTATTGAAAACTCGATATGTTTGCACTTGTGCGTCAGGTGATGACGAACCCCGTCGAAAGTTTAAATCCAAACAAACAAAAAAACTCCAAGAGATTTAAATTGATTGTGTGTTTTTTTCCATCAAAAAAAAAAAAAAACTAAATCCATTATGTCGCAGGAACATATATATCCGATATTTTATAAACGGAATCTTCCAATCTTCTCTAAGCAAACAATTGTTTGTGCTTTTCCTACTTGTTTTAAAATAGCTTGATTTTCAATTTGTAAAGCATTCAAAATTCAATTAAGTATTTTTCTGCAATATTTATTCTCGACTTTATTCAAAAAAAAAAAGAATTACTCAAATCCCTAAAACACACGAATGGAATTGATTTATGAAAACGAATTTATTCAAGAATTTCCTATAGTACATACATGTTAGTATATTTTAATTGAAAATAAATAAAATACCGGCTTTGAGATTTGAGTATAGATTTGAATTAACAAAAAAAAAGAAGTCAGATTATAATTTTTTTTGAAGAAAAACAACTAAAAATATTTTTAATAAACAAGATTTTCTTTAATAGAAATGATAAACTCTCTCTGTTCAAAGAGACACCTGCTCAAAACAAAATATTTTTGAATTTTTGGATTTTTTCAATCGATTAATGAGAAAGAACGAGTAAAAGAGGAAAAAAAAACTTCATAATCGGAACATAAATAATAATTTGAATGCGTTGTTGTTGAGTCAAGACAAGAGATCCGAGTTAATTTACGACTTTAGAACTTTTGAATTTTTTTTTTTTTTTTTTTTTTGACTTCTATAATATCAATAATAAAGAAACAAAAATTATTAACAAAAGTCAAATCATAGAACAAACAAGGCCTAAGAAATATTGCCGGTGTAATATACCCAAAATAATTCATAAAACTTAGCTTGGAAGAAGAAATAATTTCATAATTTTTTCTTTTTACAACTACTGATATTTTTGAATAAAGAAAATTATGTTCTTTTCAAACCGTAGAAAAAAAAATAGATAAATAACTTAAATAATTTATTGGTGTACACTGTACAACATCAAAAGATTTCATGATTTTTCATTTTCAAAGTGAATTTAATTTCTAAATCAATAAAAGAATTTTGACAACTCAATTTTTTGAAAAAAATCTCTATATTAAAAAAAAAAAAATTCAACATTTTTACTTTACTGTAATTAAAATAAAGTTTCGAAATTAATGCAAAATTTTGATCAATTAATTAGTCAATGGTTAAAACTTTTTTTGTCTTAATTTCAAAAATTGATCAATTAATTTGTATCAATAAAAAAAACACTCCAATTTAGTGGATTACCGAAGAAAACTATGAAAAAAATAAGTACTTCCAAAGATTACAATTAATTAAAACAGTGTTACAATGATATTCAGGAAAAAATTTAATCAAATGTAAAATCCAATTGTTCATAACGAACTGCCTAAAAAAGTTAACGAGTCTTAGTGTTAGACTTAGATTGAAAAGAATATCAATTTTAAACAGTCCAAACTATTTCTTAGCTCCCTTTCTCAATCGTGCCATTTGAGTTCATTTTTTTCAATTTTCGAAAAATTCGAAAGACAAACTTGATTAATTTGAAATGCTTTGTTTTTACTTCATTAAACGCACTGTATTTTAGTGGGATAAATTTATCATTATCGAAAAAAAAAAATTAAACGATCATCTCAATGAAAAACAGTCTTTGTTTAAAAAAAAAAATTAGTCTAAAAAACAATCTAATCTTGTCGAAAAAATTTTTTTTAACAAAGTTATCGATCAACGAATTGGTTACAGTGAAAAGTAGCAACCATCGATATTTTTTCAAGGACCCGTTATCTCTTAATCAATAAGCCAATCAATTTTTTCATTCAAATTTAACTAGAAATTTTTTCTGAAAAATAACATTGAATTATTATGAGATGAGTGAAAGACAAAAAGACTTTGGTCAAAACTTGGAAAAGGAGCTTCATTGTTTTTCTAGCCTTTTTATGGCTCCTTACCATAGTCGACAAGTGACCCAGGTGAATGATGATGTTGTTGTTGATGATGATGATGATGTTGACTATAATGTTGATGATAGCTATTAGCATAAGGATGATGTTGGTGTGGATGATTTGAAGATGGTATGTTAGGGATAGAGGTGTTTGTTGTTGGAGATAAATGATATTGGTTTTGGCTCGAATTGAAATCTGCAACAGCACTACTACTGACATATTGTTGTTGTTGATGTTCTATTGCTGATTGAATTTGTGGCGACCCAGTGGCCGAATAACTAGATGCTTGACCACCAGTACCAACTCCATATGAATCGTAGAAGGCTCGATGATGAGACGGCTGTGAAGAATGGTAGTGAGCTGGTATTGGTGTTGAATAAGCCACCGGTGTGGAAGGCACAAACGGATGTGGAGATAAATAAGGCGAACTGTAACGATGAGTCATTTCTAATTGCTGTTGTTGAGTCAATAATTCGTGGTGACTTGTAGCTTCGGTACCCCGAGAGTTTTTGGGAGAAAAGTAGGTCGTTGATGACGATGATGATAATGTTGAAGCAACTCCTCCAACCGACAAATGGTTGTTATTCAAGGATGAAGAAGAATGATCAGTCTGAGCAGGCGATGGTGGTGTCATTTCTAACAAAGCGTTAACACCGGTTGCTATGGCCGATCCAGTACTTAATGCAGTAATAGATTTGGATTGATTGTTGGTGGTCTTCAAAGTTGTGGTTGGTTGTGATGATGGCGTTCCCAGAATCGTTGTCGATGAAGACGAAGAAGGCGATGATTGCGAGGACGGAGAAGTGTTGCACGGGGTGTGACACGAAGTATCACCAGTTAAAGTGACGGCTGATATGTTCGTGGTTGCTGTCGTGGTCAATTGAAGCGGATGATGTAGAGGCGATAAATGATGAGGATGAAATAATGATGGAAAAGGGGTGCCGTGGTGATACGGCGACGGTGGCTCATACATATTTGTATGCTGAGGCATGATTAACAATCAAACATTAACGATACACAAACTCACAAAAGATCGCTGAGAGAGCTATTTAAGTTAAAATTCCTAAAAGGTTTCTCTCAGCCAATAATGAGATTTTAACAAGAATTTATTTATGACTAAGTTTTTTGTTTGTTTTTTTTGAAACAAAGAGTTAATCAATTCAAACCATAATAATAAATAGGCCAATTTGGACGGTCTCAAGTTCGAACCCGAGGTTTTAAAGATAAAAGAATTGCGAAAGAAAATATGAAGTCCAACACACAGGTAAATTGAAAAAACAAAAAACAAAAGTATGCCGATAATATGCTGACAATATTAGGTATTAAACTAAGGGAACACAGGTTCAATTTAAAATCGAGTACAAATCAGTAAACACACGAATTGATGCTTGTAAAGGGAAAGCCATGCGCCGAATGCGGGATTGTAGACTATGTGTTCATTTGGCTGGGGATCGTTTTCAAAACAAAATGAAGCAACAAAAATGAAGGCAACACGTTCTGGCTACTCTCAACTACCGAACTAAATCTAGTTAGCTGTCAATCGCGGCTAGAATCAGTCAAGCATCTCTCGGCCGGTCGAAAAAAAAGGCATCAAACACGCTGGCCACCTCTATCGGGTAAAGAAGTCACAGTATGTGTGTTTCATCGTCATGTAATATAATAAGGTTTTGTGTCACAAACAACATAAAAATAACATCTGAGAGAAAAACAAATTAAGGGGATAAAATAAAATAATATTAAAAAAAAAAAAAAGTTATCAAAGAGAAACGCCATCCCATTTTTTTTTGAGAAGCCTCCACTCCCTTGTTTCATCAGTGGCAAAATGATAAAGAGGCGGGATCTTTTTTTCTAGCTAAAGTTATCTTAGTTTAAAGTGGCGCGCAAGTTATCAAACAAACGACTAGAACAAAAACTCCATTCAAAGAATTTCGATTCAACCAGTTTGTTGGTTTTTTTTATTTTGAAAATAAAAATATCTTCAATAAATAATTGTTAGAAAAAAGTTTTCAACTAATTTAGAGATAAATCTTTTGAAATAAGTTAGCTAACCAGAAAGATAGGAGAAACACAGAACAAATCGATTTTTTGAGAATAAAGAAAACCAGCGGATTGAAGAATCGAAAATTGGGAAAGCGATTAGCTCGATGATACTACCAATTTCAAATGAGCTAAACATTTCATTCATTCTGATACTTAAATTGAACATTAATGTAGGAATTTTTTCCCTATGTAACCAAATATTTTGAATTTAATCTACACTGGCTTATAATATAAAGCTGTACCGTTGTAGATTGTTATATTATTACTTAGTTATATTTTAATTACACGTTTTTTTTAAAACTTCAATTAAATCATAAATAATTGATTCAAAACCCAAAAGTCGAGTTTAAAAAGTTCAGAATTTTTAGAGCATTGAAAAATTCAATTCGATAAGAACTGTTTGAAGATTTTTACGAAAAATCTTTACCTGAAAGATGAATTCAAGCAACAGAAAATTCCCACACCAAATTGAGTATTTTTTTTAAACTTGGATGATAACAAATAACAATAACCAACCAAATTTCAAAGAGTTTAAAATGATTTCAATCGTAACTTTTTTTAATTGAATGTGTAGAAGCTTATTTTTTGGTGTTGTTGAAGAATCAAAAAAGATAATAAAAAACCGAGTTGATAATTTCTTTTTCAGGTGACAATCAACCCTTTATAAATTTTTTATGTCATCTGTATGAGAACATGTTTCGCACCTAGTATCACTTTTCACCAAATTTTAAACAAAACTTTTAGCTCTATTTTATCGTGTGATTTTCAAAGAAAAAAATAAAAAGACAATTAACAATGTCTACTGCAACTATCGGACAAAGTTCAAAGACCATGAATTTTATATAAAAAAAAATTAAGGAAAAACATCAAGCGTGTGAAAGGACGTTTGTAGAATGATGTCTCACGCGTCTCGTTCGAAAACTAAAAAACACTAGAATTCACAATGGAACTTACCGGACATCCTAGGCGAATAATGTGATTGAGACAAAGGGGAAGACGTGGAGCTTTTAATCGATGAACTCTGTTGCTTATTTTTCAATCCACCGTTTTTTATCACTGATTGTCGATTTTGGTTGGCATTGTTGATTTTAGATGATTGGCCGTTCATAAGAACCTTATGGCGATCATGCATAGTCGACTGCAGCGTATTTGGTGGTGGAGAAGAGAGATCCACCGGATATTGAAAGTATTGACTATTAAAACCATTTGAGTCTTCACGTTTGATCGATTGATCAGAGCAATTATCACTGTTGCTGTTTGTCGCAACTTTAGAATCAAATAATTTACCATAATTATTAATGTTGGCAGCAGTTAAAAATTCTCGCAAGGTTTGCATCTGCGATTGCATTTGCAAAGAGTTTTTCAACATTGATTCGTAAAACTGTAATGGACTGGCAGCTTGGTGCGATAACGGTGATGATGATTGTTGATGCAAATTCGATGATACATTATTGTTGTGAGAGGATGATAGCGGAGAATGTGATGATTGATCATTGAAAGGAGACATTGACAAATAAGATTGTTGCTGTTGTTGCTCAAGAAACTGCCTTGCAGCGTGCGTTGCTAGAGTCTGAGCAACCAGAACATTGGCGGCCGGATTTGTTGAAGGCGAAAATAAAACATTAGCCATTGATGATGCGGCGGCAGCTGCCGCATGGGCAACGGCTCTGATGAAGAAACAGCATTGGTGGTTTGAGAATGAGAAGTTTGAATAGGCGAAGAAATGCTTTCTGATCCACATTAGGAGATGAGGCTATCGTCATCGGAGCTGTAGTCATCGAAAGATCAGCTGGCGATGGTGATGAAGGCGACGACGACCTAGAAGTCGTCTGCTGTTTAGTAGGATTTTGCTTTAATGAATGAAGAATTCAATTAGAAACAAGATTTCAGAAAATTCTTTAAAAAAATCAAAATCTTTAAATGGAAATTCATGCAAATGCAAATTGAAAACATTAAAAAAAAATGGATTGATGCTCGATAGATAACAATGAATGAACTTACGACTTTCATTATAATGCTGTCAGTTTTTACTCTTTTTTCCTACTTTGAATGATGACAGCGTTGATGTTAACAAATTTTTCTGACTTGTAAAAAAAATCGCGAATGATAAAAATTAAAATGAATTTGAGATAGACATTTTCTGGATGTTTTTTGCATCCAAGTGAAAAATAGTTTGCTTTTGATGAATTCATTCAGAAAATAAAGGCCCGGTAAGATAAAGCTCGGAAAATTTCGGATGATTTAAATGAAAGAATATTATATTTTCAAAAAATTTATATAAAGTTTTTTACTGAAAAACTTTTGTTCTTTTCTTTAGTAAAATCCAAAACTTTAACGCCTTCATTTATTTTAAGTTTCGAGGTATTAAATATTTTATATATAAAATTCCAAATTTAAGATGAAAAAATTCCCTGATTAATTAATGATTGCGCACAAATAAAGCAAAAAGTAAACTAAAGGCAAAAGATTTTAAATATAATTTTCAGCCAAAAAATAATTTCTTCTGTGGATAAAATTTTCTTGAACTTTCGAACGAAATCTTATCATAATGAGATTAAGCAACAGTGATTATTTATTAATCAAAATTCATTTTTGATTGTCATCGTTAGATTCTCAAAAGTTTTATTCATCAGAAATCATTCATCATCTCATCAATAAACTCAAAAAATTATTGTTCCATTTATCAAACAGAATTATTTCTTCCAAGTACTTGAATACAACAAAACTGACCCAATTCCGAATCATCTTGATGAATAACCAAAATTTTGAAAAAAAGTAAACGTTGTAATTTTTCATAAATTTATTCGATTAGAATTTGAAAATCGAGAAAATTTTTTCATTTTCGAAGGTTTTACCAGGTTTTAGCGTGATTCCAACATTAAGTTGAAAAACAAATTTGTCACTAAAATTAAACATTGATGATAGTTTTAATGAAAAAAAAATTCATTTTTCAAAATAAATACAAAAAAATATTGGGAAAAAAGTTCTAATTACGAAAAAAAAACAAAAAACAATAACACATCGAAACCATCAACAAACAGAAACGAGCCAAATTTTACTGTCACAGCTGCAAGCACGCTTTACGTCTTTTGTGAACGGTCATTGCTCAATAAAGCATTTGATTTTTTTTGTCAAAAAAAATATTTACAAGGTACGTTGACAAAAGTCCAACAGCCACCAATCCCAAAGACAGATGTTTTTTTTAATTTTGTCGTTTCTAGCCATTTCAGGTCACAACCAAGTTGATTGAAAATTTTTTTTTTTAAACCACACAATGAAAGCATGGATTGCGAAAAAATAATCGTAGAACGTTTATTCATCGTTTTTGAAATTTTATTTTGTTCCTGAAATTTTACCTCAACTTTTTGTTTATGAAACTGAACTTAAAGCCTCTAGGCTACTATAGTAGCATTTTTTTTATTGTAGTATCATTAATTGATGTATTTACTTAATTAACTCATACATGACTTTGTAGGTTATGAGTTAATCATTTTTTATTGAGTTATTTTTTCAAAATTTAAGACTTGAGAAATTGATAAATGAATATCAATGATTAAAAAATAATCAACTAATTATTTAATTGAAAAAATGATTACCCTGTTTTTTGGTAAATCAGCACAATTTCACACGTTGACGATCATTTGAGGATATAGCCGTCAAAGCGTATAGAAGTCAACATGTAACTTTTTTTTAATATTCGTCAATGTTTTAAAAATATAATTGTTATTATACATATATTGTATGATAAACGCTAATATTAGATATATCCAAGTTATTGATATTATTTTAATTTATAAAACTCAACATAATATTAATTAAATAATAATAATCTAAAATTATAAATACGGTTGCGGAGACATTTTGAATATTCTCTGGTGCTTATTGACCGAAAAACAGGGTAACTCATTGACAAAAAATGAGAGTCATAATTAGTATTCATTTTTTCTTGAAAAAACTTTCAAGAAAAGCCTTTTTCAAATTTGAACTCATAAAGTGTTTCAACTTTAAAAAACCATAATGAGAAGGTCATAGGTGTTTAGAGAAAAAAAGAAGTAGATCACAAAAAAAGTTTTCACAGTTTATTCACCTTGCCTTTTGATGATGTTGAATGATTCGAATGGTCATTAATGATTGTTGTCTTCGATGGCATCACTATCGATCACTAATTTCAATGAAGTTCGTCATTTGAAGCAAACAGAAAATTTTTTTTTTTTTGAAGCAATAAAATAAATGATAACACAATTTAGTTTTATTAGTTTCGTGAAAACACTATTGACAACGTTATTTGGCATATTTTTTGATAAAACTTCATCGATTTTTTTCCTTTATTCAACATTAGCAATTCAGCTATAAAAAAAACACCAAAAAGTTGAAACATAGATTGTAATTCAATTCTATTAAATAAATAAAAAAATAAGATTGATAACTGAAACACTGTTCGATTGAGAATGTTGGCTTTCACATTGAATTTGTTCCGCAACAATCCAAAAACAACAGGCTGACAGCTCAACGCATTTAGAAGTACTGCTATGAAACAAAACAAAACAAGCTTTGTCCATCCAATGTAACCGAAAAGTTTTTTTTTCAAAACTTCTATTCCAATAAATCGGGTCTTTTTTAGTTTTTTTTTTCGGGTTCGTTATGATGGTGATGTTTCGATGTTGGTCGTTCAAATCTCAAATGATGAATAAGATGAAATTCTTCAGTTGTCTAAATTTTTGTCTTGTTTGCAACATGGCAAAAAAAAAAGATGAAAATCCCTTGCGCTGTGTTGCTTGGTTGTGTATATTTCTTGTGGGATATTTTTTTTTTCCTATCAAAAAAAAAAACACTGTTCTTATAGAAAGCGCACGTTTACCATGTACGCGAACCATGTGAGCGTGGTATTATATTGTTTGTTCCGATGTGATACCTAATAGTCGTTGTCATATATAAATAAATACTCACACACACTCATAACATGACGCGTTTTTCATAAGCAATGAGAATTTAAGATTTTTTTCTTATTTCACCACCACCACCACAACACTAGTGACTGTGAATCAATTGGGAAAATCAAAATGGAAAAAAAATCACACACACACTAGCTTTGGGAATGTGTTTTGGGTTGAGATGTGAATGAATCTACTAGGCTTACATTAACAATTAGTATTGGCTATCTAGTGTTTGTGTATGTTCCTTCGGTTCAAACAACATTAAACAACCTTTCATACGAGAACAAGCAATCATAAATTTTTTTTTTCCTTGAAAATATATTCAGGAACATTGTTTATAGAACACATTTGGCGGGAAAACAAATTAGCATATTTGAAATATTCGAGGAAAAAAATTCTTTGGCTTTTGAGAGAATTTTTCTCTTGTTCTTGAAATGAAGGTGAGAGTGAGAGAATTTTGATGTTCAAGTGTAACTCTTGGGAATTTTCTTCTTTCTTATTCATTGCCAAAAAGAAATTATCTCATAATTAAGAAATTTAATTTTTGTTGAAACCAATTTTTTTTTAATTGTTTTAAACGTGTGCAACAACGAAAAAAAAGTTCAACAAGAAAGTTTATCTTTTCAATAGAATCCTTTGTTTATTTATTTTGCATTATTTGTCAATAAATCAAAAAAAAAAAATTATAATAAATTCTTTAAATTCTTGAAATTATTGTTATGGGAAAATGTGATGATTCGTATTTGTTTTTATTGGTTTCGATAAAATAATCGATTGATGCAAACAAAGAGAATAACAAAACAACAATTTTATTATGGAATTTTAATTATGATGTTTGTGTGTGTGTGTGTGTCGATCATAATGATGTTACCTGCTGCTATATGGGTGCCCATTCATTCAATATTCATTCGATATCGTCTAAATCATTTGTTAGTTTGACCAATCCGTTTTTTCTTTTCTTTGAATTTGTACAACAATAATAGAAAAAAACTTGAAATTAATTGAATTATGATTGAATCAGAATCCGAAACCAAAAATATCGCCGCAATAGTGTTTTGTATCTATTGTTCTTTCTCATCTTCTTATTTTGTTTCTTTTGAAGAACAAAAGCATACCATCAATTCATCTGCAATTCGATTGTTTTGTTTTTTTTTCAAGTCGTCGATTCATTCATTCATTTGATTTGGACATTTTAAAAAGTAATCTTTGGGGTTGAATTTTACCACAAAGCTCATCAAGCTACCATCAACTCAATAAGGTTTTTGCATCCTGCTTCTTAACTTGAAATGTATATAAGCGTCTAATCAAAAAAAAAAAACAGCTACCAAGGCGTAATTTTTTTTCGTTTTTGTTCTTTGACCGATTGTCTTTCAAAATGAATAATAAAATTATAGAAAACAACAAGAGCAAGAAAAAAAATCATTATTATCATCTTGTTGTTTATGTTTGAATCTGTGTGTATGTCATCCAACGAGGTAAACGATTTTCCCATCCAAAAAACTTTGTTTCATTTGTGAGTTTCCTTGTGAAGAATTGAAATAGATTTTTTGTTTTTGTTTTTTTTTTTTTCGTTTTAACACAATTCGTTTTATGTTTTACTGTCAAACAACGGGAAAAATCTCTAACCAAACGAAGAAACTGGTTTTTCTTTATCGACCACCATCATACTCATTGAAAACATTGTCAAGCAAAGAAAACGAATCTCTTAATAATAGTATTTAGCTGAAGGAACTGTTTGTTTTTATTTTCAAAAAAAAGAAAAAAGAAAAAATATTTAAAAGACAAAATAAAATGATAATCTCAGCTGATGATGGGTTGAAATCAAACAAACAATTTTGTTCCGTTTGTGCAATCTAAATTGGGCAAAAAATAATTTTAATTTCAAATCTGTGAATCCCTTCTTGCTCGAAAATGCTTTTTTTTTTTGCTGGTGACATTGATTGAAATTAACGATAACCCTACAAAACACAATACAAATACTGAGAAAAGCAAATACAAGTTCTCACACACTGATGAAGAAAAAGATGAAAAAGAAAAGGCTCTTAAAACTGATGATTATTATGATATGAAATGAACATGTCAACCAAAAAAAAAACAAAAATTGGTCTCACTTTGTCTTACAAGCAAACAAGGAGTTTTAGTCGTTTTGTTTTATTCTACTGTTGACAATCAAGTAGTACACAAATTTATAATTTATTGTACCTGTTTTTTTTTACCTGTTATGTTTATGAGACACACACACACACACACATAACAGAATGACCTCTGCTTTTTTTCCAGAATAGATGTTGACCAAATGATATTAAACAAACTATTTAAATTTTCTTTTAAAATTGATGACACAAAACTCTCATATTTTCCTACTTTCTAATTATGAAGATGGGTTTGATTGGTCAGGTAATTTATCAAGCAAAATAAAGTTTTCTAGTCATGATTTTTTTTTTTTTTTGTTGAATATTTTTGATATTGAATTATTATTATCAATAATTATTTTTAAAAATTAATATCAGAAAATTATTTTTAATTGGTTTGAGCAGAAATACTTTGCTAATGCTTTGTATCAGAAAAAAAAATCTGATCTATATTTTTAAAAATAATACCGAAATAATCAAATTTATTTTGTAATTAAATGACTAGATTATTAAGAGATTATGCAATAAATTTTGCACAGTTTTAATCAATTTGATGGTGAACTAGAAAAAAATGATGGTAAATATAATTAATCGATAATTTTATTATTAATTACCTGGCACCCAAAACAGCTGATTGCTTTGAAAAACGTAGAAACATAATATCTGTTTTGCAGTTTAGTTATGTTTATTGCAGTACTAGTAGTAGTGATAGTGCATAAATCTGATGTTCAAAAAAGCAAATCGATTCATCTCGCGCTACAGCCCAACAATAATCTTCTGTCTTTTTCCTTCTAATCAACAACAGGTAGTATCAAATAATAGGAAAAAACAAGCTTCCAAGTCAAAACTTCACGCATGCGTACGAACCGTGGGAAAATGAATTTCTTTTTTTTTCTTGTTTATAAAAAATAACTTCTGTGTTGCTGTTGTTTCGGGTGGAAAGGTCAAAAAAATGACCAGTCCTACAAGTCAGTTTAGGAAAGTTATTGAAAAATAAATTTTTTTTGTCGTTTCGAAAAACTGTTTGTAAAAAAAATATTTATTAAAAAATTCAATTAATAAATTTAAATAATAATTTTTAAAAATTTTATTTAGTTTATAAATTAGTAAACTTTTTAAAATAGAATAATTTTAGATTTCTAATTACTGATCTTAAAAAAATAATTTATTTGAGAGTTTTCTATTGAATTTTATTAATTAAATTTTTGATCAGGAATACTCTGTACATCGTACAAATGTGATTTGGGTAAAGTTTTATTAGAAGTTTTGTTTGTTGATTTAATTTAATTTAAACGTATAAAAAAAATTTTTTGCAACCAACCAGGTATTTTTCTGCTCACACACACAAATACAATGATGATTGAGGTGTACGTGCTCAGGGGTAATTAAATTACAATCTGAAAAATTGTCCGTTGTTTTAGCCAGAACAAAAAGGAAGTCAGTGTGTTTATGATTGCGAATCGATGTTAAAATGGTGTTTTCACATGTGAATCGGAGTAAAGCTATTTTTCTTCTTTTTTTTTTTTGATGCAACATCTTTAAGATATTTCAGTAGTAGGTGTGAGAACGTTTTTTTTTATTTAAAAATTTAGTCTTAAACTAATTCTTCTAGAGATTTGATTTTGAAATTCAAACAAATGTTATTTTATGAATAAGATCAGCGTTTTACTGTTTAAAAAAAAAACAATACCAAAATAGCTTTTTTTAATTGTGTTTGATAGATAATTTTTTTATTTTTGTCATATTCACGGCCACTCACAGCTTTAGGTTTAGTTTTAGATTATGCTGTTGATTTACTATCACCAAAACAATAAGAATATCATTATCATCACCATGACTTTCTCGATTAACACTCACTGTACTGTTGCTTTGTAGTCATTCATTTTCAACTGAGCCAATTTGGTACGTAATTTCGACCACATTTACAACAAAGTTAGTGAGGCGATAAAGCTAACTCGCGCGCGCGTTTTTATATTAAAAAAAAACTGAGGTATAATGTTTGGGAACTTCATCTAATGACCATTCACACACATACACACACACGTATACATACCATACGTAGTTCATGGTGAACAGTGATTCTTCCACAAGCTTCTTTCACGAGCAAACATTTTTTTGCTATTCTAAAAAAAAAAGTTATGTCATCATAGAAATCTACTACTAAGCACAATTTGATAGATAATTGACATCAATAATGTGTGCTGGCGATGCTCGACTAACAATCGGACGGCTTGCTTTTCTTCGTCGTTTTTTGTTGGTTGTTTGGTTGGTGGATGATGATGATAGCTCAATTCCGAATACCAAAAGATTCGATAGGAACAACATGCTTGGTGGCCCATCCATCGAATTAGCAACATTTTAAAATTGATTTTTTTTCTGGCTTTTTCTGTACTAACAAATTATAAGCATCATCGTAATTTACAATTAAACCCGAAGAAGCAAAAAATTCGAATATTTTTTCTTTGAAAATATCTTGCCATGATGAAACGAGTTTAAAAAGTTGTTCAAAATGGATAATTTCAATTTTCTTTTTTCTAATTTGTTTGTTTCTTTTTTTGAACAAATGTTTTCTATTAAAAAAAATCATACTAAAAAAATTAAGCGTTTGAATAATGATTGATGTTTTATTTTTCTTCATAAAACAGTATCAAGGTAGTTGGCCAGAAATGAAATCAACTTAATATTTAATCGATGACATTTTAAATGACTGCAAAAACCAAATGATGATAAATTTTGTTTTTTTTTTTCATTTTTGAATAAAAAAAACTCAAACTTTGTATTGATAACATGGATCGGAAAAAAAATATTAATGACGCATTTATTTTTTTTTCCAACAATTAACAGCAATTTCATTTTATAAGCAACCAAGATGATTTCTTGTCAGAAGAAAAAAATTAATGTTTAAAACAAGCTTAAAACGAATAAATTCTGGTTGAAAAAAAAGATTTAATAGTTCATTTTTGATAAAAAAAAGAAGAATTTACTTTTGAAAATTTTCGAGTTGAAGCATGAAGAACAAATTGATTTTGTGTAGGCTACTTTATTGTTGAATTGATTTTCTTTCGTAATTAGTGAACTTGATTTTTATAATCCATAAAAAAAATAATTTTAAATAGTTTTTATTAAATGAAAAATTTTTTTTTCTTTCTAGAATTTAAAAAAAAATTTAGATACACGAGATATTCAATTTAAAATTTCATGAAATATACGAAATAATCTTTAATTCTTTGATTTTCAACAATCGAATAATGAGGCAATGAAAACATTGTAACAGAGTTTCAAAAGACTTTCAAAGACAAGAGTATCAAGTTTTTTATCCAGCTAATATAAGTTTTTGAGTTGTATAATCTCTGATAGTCTGATTTAAAAAAATTCTAAAATCAATAATTGTAAGAAGTGATTAAATTATCAAATTGATACCCTCTATTTATTTTACCAAACATTCATGATGTGGTTAATTATCATCCTCATTGTTTTTACAATAATGATCTCAAAAGTCAAAGTTCAAACAACAACTATAGATAATGATAGATTTATAGATCGATACATTTGTTGAATAAAACGATTGATCGATTGAAATTGATTGGTTTCATTAAATAAATGGAACAAAGAATTTTTTTCTAGTAAAGTCTATCATCATAAACTCTTCTTTTTATAGATATATTAAAAACCAATTGTCTAGACAAGATTGTTTTCGTCTATTTTATAAATAGCATAATTATTATCGATGATTATTGAGATGTAAAAAAAAAAATGTTTGATGTCTAAGTTAATGAGTTTTTCGTGACAAGCCATGATCATCAAAAAAAAAAATCCGAAACTTCGAGTGATGATTTGATTGTCTGGAGCGATTAAAAGATGGAAACAGATTTAAATTGATTGAATTTTAAATTTTTCTAAATATTCTGACAATTGTAAGTTTTTTTTTGTAAATATATGCAATATTCTGCTAGGTTTATAAATTCTCAATGATTTGAAATTATTTTTAAAATTTTTCGATTTTATTTTCAAAATTGTTTTTTTTATTATTTTATTCTTGAAAGCTAATTTTTTTTAATAAACCAATCTTCAAACTCAAATTTTAAGGTTTTTTTAGACACATTTCACGAATTCTTCATTCTAAAAAATTCTGTTTTTTTAAAAATTTTTTTGATTGTCAAAATTTTTTTTCAAATAAAATACAGCAATGTCGTTTATTTTATTTTAAAATTTATTTTTTTTAAAAGAATTCAAATAGAACTTGATTTTTAATCTTTTTTCAATCAGTTTGACTATCGAGTGATTGGTGAGAAATATTATTTCTTATTCGCAACCTTTGAGTTTTTCTATAGAAAAAAAATTGTCCAATATTATCGTTTTATAACCGAAATAACAATTTCATTCGATTATTATTATAATCAATGTGATTTGTGATTTGAGAGCATTCGAATTCTGTTTATTATGTGATAATAAACAAAATTTTCTTTTCTATTAAAGCCCCTTCTTTTTAATAATAATTTGCCGCTCTTTTTTCTATTCGCACCACTCGGTTGTTCGTTGTTATTGACATTTAAAAAATTTTTAAGAATGTCATGCCGCGTCAATGTATTTTTTTTTCTTCTTAATACACGAGTTTTTTTTATATAAAAATTTTAGTCAAAAAAAAGTTGTTTTCTCTTTGAAAGAAGGTTTGTCTTTTTAAATTAAATTACCAAGTCCGTTTCAATGATATGATTCGAATCATGGATACGATTGATTGCGTGCATCGTTATGAATTGAATACACGAAGACATTGACGAAGACAACAACGAATACGACGACGACGACGACCTGTGTGGTATCATCTTCAATGACAAACAGAAAAAAAGAAGAGAGTTAGTAAACTTATTTTTTCTCAGCAAAGATTACACAATTTTTCTTTATATTTTAATGACAGAGTATGCCGCGCGAGTGATGCCAACACAACAGCAATCAGTATCGATCTATGAACGTATGATGATACGAACCAAACGACAATCAAATTCAGCAAACACAAACGAGTTTTCGGAATGGTTCTTGTATCGTTGTTGATGACGAATCATTCATACATTCATTGATTCACTCATTCATTCAATTCAATTCAATTCACTATGAATACAAATTACATGATTCAATTTTTTTTCTCTATTTAGATAAAAAGCAATACTTTAAAAAAAAAACTGAGCTAAAAAAAGTATTGATTTTTTTCAGATAAAAAATATCGTAGTTTAAGATTTTTTTTTTAATTTATTAAAAATTTTAATTCATTTAAACTTATTCTCAAAAATTATAATTTAAAAAAATTTTATTGATAAATACGGATATTTTTATTTTTCTTGAAATCGAAAAAAATGATTTCAATTTTTTTTCGAGAAATTTTTGATTCATAAGTTAACGTTATAAAAAAAAGTTCGAGAAAAAACATTAATAAATCATTTCTCATCGTTACTAGAAAGTTTGAGAGCTGTATGAATTCAGCGTAATAAATATCAAACCTTAGCTTTTTTATTTATACTGGATAGGTAAAAATTCGAATTTTTTTAGAAGGTACAATGATGAGGACGATGGTGTGTACTGTAAATTTGACCTTCAAGTATTTTTTCTAGGTGTGTGTGTTGTATCAATGATTTTGACGATGATCAAGGAAAGAAAAGCTCAAGGTGTGAACGATGTCAATCGGAATCCACTTAAAACAACAAAATGCCGCCGCGATTAATCTTCAAAAAAAAAAAAAAAAAAAATTTTATCATCGTCATCATCATCATCATCCGACATCATGGACCGAAAAAAAACATGTGTTAAAGACAGTTTCTAGAGGAACAAAAGCTGTTTTTTCGAGGGATAGTGAAGCATACTTTTCAATGATGATTTTTTCCTATGATGATTGATAAACCAATATCCGTTTCTGTTCTCTCTTCTTTTCATTTTTTATTTATTTATTATTTTTTTTTTTTTTTGTTTCAATAGAAAAAATATTTACATAACTGAATTATTATATCAATAGAAAAAAAAACAATAATGCCAAAGAAAATAAACTACATTTTTGTGTTTAAAGAACAGAATAGAAAATTCATTTTAAAAATTCGTATTTGTTTCTATAGATTCTAAATCAACTTTTAAATTAAAACTCAACTGAATTGAATACTACTGATTTTTTTTCTTGGTAAATTCATTCTAACAAGAAAAAAAAAAAAAATTTAATGTTTTCTGTCAATCCATTGAATCACAATCACTAAGCTGAGTTTAACTGAATTTTAAATTGATTTAAAAAAAAAAATAAATAAATTAGAACGATTTTTTCTTGAACTCTACTACTACTTTGAAGCACCCAAAGGTTCAAAGGTTAAAGGTAAAAAGGTGTCAACATTGTCATGTCTAAACATGGTTTTTTTTCCAGTTACATCATCTTGAAACTAATTTGAACGATCAAATGATTTGACCCAACATGTCATTAATATGTTGATAACAGATGGTCGATAATGAGAAAAGAGATCAAAATGAATAGTAGTCAATTCTTAAAAAAAAAAAGATTAGAAAGGTGAGGTCTATCAAGAGTGTCAGCGCGTAGCCACGTGCTTTTTAAACAACAACAACAAAAAAAACAAATCCCTTCAATTTAATTTTAATAATTTTTTTAATGATTTTTTTTTGTTCTTATTAATAAAAGGCTTGATTTAAGTGAGCGACTAAAAATTAAATGAGCACTTTTTTTTTCAATTTTTGAGCACTTTTTTTCAATTTTTGAGCGGTTTTTTTTCACTTTTGAGCGGTTTGAAAACCAAGTGAGCAGATCAAATTTAAATGAGCACTTTTTTTTTATTCACAAATTCAGAATTTTTTTAATACCCTGGACTGGTTGATGAAAAAAACCTTGCGTTGAACTTAATCCCTTTGGTCAAGATGAAAAAGTGTAACCATGCAAAACTGATTTTAAAGTTTAAATTTATATGTATTGATCAACATGCAATTTAAATGCAATTGTTAAAATTTATTTACGATTTCAAAAATTAAATAACAATAATAATAATAAAATTGTTAACATTTTTGGGATTTAGACTTTTTAGAATTTCTGCTTTTTAGGATTTTGGCCGCTCCCTACATTTAGTACATTAGTAAAATATACAAATTAAAGCTAAATTAATATTTAAAAAAGTACACTCTTTTAAAATTTAGTAGAATGATATAAATGATAAAAATTAAAAAAACTTTTCAAAAATTGAAAAAAACCCAAAAAATCAAAATTGAAAAAAAGTGCTCATTTAATTTTTTGATCTGCTCATTTGTTTTTCAACCGCTCAAAAGTTGAAAAAAAAACCGCTCAGAAGTTGAAAAAAAAAACCGCTCAAAAAATTTGAAAAAAAAGTGCTCATTTAATTAGTCCCCTTAATAAAATACATAGAATAAAACACTAAGATAAACAGTTTTTCACTATCTATTTAATCTTACAAAAACTCTAGTTTTGGCTTTTTGATAAACCTTTTGAAAGTTTTAAAAAGAAAAAGTTTATAGTAAAGTAAGTTAAATATTCACCAATAGTATTGAGACGATCAATAGAAAACATTTCGAAAGTTTCGAAAATAGTTTAAATGGTGTTTAAATTTTATCGACGTTCTTCTAAAAACTTAAAAAAATTATAAATTTTTAAAATAAAAAAATCAATTTGTACAAACCCTGTTTCATCAATATGAATGTTCAAACTTCCAAATTGAGCAGTTTTTCTTTAACTTTAGATATTTGTTCTAATACAAAAAAATCGTTTATTCGTTTGGTCGCTATCAGTTAATCAGAGTAGTTATTTTCAAAAGTTTATTCAAAAAGAAAAGGAAATAAACATATATATCAAAAAGAAAAATTTTCGCACGCTCTTTTTAACAACAACAGCAGCCCGTTCAAAAAGTTCGTACTGCATGATCGTCACACAACACTCCCGCCACGGAAGGTATTTCGAGTAGAATAAGGCCATTAAGTGCCTGAACTGATTCACGTCAATAGCAACAGCCTCGAAGGGAAGTAATTCACGGTATCGTTGTTCTGGCAACATGCCCAGAGGTTGCTTTATGGGTTTTTTTCGTTCGCGTTGACAAAATTCGCAAAAATGAATGTATTTTCGGACAGTTCTTGAGAGGTTCTCAATATAGTAATGATCGTCGATCGCTGCTATAGTGTCCCTAATCCCACTGTGCATCCGTTGTTGATGATTTTCTTTGATTAATATCATAGCTAACTTAGAATCTTTCGGTATCCAAATTCTGTTTCTCCCAGTTCTCGATGGTTTCAACAATCCATTGTTGATTTCTTAGATTTCAAATGATCAAATTCTTTATCAAACTGAGCTAATCGATAAACTATTTCCATCGTTCTAAAATCGTTGAATTCTTCGAAAATTTCTCGGCAAAATTCAGCATTGCACTGGTCGAATCAAACTCTTCAATCTGCTAAGTCTTCGCATGAAATCTCGATTGATTTCGACTTTTTCAATGTCGCTACTTTAAAGATTTCATAGGTTTTTCATCTTCGCATTGTAAGCCATCAATCGAAATAGAAAGCGGTAGATTACGCACAAATTCTTTCGTGTTTGAGATTCGACTAAATACATCAGCCGGGTTCCTTTTTCCGGATACATGCCTAACGACAGCTTTCAATTCATTAATGAACTTCATGGTTTTCAATAAGAGCCCTGCAATCTTTCGACCTTGGGTACTCGGAGATGTTTCAGGCGGTGCAATTTATCATTGAATCGGACCAAATAGTTATGGATTTATTCTCAAAATTAATCGCCAGTTTGTCAGTGCCTTGGCCAATTCGTAAAGAGCCAATAATTCAACTTCCACGATGGTCATCTCTCTTTGAGGAATAAGCTTTGATTTTCCAAACAGAAAATCCATTTTAGATTCGAAACACAAAAATCGTATCCATAGGCATCCTTTGAAGCATCAGAAAATCCGTATAATTCACCTTCATTCGAAAACATGACGAGGAAAGGCAAAGGTTTCAAAAGATTTACATCTTTCAATTGATCGATCAATTCAGCTTGAAATTCATCAGATATTCTTCATCCCCTCTAGTTTTTAATGTTTTTCGAAAACGCTTCTCAATTTGAGCTTCCGGGGTCGAGATATCCGAACGGATCAAAAACTTTCCAATAACTGATGATAGCTCTCTTCGTGTTTTTGGAAAATCGATGTATGGTATTTCGTTGTAAATGATGTCATGTATACAGTTCCAATTTATTCCAGAACTTTGGAAATTTCAATGTCATTGATTTCGAATTGTTTACGAATTTCTTCACTATTCGACCTAACTTTGTGCAGCTTAAAACCAGCTTCTCCCAAACAAATTGTCGCTCTTGAAATTAATCGTTCAATTTCAATCAATGAATCATTTGCGAGTATAATGTCATCCATATATCGATGTCGCAACTTCATTCAGCCGTTTTTCTTTAACAATTCATGAACCACAGTCATTAAAATAGCGGTGACGATACTAAACAAATGGAAGGACTTTCATGTTGAAAATCAGAATTTCGTCTTTTCGTGTTTTCCAAGAACTTGATAAACTTCCGGTCATCAGGATGAATCAATATTTGTGAAAGGCTTTAAAGAAGGTCGGCTGTTATAGCGTACCTTCCCGTTCGAAAACGCAATAAGTGTTCTAGCACATCTAGATTCGACATCTCTCCTTTCCATAAAAGACTATTCACGAATCGACGCCAAACGATCCATTAAAAACTACTCGAATCGGTGTGCTCGCGGAATCAACACGGTATATGGGATGGTGCGGATAAAGTAGCTTCGGTATCGTTGACTATTCAGCATGATTCTCTTTGACATAAGCCATCAGCTGTTTTTCGTACTTGAAAGAAGATTTTGCTTTTCTAATCTCTTCTGGCAATTTGTTCAAATTTCTCAACGCCTCATCGAAGTTGTTTTTCGGACGTAATTCAGATAAAAAGGCAAACGCGCCTCGTAACGACTTCCTTCAACTGCTTGATTTCATAGTCGATTCCGGTAATTGAAATTCTTCAGGCGATTCGCTTTCCCACCACTTAATCCCACAATCTTTGAGTTCAATCGTTTTAACACGAATCGAACAGGACAAGAACCGATTTATCGTGAAAACTCGAGGATTTCCTGAAAGAAATCTAGAAACAGTGTCATTCCAATGATTATCAAATTTTCGGACACATCCTCCGTTACCAAAACTGGTACTAAAATTTCTATCTCATCGTTTTTCACAGTCAAAACAATTCGTTTATTGATAATCTTCGCATTATCCTCAATAGGCGATTTTGCTAATACATGGCACTTCTCAATTCAAAATCTTTGGACACAGTTTCTGGTTCATCACCGTAATTTCAGATCCAAAGTCAATCATCAGTGAACAAGAACGTCCATTACAGCGACCTTGAATGATCGGCTGAGTTTCCATCGTTTGAACTTTGTTCATCGTGAATACCAAATCTTCGTTTTTACGTCGTTCGTTATTTCAACTCTTTCGATTTCTTTGATTTCAGCTACTGACTTTACTTTCGTAATATTCGAACTATCAGTTCGAGGGAACAATATTCTCGTAGCATCATGAACTTTAGTGGCGTGATGCCGCTCGCATTTTCGCATCTTGACGACGTTTTACATCTCTAACTTCGATGACCTTTTTGTAACATAAAAGACACAAACCCTTCGTTTTTACTTGATTCGCCAACTCTTCTGGTACGATATCTTTGAGACAATCAAGAGGAGAATGATTTCCCTCGCAAAACGTGCATTTTTGCTATTGATCAATAGCGGATACGTTCTTTCTAATCACAGAAATTCTTTGACTTTATACTCCGTCTTCCACGAACGAATTCGATTGTAGGAATCAGCTTCTTCGTATAATCGCTCAACATAACTAGCGACTTCGCCAAATGACTTCGATTTCGCAGTGATATGTCTTTGGGCTTTTTGATAAAACGATCTGCCACTATTGGATCATAGGTATCGAATAAAAGTCAAAAGTTTCGTTGATTGACAACAAGGTTTACAGACATTGGATGTTATGTCGCGTGCTCTTTTCAATTCATCAATCATCTGGTGATCTCACATTGGGTATCTCACTCATTCTGATCGCAGTTCGAGAACAATTCTTGAGGGTCGTCCAATTGATTACACAATTTGGCCAAAGTGCATTAATGGTTTCGCCCGATCCTATCCATTGTTCACCATTCTTTCGGATTTCCGCTCAACGAGTTTATCAATAAGCTTTTTCGCCATTGCATCATTTATCGAATTCTTAATTACCAATTCCTCGAAAATTTGTTTGTAAGCACGCCAGTCAGAAAATCTTCCGCTGAACTTTGGTAAATTCGCTTGGCTAAGTTTAATCAATGGTTTTTCGACCCTAGGTTCTGATTCTCTATTATCGAGCCATTTGTGATGCTTCGATAGTCAGGTTCCATCCATCGACATAGTTCTTAATTTTCGTTTCGTAACTTTCCATTTTTGCTGTAAGGTCTTCTGGAATCTCTCTTCATTTATTCGAAGACTTGATATTTGTTCGTGAGATCGTTAATTTGATCTCTCAAAGTCGCTTGTTCTTGTGAAATTTTTCGAATCGAAGCCATTGATATAGCTCTTCGGCAATACCTAATTCCTTTTTCAATTTTTTCGCTTAAAATGTTTCCGCCATTTACTTTAACATCGTTAGTCTCAGAATAAACAATATCGATATTTCCAGTTTTCGCGTAAATTCTTTTTCTCAGTTCGCTATAATCCCAAATAAATAAATATTCACCAATAGTATTGAGACGATCAATAGAAAACAATTTCGAAAGTTTCGAAAATAGTTTAAATGGTGTTTAAATTTTATCGAACGTTCTTCTAAAAACTTAAAAAAATTATAAAATTTTTTAAAAATAAAAAATCAATTTGTACAAACCCTGTTTCATCAATATGAATGTTCAAAACTTCCAAAAATATGAGCAGTTTTTCTTTAACTTTAGATATTAATCTATATTTTTGTGACATCATTTCAAAAAAAAAATAAGTTTGATTGTTTTTGTTTTCTACAGTGATATCGATGAAAAAACTTTATTGACCATTTTTTTTTTTCATAGCAGAAATTGAAAAGCATTGGTTTTTAACACACGGTGAACAATACCGTTTATTGGTTATGTTTTTTTTCAATTGTTATAACCTAAATAACCTTAAAATGTGTCATCGATTTAAATTACTTCAAGAAAAAAAACTCAATAAATTCAAAACTTTTATTAGCTTAAAAAAAATTTCCGTAATAAAAAAAAATATTGAAACTTTTCTTTGGATAATATTTTTCTTGTTTTTATTTCTATCTGATCGAAAATAATGTAATATTATGGAGTATGACACACATTAATTGTATTTGGCTAGTTGTTTCAAATATTTAAAAAAAAACTCAGAATTAATTTGTTGAATTTTAGATAATCACTAAGAGTTGTTTAGAGATTAATTGCGTAATTTTGAAAAAATGCTTACAATTGGCAATCAACTCATCAACCAATTAAAATTCAAAATTGTAACCCGTATTCAAACTTATTATTAAATATGTTCATACATAGAATAGCTTTAAAGTTGATTGTTGAAAAAAATCTCTTTAAAATAATTTTCATTTTCTACAATAATCCTCGATTAAAAGAGTTTATGTTTCTTGAAATTTTGAATCGTATTTTTGATAAAATATTATGCCATTTCTTTAAAAGATTTAGAGTTGTAACTACTTGAAACTTTGTAAATAAAAGTTCATTAATATTAGGTTGACTAAAAAGTAATCCATTATTTTTACATGATTTTTGAGACTTTATTTAGCATGGTTAAGATTGTCTAATTCAGATCAAATAAATATCATTTAGTTGGTTGATTAACTGTCAATTTAAAGACAATTTCAAAATTTTAATTTTCTAAAATTCTTGTTTTTTATTGGCAAAAAAACTCTTAAAATTGAGTTTTTGCAACCCTCTTTTGATGCCAATTTTTTTTCATCGAAAAAATTTTGTATTAGTAAAATAAAAGAGATAATCGCTTTGTACTAGGTCTAGGCTATCTGATAAATGCATCAAAAAATTTTAATCAAGCTTTTGGAGTTTCTGGCGAGTCCCGTGAAATGTGTGTAATTTAGCGATGTTTCTATGGAACACAACTCTTTTTTTCTTGATAGATTTTGATTTCTTCTGGCTCATTATATGCTTCAAATGGTATAGTAATGAACAATAAAGATTTAAATTTTGTTTTTAGTAATACAGAACCAAATTACGGTAAAAAGTTTTTTTCCAGTTTCATCGAATGCCCAGCAGAAATTTTTCTCTTGTTATTTCTGGTTTAACAGCCGTTTGGGCTGTTTCAATGGGCTTTTATCACGTTCTATTTTTCTCGATATTGTAATATGCAATCTATTTCTAATCATAATCTGTTTATGAAATAAATCTATTTCATTTTGTTTAGCCAAGTCTTCGGGAACAAAAAATTAATCCATCATGTTTTTGAATTCAGTACCCAAACAGAAAGCTTTTTTGAATCCACCTTGATGCAAATGATCTGAAAACTATTTTTAGATCATTCTCTAGCTTTTGGGCAATGCTAAAATTTTTAAAATTTGATCACTTGAGTGATTCTACCAACATTTTTGAAGAAAATTTTGCCAGTATAAAAAGCATCGAAAATATCCGAACAGAATGCACAAAATCAGAATTTTTGTAATTTTTTTTAAAGTTACAAAACCCTTAATAACATTTAAAATTTCAATCACCTGGCTATCATTTTTCTTTTTATCCAAGAAAAATTGCAAAATGTACTAAAATTTTTTTTATTAATTTTCGTTTTTAACACCCTGTTACTTTAAAATAAATAGATAAAAACAAAAACAATAAACGGACTTTTGTAGTGCAGAGTGTCATCTTTACATTGTTGTAGTTGAAAGTTGTATGGTCGATATTTCTTGAGATATCAACCACTACAGCTCGAAACAAAAAAATAATGGATTACTTTTTAGTCAACCTAATATATTGAAAATTTAAGTTAGTGTAAAAAAAAACTTTTATTAATGTTTGCTTTAGAATAATATTAAATTTATTTCAAATACAAATCTATCATTGATGATGTTTTTTTTTCTTCAACTTAATAAACTACATGACGATATAAACAACTGGGAGCATCGCATGAAGCAACTAGAACGAATGAAAGAGTGCTTGCGCTTTTATTGTTTATATAGAGCCATGCCCATTCATTCACTCGTTTTCTTTTCTTCAAAAAAGGTGGTAATATAAAGTGTACGTAATACCTGTTGACTCTATAAAACAAACGCCTTAAAAACATAGTGAGGTAGTAGGCACACGAAATAACACTCCAAATTCACTGATTTCTCCGTTGCTGGTGTAAATATTTAATGATAGCCCGCACAACCAACTTGAAAGATAGTTTAATTATAAAACTTTAAAAAGATTCACAATATATGTTCCTACGGCAGAATTGAATCGTCTTCATTTGTTGTTCTCCTGTAAACAGAAAGTAAAATCCTGATATTAAATTACAAAAAAGTAATTTATATGAGAAATGATTATCATTTTTTTTCATTTTACAACTGAAAAAGCAACTTGCTTTATTCTCGTTATAAAAGAGTTGTTGAAAAATTATTTGATTAAAAAAAAATTAGTTTGTTGAACTTTCAACCTTGAGGAAAAAATCATTGATAACTAGAACTCTAAGAAACTTTTCTTCTTTTTTTTAATGCAAGCCACGATTTTTAAAGTTTATTTTTATAAAAATTTGACTGGGTTAATGCTTAAACTTAAAAACAAAACAAAAAATTCAAATCTAATTATCATCACGTAGTGAGAGATGCATGAACACGTGTGAATTTTTTCCCATACTTGGTGTATACTTCAACATGAATTTTGATACAATCACCAAGGGTACCCAAATAATGAATATATAAAAAAATACCTGAAAACACGTAATTCGTGATGCGGTAATGTTTCGGCGAATTTTTATATTTCTGTTTCAGAATTTTAATGAAAATATTTAAATAAAAAAATTTGAAAAGCTGTACCATTTTCAATTATTTTAAATGAAAAAAATTACTTTTTTTTCGAAGCAATATGCATTGTTTGATCTTGATTAAACACGGTATGTGTTAGTGTCAATCATTGAATTTCAAGCTATTATTTTTTTTTGAACGCATCACTGCCTGAGAATTTTTTTTTTCATAACCGCTTTTGTCCTATTATTGCCGATACGCTACGTGTTCCAAATGGATCAATCTGACAGCCTTTATTTTTCAACACTATTGGGTTAAATAGAAAAATATATTTAATGTTGTTTTATTATCATATGTTCTCGAATACAAATCAAAAATTTCTATTTTCTGTTGAAAGAATTGGAATCATTCTAAAAAAAACCACATCAACAGAAATTGGTTTCATTTAACTTCTAGAATACAATCTATTTTTTTGTTTAAAAAAATGTATAGCTACCTACCTGAATATCTAAATTGTTCAGTAATTTTTTTAGCTACTTGGTGATAGTATCATAGCTATAGAGCTGGATAGATAGAAATATACTGTCATCATCATTTTGTTACAAATTCCTATGAGAACATTGTTTTGGTGGTTCACACGCTACCTTCGTACACAAAAACATTATATAAAATGAATGAATGATACTGAACAACACAATGAAGCCAGAGAGAAAAAAAAACAAGACAAGTAAGAACCATAAAGGTGAGATGGTCTATTATTAATACCATTAAGTATGTTGCATCTTTTCGTTTGGTTTTTTTTAAATTTTTGCCCTGAACATATAACTTACGTTTCTACGTTTTGGGTATATCATTTATTTTGTTTTTGGTATTTTTGTTATGTAATTATTGCTTGATAACAATAATTTATAAGAAAAAAAAATTATGTTCAAGATAAAACAATGAAAAGATCTAAAAACAAACATGACACCAACACCACCACTGAAGCAAACGACACTTGAAATGGAACAATATTATTGATGCTATTTTTCTGCTCATTTGTTAAAAATTGAATTGGCTAAAAAAAAACTATCAAAATAAAAAGACGATACTACTAGAGCTTGACAAAACTATAGTGCCACTGACAATCAATCATTTTGAGAAAATCGGCTGACTATCAATTCGAATAAAATGATTGTCAATTTAAAACTTTGAAAAAAACTGGTAACAATGAGTAACATTGAATTCAATCACCAGAACTGTACTGTTTATTTATTTATTTTTTTTATAAATTCAATAAAATTATTTTAAGCATTTCAAAAAAATCAATAATTTATTATTTAAAAAAAAATAATTGATTAAGCGAAAAAATTTGGTTTTTTGGTTCATGGGACCTGTAACTGACCTGAAACTTAATGCTAAAATTAGGTAGTTTAATTAACAATCTATAAAGTTTTCTGTTGCGTGCAGCTATCGAAGAAACCATATATCTATAGAGTAGCCTAACTAATGTTCCGTTGATCATTGTTTTGTCGCATTAGTTTGTTTAAACAATTCAGCAAAACAATAAAAAAAAAGAGATCTTAAATTGAATGGTTGATAAAGCAATCAAGTCAAAAAAGTAAATTCTACAAAAAAACAAAACTGTGAAACACTTATACACTATCTAATTTTTTCATTGTAGTTAAATAAAATCATTGACTAATTTTTTGTTGGCTAATTTCTAGTTCTAGATTTCTTTTGACCATAGTTGATGACAACATAAACGAGACAACAAGACAGCAAAAAATAATGAAAAACTGTCATTGTTTTAAAAAAAAAAAAATTGCGATGAGACGGAAAATGTCAAGATAACCATAAGCTGACCTGTCTTGTTAGTCGTTGTGTGCTGTTGTTTTTTGTTTGGTTTTCAATGAATTTTTAGGGAACGCATTGAAAATGAGCAGCGCGCGATGTGTGCAGTTTTTTCTCTTTATAAACTGACTTTATTTAACAATTATTAAAAAAAATTTTTGTATTAGATTACATAATAATTAATAATATTAAAACAATTTCTTCCTTAAAAAGTCTTTTGTTTAAGTTAACTTAAAATTTAAATATTATTTTTTTTCATTTTGACACGAAAGATTTAATCACCACTCTCTTCACAGAATTATAAATATGAAAGCTGATCAAAAAAACAGGAATGAAAAGGCTAAAGGTTATGTTTGATCATTGATAAAACTGTTTGTTCAAAATGAATACTCGAAAGTGAGAACTCGCAAGCGAGACAGGGGTTCAGCTCTTATATTTCTGTTTTTATTTTAATATTTTTTTTTTGAGAAAATTGAAATAACAATATGTTCATGAAAGAAAGAAACAAAAAATAAATAAATTCAACAAAAACACGCATAGAAAAGAATGTTTTATTGAAATAGAAAAATTATTCAAATGAAATGATAAATAAATTTAACTGACAAACCAAACTTTTGATTTGAATAAATTTTGGAGTTTAAAAAAAAATTTTTTTTAAGCTTGGATTGTATTTGCATTGAAATGAAAATTAAATTATAAATCCATGTTGTTTTGATAAACTTAAAAAATAAAAATTCTTACTCAAAAATATAGCATTTTTAAAGTTTACTCTAAAAAAAACTCAAATTAATAAAAAATTTAAAAAGATTTAAAAAACAGTTTTTTGATATAAAAAAATCTTCATAACACGTTTGTCTTTAGTTCTAAATAAATAACTGTTTAGTAATAACTTTTAATGAAGCAAAACTGTAACCCTGAAAAAAATATAAAAATCAACACATAATAGATTGAAAATCCTCAAAACAAAATATTAATATTATTTATATTATTATATAATATAATAAGTTCCATTGTAAATTTATTTTTTTTAATAGAATCTAAATCTTGCGCAAATATTTTGCACTTCAATAAATTTTCAAGGATATAAAAGTTCTATTTGTCTATAATTTATAAGCAAAAACGCCTAATAAAATATCATTTAATTCCCATCAATTAATTGTTTTTCAGCTCAACACTATAAAAATTCTAAATGGAAAAACAACGAATCTGTAGCTGTGATATTAAATATAATTAAAATTTCAAATTAAGATTTAAAAAAATAAAAATTGTTTATTTTTTGTAAACATTTCATTCTTGTTTTACCACAACAATGCTTGTAATCTATGTTATTATCCAATTAATCATTGAAAAACATCTAACCCATTTTTTAATTTTTCAACATTATCTCGGCTATTCTATTTATCTTAGATGAAATTAGTTTTTAAAACTTTTAACAACAATTTTATTTTTTGACTAGATTTTTGTACACATCTTGTTGAAAAACTGTTAAAACTAAAAAAACCTTACTTTTTAATAAAAAAATATCCCAAATTTTTCGATTTAAAGTTGTGAATTTTACGTTTTTTTAGATTGAAACAAATCCTTTGAAAATTTTGTAAGTTGAAACTTTTTCAAAATGGAAAAAGAAAAGTGAAAAGTTGTGGCGGCAAAAAAAACTACACATTTAATACTAATGCTCCTTCATAGAAGATGTTACGCACTATTCAAACATGTCTCTCTCTCGATGACAAACCGGTTGAAGTTTGGTCTCATGCTTCTACCATTTCAAAATGTGTATAGATTTTGTATGATTTTTGTTTTGTTTTGAAATGTGCCGTGTTTTTTTTCAATATTTTTACTTTTTTTCAAAATAATTTTAAAATCTTATATTTTTTTGTAATAAAAATTTCTCAATTAAAAGTTTTTTCATATTTTTCAAGCTTTTGATTTTTTTAAAAATTTAAACAAGATGAATTTAACTACCAACATGAACCAGTCGATGACTAATGGAACTGACGATAAATTACTGACCAATGTTTATCGAATAGTCATAAATTGTAAGTTGTAAATTGTGAATCTGTCAAAAAATGTTTGATTTAATTTATTTTTGAATAAGGTTCTAACAAAAGCACTTTACAAGATTTGAAATTCGCAGAATCATCTGGCGTGTTTACATATAAAAATACTAACGATTCCAATTCGTTGTGCTCGAATCGTTACATTGTTTGGCGAGCATTTGATGATTTACTGGAATTGAGCGAATTTTCTTTGAATCGAAATCTCGATTCTAACAAAATTCAAATACAGTTCAACAACAGTTTGATTTTACCTGATGCAGTAACTATTCATGAAAATGAAGAATATATCATTGTTTTAGTCATCACTATAATCACGGCTCATAGATTTGTTTTTCCTCATCCAAATAAAATGGTTTTTTGATGATTTTTTAATTATTTAAAATTAATTTGTATTTTAAAGAGCGGAAATAGTCACAATATTGCTTCATTATCTAACCTTGGAATTTCTGCTTCGGATGATATGTCAAGTTGTTCAATTTTCAAAAACAATCCTACTAATAACGAAAATACTAATATGATTGATTTGCCAAATTCAGCATCACAAAGTGCAGTTCTTGGATCTTCAGCTTCTTTCCCTTATTTATGCACTTGTTCTTGGGTTTATTCAAATTTAGTTGCTTATTTCGCTCTTTCAAACTCTTCAGGATCATTAAATGTTATAAAAATGCCCTTAATGGCGGAAAGTTCTGAAGGTACAGATTTTCACAATAGTTTTCCAATTAATGTTTCAAATTAGTTAAAGTGCAAACGCTGGATTTGAAACCAAACAATCTTATTGGAAAATTGATAACAGGATTTGTTCCATCTATAATGAAGTAAACTTTTATTAATATAATTGAGTTTTATCATTATTTTTTTACAGAGGCTCTTCTGGAAATGATGCCGCAATTAATCTTCTTTCGTTTCGAAAAAAAGAAGATGACTTTCTTTTTGCTTTGTGTAAAGATTCGCAAATTAGAGTGATATCTTTGAAAAACGAAAAAATTATTGTTGAGCAAGAGTTATTCAATTCAGTTTTGAGCAAAAAAATAGATTGTGTTAATGTTGTTAACAAGGTTTCTCAGAATTTGAAGCCAATATCAATGAAATTTTGGTGGTACAACAATGATTCTACCGCATCTTTGCCTAATTTGATTGTTTTTGTTACAAATGCTACGTTTAAATCTTTCATTTTTTACGAGATAGTGATACCAAGCCTAAATGATTATCAATCAAATGAAAATAATTATTCAAGTTTTGTTGCGATGAATAATTCAAAAACCGATTCAGAACCAAGTTTCAAATTTTTATTTGAAAAATTTATTCCTAAAGAGTGTGATATCATTGATTATTTTGTTTCGGATGGTCAACTTTGGACATTGTGGCAGAACAATGATACAATCAGTTTACAGTATTATACCATAGATGATATGATTCAACATCAAAGCCAACCTTCATTTGATTGGTTGCCAGTAATTGTTGATGTTAATGGTTTACCTGAAATGGAAATACGTTCTCCATTAGTAACTACACGAGAATATTACATAAATGAAATATTCTGGAGTGGCCATTTCTCATTGAGCAACATTTCAAAGGCTATAAAAGTTTTGAATCGAACAATAGGAGACTCTTGCTCAATGATCGATAAAATTGATGTTCTACTTCAAGAAGCAACTAAACTTGTCGACAATATAATTCGCAGCCAAAATCAATCAGAATTGAATGCAGAAGAGTACACAAAACTTGAAGTCAATACATGGAATCAGCTTTATCAATTCTGTTTAGATTATTATCTAAGTGAAAACAAACCCATGTCAATTTTTGTCGATCATCAAACAGGAGTTAAAGGAATCGTACGCAAAGAAAATTTTGAATTTATTCCTATGCTGAACCCGATCGATGAACTTATCAATTGTTATTTTCTGTATTGCAAACAAAAAAAATCTATGACTTTATCTGAACAAAAAAATGGAGATGTCTTTAAAAACGATATTTCATCATTGGCTTCCCAAGATCTCATCACGACATCGGCTTTAGAATATCGTTTGAACGCATTAATTACTTCGATTGAAGAATGTAGTATATTACCTTTATTGTACGGAATGTCGGCAATAAACACTTATCAACTAAATGAAGAAGATTTGCTCAATTTTGATGAGCTCAAAAACCGAATGCTTAGTTGCAGCACCAAAAAAAATCTTTCACTTTCAGATTTTGCTAAGGTTCTTACTGATGATTCATCTTTTCCGTCGACTCTTCAACCGGATAGTTCTCTTTCTTTCCTCTACGAAGATTTTTTTGAAAAATGTCCTCAAATTTCAGAAGCTATTCACTTTTTATTATTTCATATAAGATTTGATTTTTTTCAAGATTATAATTCAGAGTTTTACGAAAGCGAAATTGTCGGCAACAAATTGGCTTTGGAAGATGAATCTCATCAAAAAATGAACGAAGCTCTGAAATGTGAAATAAAAACTACATTTTCAAATTTATTCTCTAGTAACATTGGGCTGAATTTTGTAGTGAAAAGCGTTAATCGTGTCGTTCAAAGACGTTATAAATTTTGTCGCGATTTGTTGCTGTTTCAATATAATTTAACTAAATTTAGAACAAATTTGAGGACGGAGTATGCTCAAAAAATTTTGAATATTGATTCCGTCATGATTCCTAATACTATAGAAATTTTAGTTGCTCTGGATTATATGAGCTCTGTTTGCAAAACTCCAATGATAACATCCAATTTGTGGTGGACAACTCCAAAATCTTCATCGATCTTACAAAACAATCCTAATTATCCTCTAACATCAATAATTCAGCTCAACACATCGCCTTCGACCATTGTCTCTGCTTCTAAAACTGTATCATTTGAAAACAGCGATCTTCTTTCTGTTCTCGAAATGCGAGACTACATTAATTTAAATAGAATAGGAATTTTATCTCAAGAATCAGTTTTTTATGATGCTTATCCTCGTGCCAATATTCTTTATTTTTTCATTCAATTCAGCGGTGGAATTTTGACAAAACGACTAATGAGCTATCAATTGGCATCTGATTCATTTAATGAATTAGCTTTAATAAACTTTGGATCTACTTGGTCCATTGCAATGAACGTTTACATGAATAGTGTTTGTCAGCTTTTGTGGCCTTTTTCTCTAGGTCAATTTAAGTTGGCGGAATTTCTATTGGGTGTTGCACAATACGATTTGCTTGAACGATATGTGCATCTATTGCAAAATTGGTGTATCACAAATCCTTATAGCCGAATGTTCATCAAAGGTATATGTTATTTAGTGAATGGAGATGGTCAAAAAGCTATTGATCAATTCAAGCAGTCTTTGCCAGGTGTTATTGTTGAACCATTTTTGCAAAAAATTTTCCTGTCAAAGGTAAATTGATTTTTGAGTACTGCTAATTTTAAAAAATATTTTTAGATTAAATGTGACTCAAAAAAAGTACCCGAAAATTTTGAAAATGATTTAGTTTTGAAAAAAAATATTTTTTTCAAATCTCAAAGTATCAAACTCAAGAATAACCCAACTATCTTACCTAATGCTCTTACAATTTTTCGATTTTATACCAAGATGATTCAATTGTTCAAACGTTACTCATCTCCTGATTTTGTTATAGAATTGGCTAATCATTCCTTAATTTTATTGAACAAAGAAAATGATAATGAGTATGAGCAGCATCATTCCACTTTACATTCAATTTTGTTCACTTGTTATCTTCGATTGGGAAACATTGATCAAGCTTATGCTACTATGATTAAAATCAATGACAAAGATCAAAAGCGAATATGTCTTCGGCAATTTATTTTAAATCTTTGTGAAAAAAAGAAATTAAAAGATTTAGTTCGTTTTTCTTATGTTGGCTTTGAAGAAGAATTAGTTCAAATTTTAGAATCAAAGGCAAGAACATCGCCTGTTTCGCTTTCTCCAAATGAATCGATAAATTCTACGTCTTTCTCTGAAAAAAAATCATCGATTCTTCAATTTAAATCATCTTTTATTAATTATTATTACATATTGTACACTCACTTCATTGCGCGCAACAACTATCGACTTGCCGCACAAGCTATGTATGATTATTACCAAAGATTAAATCTAGAAACTTCAGGCATGAAAAATGTTTATTTTATTCGTTGTCAAGCTGAAGCTTTGATTATTGCTCGTAATTGTTTAAAAATGCTCACAGATTTGGATCAATGTTTTGTCGTTAAAAATGTATTTACAAAAAATAATGAAAAAAAGTTGAAGCGAAAACACGCCTATTTTTCAGATGAATTCGAAAATGAAGATGATATTGAGGTATGTTAGTTTAATAATTTTTTTAACTTATATATTCTTTTAAAAGCAAAAAACAACTTCAAACAAAATAAACGTTGATGAGCTAGCCTGCGATTTTGAATTGGTTGATGCCAGAATACGATTATTAGAAAAGAATTTTAAAGAATATTCAATAGCTTTGACTTCTTTACTGCCAGATGAAACGGTTGTTTTGTGTATTACTGCCGGTTTTTATGAGCAAGCAGTTCGTTTGTCTAAATTATTCAATCTCACTTTGCAACCAATTTTTGAAGGAATGTCTTCAAAATACATTCAGTTGTTAAATGGCGTTTACAATTGTAGAAGATTAAATGATGACTTTTTAGCTTTTCTATTTGAAGATGCCGATGCGAACTCTTTGACTGATGGAAAATTGAAGTTATCTGTTGATGAATCTAATTTCGCAATAGATATGTTTGATTTACTGAATGAAAATGTTTCCGTCTCCGAAAGCAGTTTTATCTCTCATTCTTTGTTACCACTTGCTGATCGAATGTGGTACTTAATTTTATATTATTTGGAACAATATGAGCGCAAACCAAAGCAATCTTCTCGCTTAATAAAAATAGTAGCGGAAAAATTGTTATCAAACGGTGTTATGATTCCAATGTCTTTAATTAAAGTGTACAAGGTTTGTTTTGGATTACATTTTATTATATTTGATATAATCGATTTATTTAATTTTACTATTAGAAAGTCAACTGCTCTGAATTATGCAAATTGTTGATTACTTATAATTTTTTGTCGGAAGCTACACATCTTTGTATCGATTATATGAATGCTTTTATGGGGCATGGTACTGAGTTTTTTGATATAATGGTAAATTCTGTTCACATATTTTTTTCAAAAACTTTCTAAATTTTTATTTTCAATAATAGCATCCTTTGGTTCCTGATCCTAAAGCATCCCCATTATACCTACCATTGCACATATTCGATTGCCTGGAAGAAATTCTTGAAGAAGAAGCTGAGCAACAAAAACTTGAATCAGATGATAAGTCAAACAGATTGTCAAATTATGGAGATATCGACAGTGTATCAGTGGTTGAGGATGAAATTAAAGTTGAACAGGTTGATTATAGTTTGGTAAGTTTTTTTTCATCGTCGCCATAATGTAATGAATATAATTTCTATATTTTTTCTACAATTTTCAGTTATTAGGAAAATTGAGCGAAACACGACGTAAGCTTCAAAAAAAAATCATTTCTTGTTCAAATATATGTTTTAATGAATGTTAACGCTATGCATCATTTTTTCATTTGTCGATTTATATCACATTTAGAATAGAAAAGTTTTATCAAATTTTTGAAAAATATTCTAATTTTATTTTTTTAATTCATTGAATATTGTCGAAAAAACAATTTTTTTATTTTTCACTTTATATAAATAAATTACGATCCATTTTTTTTCATTCAACATTAATACAAAAATTTAACAAGAATAATTCATAGATAAACAAACAATAAGGTCACGATCGTGATCATCATCACTTGCCACAGTTTTTGTTGTACAATTAAACTATAACTATTGCTAACCTTGGATTTCATTTTGTTTTTGTAAAACTGTTCTAAATATGTAATATCATCTTCGTTCATCTCGGGTTCGTCACTATCGCCATCATCAAATGAAGAAAACGAAGATTTTGGAAGTTTTTCTCGTAATTTACGGTTAACTTGTTGCGTATCTGAAAAAATAAAATTATTAGTTCAATCGAAATTGAAATGAAAAATTTAGCACTCATCAGTTTTTTTAATTTAAACTTTTATAAAATTGAAAAATATTATTGAGAGTTTTACTTGCAAAAATTATTTTTTTCAAGTTTTATCGATTTGAGTATCTATTTTTTTTATTCACTTTCAGGATTAATTATTTGTTTCAATGTGTTAAGATTCTTTTTAAAAAAATCGAATTATCGATTATTATTTTCAGGTTCGCGTTATAAGTGTCGAGTAATTTTTGTTTTTAATATATTTTTTTTACTTTCATCTATGTTGAACATTGGAAAAAAATGACGCAGAAAAAAGACATTGCCGCATATTTGCGCTCAAGAATTTGACCAATAAAACAAATGAAATTTCAACAAAAATTCCCGCATACATTACATAATTTAAAAAATAGCTTTTTCTTTTTTTTTTATAAATAATTGAAGAATTATTCCGTCAATGCGCATAAAATTTATTTTTCAAGCATTTATCATCTGATTGAGTCTGAGTTGCTTTATAAGTTATTTTGAATCAATTCTTTTTCTCTTGAAACTCAGATACAGAAAACCGGAATTTCACATTGAAACTTTTTCAAAATGACATTTTTAAGCTCTATTGAAATTTTTAGACTGATTAACCGACCATAGATTTTAAATCTTTTTTATAAAACATTTCATTACATAATTTTTAAACGAATTTCTAGAAAAAAATTTAAACTTTTTCCAAGATGTTGCTTAGTCAATAATGAATTTCATATCAAGTTTCATTATTATCAAAACTGATTTCGATACACTTGAGCTTTCTAATCGAATTTTTATTATTCATCAAACACAAAATTCATTCGTTAAAACAAATTTTTTTGTAAAACTATTGCATTTATTTGTCAATATATTGTGTGAATACACAAAAACTGAATTTGAAAACTTGAAAACCTTATTAAAATCAGTTTTTTTATTTTTATGATTTTTTTGTTATTAATGTTTTTAAAAAAGAAAAACAATTCAATTTTTTATATATAACTATAGTTGAAAAAACAGTTTTTCAACCGATTGCTAAAATAGAACTGAATCAAATTCTGAGTTTTTTCTCTGATTTTATTCATTACAATATAAATTTTTTCCTGTTTTTATTTAAAAACGAATAGTCATCAAATTGGCAAGGATAACGATTCTACTTCTCTCCCAAAAAAATATCACTGCCCAAAGTAAAGAAACAAAGTTTGTATTTATTTTTTTTCTGAGAAAATTTCAAGAAACTTGTAAATAAATAAAAAAAATTTAAAACATCATAAATAATTCATTTTAATTTTGTTTGATGCTCTGTAATGTTTTTTTCAATTTTTTTGAATTATCCAAAATTTCAAATTTTTATTCAATATTTTTAGTTTTCGACTAAAATTTTCTCCAGAATTTCTTATCATTATTTTATTAGTGTGTTTTTGGTTGAGCGAAATTAAAATAGTTGTTTCTAGATGAGTGTTTTTATTTATTTTTATTTTGAAATAGTTGAACAAATTGAATTTGCACGTCTTCGGTATAAAAACATATTGTGAAAAATGCAACGAATGCTATAAAAAACAACTCTAGTATGATGGTTGACTGAAACACAAAAAACAAACCGAACATATTTTTAAGAATGATGTAATATTCAGCACGTTCACGATCATGATACTATTTGTGTAGGTTTCAGTGATCGTGACTAATAAAAAAGAATAACAAATCAACTAACCAATTTTTCAAACAACAATCTAGCTAAGAGAAAAAGAACTAACTAACTGAAAATAATCTTCATGATTGATTCTTCAAAATCAAATTTATGTCACTTGACTTATAACACTAATTTTAATAAAGCATATCTATAAAAACGTGTAAAAATATAAGAAAGTATTCACCACCCCAATCAATAAGAATCACCGTCAATCGTAAATTGACCCTCTTGTCTTTTTTAAAACTCTCAACAAAAAAATAAAAAAATTTATTTTAACTTGAAATAAAAAATGCTTAAGATATGAGTTTTCCGGAATCGTTTGAAAAAGAATTGAATGGAATCAGTTGAAAGTTTTGCTTCCACAAATATTTAAAATTACAAAAATATCTTTCAAAGATGATCAATATTTAGAAATTGCGAGTTGAATTGAGACTATTCTGATGACCTTAAAATCTGAAAACCTAATAAATACTCGTCACAAAAATTTTATGAATGTTTTTAAATGGTTTTATAAATTAATAGAAATTCTATATTTTTTATTATGCAACAGTTTTTGGTTGATCTTGAATTTTATAATTATAAATCTTGTAATAATGATTGATAAAAATAAAATAAAATAATGAGTGAACTTTTTCGCAAAAGCTGTTTTGCCTAACCGTCGTTTTTTTTTTTTTTTGATTAAGAAGCTTTATTAGCAGCGCGTCCGTGAATTTTGGTTTTTGCTTAGGAAAAAAAGAATTCGAAGATGTTCAAATTTTAAAACTGCTTTTATGGATCAAGCTTAAATTTATTTGTGGTTTACTCGTTTTAAAAATAATGAAATGTCAAAATTCACGGACGAGCGCTGCTAATAAAGCTTTTCCAACCACGCACAGTGGAACGAGCCTATGCTATAGTCGAGACATCGGCCAAAAAATAAAAATTGCTTTTTACATTTTTTTTAATTTAAATAATAAAATAGATATTAGATGAATTTTTTTTTAATGAAAACATGATAAATATTTTAAAATGAGATCTGAAAATATAAAAATGAGAGATTATGATATGTTGAAACATCAAGCGTTATTGAATTTAGATAATACAATATGTTAAAAGATTCGCTGCCAAGAACGAGTATACTCGTCTTTAAAAATGTGAACCTATTGTACATATAAATATACACGTGTGAAAAAATGACGTGTATACTTGTACTTGACATCATAGATTAACTTCTGACAATTAGGCTTAGCAGCCAATGCGTTAAAAAGCAAGGTTTTTGAGCCACTATAATCTAATCATTTCATTTAAGAAACTTTCGCTTATTGCTTCCAAAGTAGCAGAAGGTAGCTGATAAAAATGATACCATATTAAACTAGACACTCAGAGGATTAATTATTAATAGATTTTAAAGCGGGATCTTGCGAGATTTTTTTTTTCAACTCAAAGCGGAAGTTTAAAAAATATTTACACTCTGATACACTTACAACTTCCTGAATTTAGTGTATTATTCTTCTTCTAAAAAATTCAAATTATCTTAAAATTTGCCAAAGTTATGAAGTTCCAAATAAAAGATTACTTTTTATAATAATATTTCACTACTAGAAAACTTATCTTAATTTTGGTTGTTTTTTTTTAGTGAAATCATCAATTTTAAGCCGAGATTTTTGAAATTTTAATGAAATAGACTTAAATGAATAATATTATCAAAACAAAAAAAAAAAACTTAAAAAGCAATTTTTATTTTTTGGTCGATGTCTTGACTATAGCATAAGCTCGTTTCACTGTGCGACGTTGAAACAAAACAGCTTTTTTAAGAAAATTCACTGCGGGTTAACGAAACCCTTCACATCAACGCCGCTCGGCACACTGGCTGAGAAGATATTGTAAAAGAATTAAGTAGCGGTTGAATCGCGTATCTCAAAAACTGTACTCGCAGGAGCAAAATTCCGGAAACTTTTGGGTACCTTCACTTAAACTTAATTGGTCCGGTGCAACAAAAAAGTTGGGAATTACTGCTTTAAACGAAAGAGGTCTCTTGGATTTGTTGATAAACAATGGCTTCATAATATGATTGCCAGAAGAATTGCTACCAAAAAGAATCTTTTGTTGCTTTATGGCCGCTAGCTGATCTGTTACGTTTTGCCAAAAAGATCTTATTAGACATTTCCTTCTAATATAGTCCGGTTTCATCAGCATTAAAAATTTGGTCAGAACTGTAAAAATTTTTGGCAATAGCTTTAAATTTTAATTTGTGTTTGTTTAATGAACACATTCGAATAAGCCATTTTGTAAAGTTTTTTTATAATTTTAAAAACCGTATAAATGCAAAAAAGTGCAAAAAAAAGTAGCGTGTAAAACGGGGGATAAGTGAATTCTTAAAAATCTATCGTTTTTTAAAGAAATTTTTAGTTGAATGTAGAGTTTAAACCTTTCTCTGAAAAATGACTATCAACTAAATTTTTGTTCCAAAAAGCATGGATTAAATCAATCATTCAAGACACTAGTTTTCTAGATCAAATTTTTTTACTCTATTTTTAGTCTTTCAATATTGTGTTACACCAGAAATACTTCACAATTTTTGTAATTTTGAAGAGTTTTTTTTATTTGAAAAAAATTCATATTTCTGTCATCACTCATTTTAAGGTTTGAGAGATCTCTTCGATTTCACGCTCCATTCAATCGATTAGGCCCCAATCATTTGCAACTAGTTTCTAAATTTGTGTGTTTTTAAGAAGCCATTATAATCGATCTATTTGAAAATCATTCATTCAAAAAAATAAATATAAAATTTTTCACTACCATCATCATTTTTGTAAAAAGAAATGAACACAAATGTTATTTTTGAATGAAAAAATCAAAAGCAAATTTTTTATTTTCAATAAAAAAATTGTCTATTTCAATGAAATAAATGAAAATTGTGTGATAATTATTTTAAAACTTAAGCTTTGTAATGAACTTATGATCATCATATTTCAATTTTTTCTTTTTTAACATTCATTATAAAAGAAACTTGTTCATCAAAACTTGAAAAATTTTTTCAATTGAATAAAAAGTTTCCGAGTAGGGTATTTTTTTGCTCGAGCGTTTTGGCGCCGAGACGTTTTGGCACGAGCATTTTGACTCAAGACCTTTTGGCATCAAGATTTTTCGGCAAGAGCGTTTTGGCACCAAATTTTCAAATTTGAGGTTTTTTAAAAAAAACTAAAAAACAACAAAAATAGAAAAATATCAATAATGCATTTTTTTTATTCTAACCAATGCAATTTATAAAGAAATTCTAAGATAAAATTAAAGTAGAAACATTAAATAAAAGATTACTAATTTTGAGTTGTTTTCACTAAACTTATATAATTAGACTCTTATATTAAAGAGTGATTCAGAAAAATGATGTAAGGTAACATTAAAACAGAATGCATAGAAACTTCACAGAAAATTTAAAATTTTTTGGCCAAATTCTGAAAAAACACCTTGAACCATCGAAACAAAGTCTTTTTTGAGTCAAGAGAAAAAGTTTAACAAAAATTCCACTCACGACCATGAAGGACCTAAGTAAAATTTACTAAAAATTCGTTTTTTTTGTGCTATACAAATTGTCTATTAAACGTTCTCATGTTAATTACATTAAAATTTTAAATACTTTGAAATCATGAAAAAAAGTTTAAAACTATAAAAAAAACTCAAATTCATATGCAGCCGTACCGCAAAACCGGCGCATACAACTGACTAGCTTTTATAAATTTGTTTATTTCTATGTCAAAAAAGAATACAAATACAAATGAAAATTAATAGAGAAAAAATAATAAAACAAAAGGAATTTTTACAATTATGGTATTGCGGGAAGAATAAACAAAAAAAACTTTTCGCTACTGAATCAAAAAAAAACTCAAAAACTACGCATAACACCAAGAAAAAACGTTCGATTTATAACATGGCTTACAGTTCAACCTTTAGTTTGACTATTTTGACACTGTACGGCAACATTCATCAATATTTTAAGAAAAAATAGCTCATATTTTAGAATTAAAAAGTGTCTTAATGATATTTTTTTTTGTTAAAAAAGTTCATTTCAAAAAATATCAAGTTTAGAAACTTTTTGGTGTCAAAACGCTAAAGCTAAAAAGTATCATTTTCAAAGTTTCCTGTTTAAAATTAAAAATATTGTTTATTTAGTAAATCAATGAGAATGAGTTTAAATGCTTTATAAAAATAACTATAAAATTTCAATAAACTTGAATGAATAAATAAATAAAATACTAAGGTCAGTTGAATTAAAAAATAATTAATCAACACCGGGTTTATAATTTCGCGTTCAAAGCTATATTAATAATTTAGTACAATATTGACAACTGCGTTTTTTTAAAATTAGAAAATAATTGTTAAAGTTAGAAGTTTTTTACTTGTTGCCATAAAAAAAATTTATCATTGATAGAAATTTATTAGATTAAATTTATTATATAGAAACTTATTTCATTCACGACCCCATGGCTACACTCTATAACTGAGAGGCTATTCTCATCAATCTCTTTCGCGACCCCATTTGGGGTCCCGACCCATAGTTTAAGAAGCTCTAATTTAAATAAATAAAATTCATTTTTATTGAAGATTCACAAATTCCTGATTATTTTACATATCTTATTGAAAGACTAGTCTATGAAACAATTTCCTATGAAACATAATCTCATAGTTCTTTTAAATTAGTTCAAAAACTTTAAACATAAATAACTTTTGATTCTGAACATTTCTTTAAAGCATATGAGGCCCTTCAAATAATAACGACGAACTTGAATTCTGAACAATTTTTAAAAATCATCTGAATCTAGACCCTTCAAAAAACGAACTGATTTAGTTTTCATATTGAATTCGCCAATGTTTTTGTCTCAATTGACTCCACAGAAGGATACGCTGCTGGGTGAATGATATTAGTTTTTCTCAAAACCTTTTTTTGAGTTTGCCTTTATTATTCGCAACGCCTCATATATTTTTCAATATTTATTGAACAAAAGTATTTCAATATTGGAAAATAGATATATTTTTCTGATTATCAATTGTTTCAACTTTTTGATTTGAAAAAAATAAATATCTACGTTAGTTAAAAGCAATAATTTAAAGTTTCTTCGACCATTAAAATTTTTTATTTAATTTATTTGAATAAACCGCAACGATGGCGCAATAAGAACAATAACCCAAAAAAGTCCTTTTTATCGATTTCAAATTTATAATGAAAAAAATTCTGTTGAAAAGAATGAAATAACAAGTCAGTAACAACAACACGCAAACCCTATATTCCTATATTTTAAACTATTCTTTTTTCAGACAAGAAAATTTGTTTTCATTCTTTCATATCATCGATTCATTTTTTTATATTCTAAAATTTCATTGTAAAATTTTTTAGAATAGATAAAAATTTTATTGTTATATTTTTATAGCAAGATAATAAATAAATTAAAGTACGAACGCACAAACACACTATAATGATAGCGATATACATTCAAAAATGTGTATATTAGGCACTCATTTTAAACATAAAACGCCTAGAACAACAACAAAAACTAGAGTAATTTTAATTTTGGTTTTTTTTGTGTTTTATTGTTAATATTGGTAATCTGAAACATAAAAAATGAAAAAAAACTTTTGTCTTTGTAGGATATAAAACTCTTTGTGAAGAATGTAGAAAAAAGCACAAAAAAGAAATGGCGAAGATAAAATATTGATTATTTTTTGAAAGTTCAATGATGACGATTATTATCTTAATAAAAAATAATAACAATAACGGTCATTATTTTTGTGCTAAAAACTGTATTATTGAATAAACTTAAATTTTCTATCTTTGAATTTTATTTTAAAAATATATCAAGTTGAAATTTGGCCAATTTTTCAATTTTATCCGTTACATTCCGATATTTGAAGAGGGTTTAGGTCAAAAAAAATTTATAACAATCCTTGTTTTGCATCTTTGTAATTTGAAACATATTCTTGTTTTTTTTTCTCTAGTTGAAATTTCATTGAAAAGAAAAAAATTCTATCGATTTTCAATTTTTAAGTTTGATGACGGTGATGAATGAATGTTTTAAATCTGAAATATATTTGAAACAGCTAAGAAGCAATAAATAAAATAAATGCGTTCATTGAATTGAAAAAAGAGAACAATGTTGAGAAAGGATTTTAAAAAATGCCATAAACAGTTTTGAGTTAAATAATAAAAGTTGGAGATTTATGCTTGTTGAAATTGAACCACCAATTTATTTTACTTGAACCAATTTTCTAAATAAAACTCTAGTTCAATAAAATATTCATAAAAGCTTATAAATTCATTTTTTGAATAAAACAACTGAAATAATAGCGCTCAAAAATCTTAAAATCTTCTATTATTTACTTCATCAAAATTGATTAATTTTTCAAATAATTTATATAATACTTTTTTGTGAATAATGAGTTTAAAACTTACCAAAAGCCAAGTTTTTGATCCATTTTTCTGTGGAAAATGACTTGGAATTGAGCACACTGCTCAATAAAGAACTCAACGTAGTTGTTGATAAAAAAATTGGGCTACTAGTGCTGGTTGGTGGCAATGTTGGAACAGGAATTTCTACAAAAAAAATTATCAAATTGAAAATTTTCAACTGCTTACAATCAAATTCAGTTATAAATAAAGTTAGCAAAGTTAGGCTCATTTTTGTGAATTTGTGAATTTTTTTGAAGTTGCTCAAATTTTCAAAAAAAAATTCAAAATTTGAAAATGCCGATAAAATGAATTTATAAAGACAAATATTTAACTTACCATAGAGACGAACTAAACCTTCTTTTTCACCTAAATTGTTTTTCGCAATACACTTGTAGCTACCAAAATCATTAGTTTCTAGTTTTCGAATAGTCAATCTGACTATCGTTCGATATCCATCGTTTTCTTCATCAAAATGATATTTTTTTTGTTTCGAATCATTAGTCATTTTTTGTTGCCCGTACACTTTTGTTCGAAGAAAATTCTGTTGCTTGCTTTGATCATCTTGTTCTATTTCTAAAGTTTCTTCTAGTTGGTTTCCGTTTCCAGTCAGCCAAATAGTTTCTGGTTTAGGAGAAGCTTCCACTCTGCATTCAAGCTCAACATCACTACCAACATAAGCGCTCACTAGCTGACTATGAACTCGAATCTTTGGTCGAACTTTATTATATTCAAAGTTAAAGTTTGAAAATCTTTTTATAAAAATTTCAATTTTTTAAAACTTACAATTGACTTGAAGTACAATCCGCTTGCTGACAGCTGGTGGAACGCCGTTAGAAGCTATACATAAGTAAGCTCCCATGTCATCCCTATTCACTTGAGAAATATTCAGGTGCTCACCATCCCATTTTTGTGCTTCTTGAGAAGAAACAATATGAAAAAATTCAAAGCAGAACAAATACTCAATGTTTACCGGCAAACTTTTTTCCGCCATATTGGCCAAGGTTGAGTGGTTTTCCATTTTCTCTGCGCCATATTACTGAAGGTACCGGATACCCTTTAGTAGCACAACGTAATGAAACTTTTGATAACTCATCTACAGTGGTATCAGAGCTTGATAGCTCTCCAATTATCACAGGGGGCTCTGTGAATAAACATTTAAACTGAAATTAATTCAAGACAATGCATGTTTTAGAATTTTTATTCAATCGATTCTCAACTATACAATTCAAACTATGGAACAATAATTCTCAACTCATTAATCTGAAAAAAATTACTGAAAAATGAAACTTAAAAATAAGTTTGAAAAATTGTTTTTAAATTTTTACAATGAATTAAACAGTTGAAAGGAATTATTTCTCACCGTAAACATCCAAATATCCAAGTTGCGCAATCATATTTTTGGCATTAATTTGACACATGTATCGTCCTCTATCTTGAACTTGTACTCTATTTATATGGAGATACCAATGGCGATCGTCTTCATTAATGACCTTATATTTTCCTTCATCTTCGTTCATTAAAGTGTAAGGTCCCATTGTTAATAAAGTCGGCTCAGAATCATCATCCATTTTGAGCCAAGTTGGCTAGAAAAAATGAAAGATTTTGTAAATAAATTCATAATATAAGCTACACTCAGATCAACCTTATAAACACCAGGACGATTAATAATACATTTTAAAACTGCGGTTCTTCCAACAGTTGCCGTCACATTTTCAATAGGCATTATACGTAATTGAAGAGGCAAATGGAAATTTTTTTGATTTGTTTTATTACTATCTAAAAATACCATTGCATTATCCGAGTTCTTAATATTGCCAATAGGCTGGTCATTGAGCAATTTTTCTTTAAATTGGTAATAAATTTTGTTACCGACTAATTCAGTTATTTTTTTATCAGAGTTTAAATTCTTCAAGTTTTCATTTTTTTTATTTGTTGAAAAGAGTGGAATATTTTTTTCATGTTGATGAAAACTATGAGATTGATTTGAATTATTATTTTTATGAAGTTTTTCATGAAACCATTTGTGATGATAGTTTGAATAATAAGTATGATTGTTGCTGGAATGAACTTTTGGTTCATTTTGAAACTTGATTTGAGAGAATCTTTCTGCAAATAAAAAATTGAATTTCAAATTAAAAACAATCAATATAACAAATCATTTCAGTTAAAAATCAGAAATAAAAAAACAAATTTTTATAACATTATAAAGAACAAATTATTTTTACACATTTGATTTCAATTTGATACATTTCATCTTGGCTAAGAACAAACTCTCTATTTATCATTTTTTTTTTTTGATTTTAAACCTAAATGATGCTTGAGTTTTTTATATTTGTTGCTTTTAATTGAGTTTTTTGGAATCAAACTATTCCACTTTAAATAGTTATTTCAAACCAGCGCGCTGGTTGCAGCGATCCTTTTTCATTTGAGTATTTTGATATAATATTTTTTAATGAATAATTATGCAATTGATTTGTAATGAAAAAAAAGTTAAACAGATTAAACTTTATTTTAACATATCTAATCCGAATTCAATTCAATTTTAATTTTGTTGATTTATACAAGAATTCACAATTAGCTCAATTACTTATCATTCTGTACCAATAATTTCGAGCTGCTGAAGTTACGCTTTTTTCAAACAATCACTACAGTTAAATTTCTCAAATTCAACCCCAAAAAAAAAAATACAACTTAACTAGTTTTTTATCGTTCAATTTAGCTTCTCTAATAGATTGCTGAAATTAAATTAGATTAATTTTTTCAAAAATTATTTTAAATAAAAAATAGCATTACAAAAAATACAATTTATTGAGAAAATTGAAGTTTTGAAAATATCTTATGAACTTGGTTTTTTTCCAAAATAAGAATAGATAATAAAAGTTAAAAGATACAAGCTTGTAAAAAAGAAATAAAATTACTGTCAACAAATGAAATAGCTTTAATAAAATTGATTCAATTTATTTTTTTCTTGTTTTCAGAAAATTGAGTAGCAATCGATCGATACTTCACCACAAATTGGTTTTTGTTCTCTGGTATCTTGACACTATTATTTGAGTTTTTTTTACTTTTTTTTCTTAGGGAAATTTTTCAAAAGAAAAGTTTGAATGAAAAATAACAAGTTAAAATAGAAAATCTCAAGTCTAGTTTTGAAAAATTTAATTTTGAAAACTTGAAAACTTTTTTTACAGGAATAGTTTTTAAATTAAATAAAAAGCGAATCATATAATGAATGTTGACCTATTAATAAATAACGGCTCCACGAGTTAGATTTTTTTTTTTGATTCAATCAAAAAATATTTGAATAATTTAAATTCAAGAATTTTTTAAAAAAATTTGAAAAATTCATTTTTTAAAGATTAAAAATGAAATTACTAAATTGATTGATGGCACAATTTTTTTTTTAAATATCGATAATTCTCAAAAATTACCAATGTGTAAAAACTTTTGTGATAACTAATAAATCTGAATTGTTACAAAAACTTAAGTAAATTATCAATTAATTAATTTTTTTATTTTCAAGAATTATTGGAATCATATAATTTTATTATTAATGGAACTATTAAAAATTAATCAGTAAGTTTATTAACTATCTGTTTAAAAAAGAAAAATTGTTTGAAACTGAAGTTTTTGTTAATAGCTAGTAAACTTAATCTATTATCTAAGCCTCTTTTTTATTTTTTTACTGTTTTTATAAGTGAAATGAAAAAGTCAAAAAAGTTCAAAATTACTTGAATTTTTCTTATGTATTTGCATATACGAGTACATAAAAAATAAAACGTGTTTGTTATAGTTCAAAAAAAGAAGAGATAGGTTAAAATCTTTTTGCAAAAAAAAAGCAATTTAAGTAATTGACTTTATATCCATTTTACTCTTATAGATAATAACGTAGAGAAAAAAATTTGCTTTGAACAAAATTACAAAATGACTAAATAGATTTTTTTCTGTTTTTAACTGCTTCTCTTTCATAAAAATTTTAAGGGCTTAAAAAGAAAAAACAGAACACTAGAATTTTTTTTCCAAAAAACAAAGTGATGATTTCAGTAGAAATAAAATCTTTTCTAGTTTGAATTGAATTTAAAAAATGAAAAAATTATTTGTAAAATTTTTTTTTGTATTGTCAATAAAGATTTTCTTTATTTTTGAACTTTTTTTATTAAACAAATTTATTTTATTTTATTTATTTATTTTTTTCAATATTAGAGAAAAATATTTATTTTCAATATTATTGCTTTGAAATTATTTTAAAAGTACTAGAGGGATATTTCATAAAAATAAATCATTTCAATATTTGAATTTATCTGACTATAATAATGAAAATAAAATTGAGAATAAAAAGAAAAACTAAAAGGATAAATTTGAAAAAAAAATTAATCAAAACCGAATTCAGTGAACTGTGTTCTACAATTTTTTTTTCTAGATATTTCAATTTTTGAACTTTATTTCAGATTTAAATACTGATCAAACTGATTCACTGATTAAACTAATTTCGAATATTTGAAAAAACTTGATAAATTTTTAAAAAGAATTCAGTATTTTAAATATAAGTTGACCTTAACAGTTAAAAAAAATTTAAGTTGTCAAACTTGAATATTAAAATCTATTTAAATACTTTTCTAATTTTTTTGAAAGTATAGATTTTTATTTATTGATTATAATTATATTAATTTCTGTTTTGTGTTCTGTTTTAGCTAAAAAACGGTTTCAAAAATAAACTTGAAACTTGAGTAATGCTATTTCCAGCTAAAAAAGATTTTTATTAAAAAATTAATTTTTTTAAGTGAATATAAATGTAATTTTTTGATTATTTTTTAAACAGAAGTTAATAAAAATTTCCGAAAAATTGTTTTTTTATTTTATTTTTGTCTGTACAATTCACATTTTGCTTTTTTGATTAGTTTTTTTGAGCTAAAGCATTGAAAAATTTGAAAAATATTGCCGATTTTTTTGTTTGTAAAATATTCAAAACAAGTTGTTTTAGACTAATTGTCAATTAGTATATAAATCTGTCTATCTTTTATATCTTATTTAAAATAAATTTATTTTAAAAACATTAATCAATAATTCAAAAGCTTTTGTTTTTAAAGTAGAAAAACGCTATTAAGATTTAAAAATGAAAACCAATCATTTCTCTAATGTCACAAAAAAATATTTTAAAAAATTAGTTAATTAAAAGAATTTAATCCAGTTTTTTTTATCTTTAATAGTTTTAACTCAATTTTAGAGAATGAAACTTTTTTTTTACTGTTTCTGTTAGTATAAAGTAAAAGTTCTTCAATTATTAAAGTTTTTTAAGATTTTGTTTTACTCATACAAAAATATCATGTTATGCTTCGTTTTGATCTTATCAGAAATAAAATTAAAAAATCCTAAAGCAAAATGAGAAGAAGTTTTTTAAAGTTTTATTTGGCATCAAAAACAACAACAACAACTCAAAACACTCAAGCTAATTTATCAAAGTTTTTTTCTAGAGTTAGTTCAATTTCATTTACAGTTAGAGGCTTTTTTTGATGTGGGTATAGTTTGAAAAAAAGTTACAAATTCAACATACCGGTTATTAGTGATTAATAGAAAAAGAATTTTTTTCTTCTCAAAATTGTCGAATGAAAAAAAAAGAAAATAGCTTCAAAACGAACAAAAATCGATTTTACATTTAATTGGTTTGGCGTCAATTGATTTTCATCACCATCACTTGGCGTACTTGTATATACTCTTGACTCTGAATGAATGTAATGGACAGTTCAATTATATTTTGTCCAACACTATTCGGTGTCGGTATGTGTGTGTGTTTTGTTTACGAAGAGATAATCGATTGCTCAGAAATGGAGTGGTGTTTTTTTCTTGGATTACTTGGTATGTTTTTGTTAGATTTTATTTTTTCTACGTAATTTTCTCAAATCTCAATTTCAATATAAAATTAAATTATTTAAAATACTTGTTTTCATATTATTCCAGCTACAATCTCATTCAAATTTGTGTTTTTAAAAAATACCAAATAAGTTAAATCAGTTGTTTTTAACAATCGTAAAGCTACTCAAAAAAAAAATTAAATTGAAAATTGACAAATAATTGATAAAGTTTATTGATTAATCATAAAATTTGAATATAAATCACAATTTTTTAAATATTTAAATTTAAATTTTTTTGAAATTTTCTTTTGGATTTTAGAAGTTTTATTTAATGAAAGAACAATTTACAAATATGTACAAAAGCCAGTTTTCTCTGGTGTTGATTTTCTACTACACTCATATTGTGTTTTCGTGTGAAATTTTATAATTAGAACAACCGGCCAAAAAACTACTTAACATTTAACATTGACTAGCTCTGAACTTTAACGAACATTTTCATTAATAGAATAAGTTTTCGTTTTATTTAGAGATTTTTTTATATTTTCATTTTAATTTTGATAGTTTTTTCAATAATTTATGATAAATGATGAAAAAGTCAATCTAAAATTTAAACTTGAAAATAAAATAAATTGTTTTTAAAAAAAATGAAAAATGTGGTTATTGAAATAATTAATCCAGTATCTCTAAAACAAAGTTTTTTTAAAAATAGTTTGAGAAAAAAAATATATAAAAAACTCACTCAGGTTTTTGAAAAAAACAAAATCAAAATATTTTTTAAAATATGAATAAAAACTTGTAATTAAGAAACTTGGGATAACAACTATAGATATAAAATATTATTATTGAATTTGTCAAATAATTCATCAATAATTCATGTAATCATATTATTTACATCATTTTTTCTTGAAAAAAATCTCTTCAGATAAATTGAAAAAATTTCAATTACTAAAAATGATGGAGCATATCCATAAAAACAGAAGCGATATAATCGATATGACAAACTATGAATTCTGCTAGTTCTATAACTTCGTAAAGCTTAGTTAAATTTTTTCATCGAAAAAACTTGTCAAGGCTTACTCAGAAGAAAAACCAAAAATGTTTTTTACATAAGGCTTAACGCATTGAATCATTTCTGCCAATTTTATCAACAAAAATACTTTGTTTGTTTTGTTATTTCAGAGTAAATACGAGCACAAGCGTTTCGTGAATTTGTCTCGAGAGAGTTTTATTCAACAAGAGTATGCATAAAACAAAAACTGAATATTTTTAAATCTTCCATTTATTGAGTGATATTTTTTTCACTAAAAAACGATGAAATGCATTAAACATCAGCGAATATTCATAACTCGTATCAAAATATTCGATTGTTGTTTTTTCTGAAAAATACTTTTTTTACGATGAGAAAGTTCATGATGATTCGATTAAGAAATAAATTGAAAATTGAATCTCGGTCTATTTCTATAAGTTTTTTTAAACAAGAAGCCTGACTTTATTTACTCATCATGTTTTCAAGTGTTTCAAAATGGCATGATATATGACGCCTTAGTTGATTTAATATTATGTTTATCTTGATCGATTCGGTACTGCTCAACTACCGCAGTTGAGCACTCTTTTTATTCTAAAAGCATATTACTGTTTCTCTTCAAATAAAAAATCAAACAAACATGATTAAGCATAAAAAATTTTTTAAAGGAATTTATTTGAATACTCGATATTATAATCAAATAAAACTGCTATCTTAGTTTAAATTAAAACTAAAAATTTTAATTATGGAATTATTTTTAACAACATGAAAAAGTTCTTCTTATAAAGAGCCAATTTTTGCTCAAAACTATAGTAAGTTATAGAATTGAAAGTTATAATATACTACTAAATATATATTTTGATATTAATAAAAAATCAAGAAATTTTATCAAAAAAATTAATTTCTAATTTTTAAATAAACAACTTATTAATTGAAAACTCTGAAGCAGTCTCGATATTTTATTGATTAGTTGATCATAAATAGTTTCTTTAGGGTTTAAACTCAAATTTTAGCATTTGTTGGATTGAAAAATAAAAATTGAAACATGAGAAAATCGATAGTTTTTTCATGTTCATTCATTTCAGCGCAAAATGTGTAATTTAAGTTTTGTTTCACAATTATTCTTGTATGTTATTTTGTTTTTTCAAAACTTTATCATAAAAACGCCATATTCTCATGTTCTCACCGCAATTACTACTGGTTCTGACTGATTTATCTTAAAATTTATAGAGTCTGTGGCAAGCAAAAAAAAAAAAAAAACAACGCAATGTTTCGAAAAATCGATTTCTGAAACTAGAATATACTTTTCAAATAGAAAATGACCAGCACTTGAAAAAAAACAAATAAAAAGCATTATCTCATAAAGAAAGAGTTTTCAAAAATGGTTTTTTTATTAACTGACTCAAAAACTACTTTATTTACTAAAATGAAACATGTATTGTATGGCTAGCGACTAGTTTAAAACATTTTTTTATAAAAAATTATAGTAAAAAACTTGAACATAGTTTCTCTGACCTTGTTATTTGACTTTTTAGATGTTCGAGTTTTGTCATTAAATACAAAATACCAGTTCTTTGCTATTAGAATATCTAAAATTTTTAAACTTAAGTACAATTTCGAACAAAACTAAAAACTTGTAGAAAAAATCAAATTCAAAGCGATGGGTTATCGTTTGCATAGAACCAAATAAAAATTATTTATGAAAACAAGCATGATTTAACGCGCTTTATCATAATAGTATGGCTGTTATAATTTTGAAAATGTTTGCTCGTGTAATTTTAAAAAATTGTTGAAAATAGTTTGAACTGGTTGCATAAAATTATGAAATAGCATTCGCCCTTTAATACAAACACTTCTAGACCGAACTAGTTGTATTAGATCAAATAAAATAAGGTTAAGAAATGGCAAAATTAAGATTTTATTGTTCTGGTACAAACTTTTTGATCAAATTAACTGACGGATTGCATTATCTCTAATCAGATTAAGCGTTGGCTACAATATTATTCTCATGAAATTTTTATTTATCTTTTATTTTTATATAGCAAGAAAATTTTCGTTAATTTGTTCAAAAAAATTTTGAAAAAATTTTTACCAGAATGAATTTCAATTGATGGTGTTTGAAATGTTGTCGAAAAAGTGTCACTCTTTGAATTAAAAATTGATTGATGATAGATACGGCGATTATGACGATCGCATGATATCAGAGACGTAGGTAAGACACTGATTAATAATAGAAAGAGGATTGCTGATAACATTGAAAACGATGAACTCCAATCATAAAGTCCTATGTTCTGGAGCGTTTGGTCCACATGTAAAAAATTTCTCAACCAAAAAATCTTCTGCATTTTTGTTTTTTCGAATATATTTTACTGTTTTTAATTTAGTTTGATCAATATTATAATTTTAATTAACAGAAAATTCTCACAAATTGAAACAAGCATAAACACAAACCGTATCATCAGTTTCTTAGATAACGGAAAAAACTTGGCTTTTTTAATCGCAAAAAAATTAAATTGAGCTTGTCTTATTTGATTTGGTTTGGAGAACCTAAAAAATAAAGATAACAAAAAATGAAAAAAACATGTTAATTAGAGAAATTAAAGAATAAAAATTTGCTTAATTTAACAAAAAAGATACTTTAATACAAAAAATTCTTTTGTTAAAAAAAACTTATGAACGATCATGCATTGAAACAGCAGAGATGTTTCTAATTTAGGAAAAATATAAAACTCTTGAAATTTCTTTGAACACGATGTAACTATCAGTGCTTTTTTTATATAAAAAAAACGCGATTCAATGGTTTATTGAAAAAAAAAATTAATTTCTGACACAAGCATTAAATGTTTTTTTAAAATTATTTTTTTAAAATAAAAACTTCAAATTAAGTATTTCTTTATTTTAAAAAAAAATTTTAATTTTTAAACTTCAAATAAAAAAATCTTAAAGTTAGTTTTTTTAATTTTGAAGAATAAATTGTGAAAGAAGTCTACAACACAATAAAAGTTTAGTTTTTAAAAATTAAAAAAAAACGAAAGCTTAATTTCAGAAAATTTGAATTTGATTATTTGTTTATTACTGTTCAATTTCAACTAATTCAACTACGCTAATGTCAAAAATATATAATAATTTGGCATGATTAGTTGAATTAATTTTTAATTGTTTGCAATTATTTGCTTTTATAATTATTATTTGAGTTGTTGCTTTCTTGAATAAAATTCATTGAATAAGTAAAATTTTTAAAATTATTTTTTAGAAAAAAAACTGAAATCTGTATCTGTATCTAATATTATATTCATTTATATTCACTTTGTTAAACTAAATTTAATATTATTCATTTCTTTTTTTTTGAAAACAAAATATCATGAACATTTAGAATTGAAATATTTTTGATCCACTAAAGAAAATTGTTGCAACGATTTCAATTTGTTTGTATTGAGAATAAAGTTTATTTTTTTGCTTTAAAAAATATATAATGAACTTTCATTTTAAGTATTCATAATGATAATGATGATTAGTTGGTAAAAAAACTCCGGGTTCATGATAAAAACACAAAAAAACTTTAACAATAATAAAACGCAGTGAAACTTGATTTTTTTTGTAATGTTGCAAAACAATATCAAGCTATATCAAATACAAAAAAAAAGATATGAGGAAACCCTTTAAAGTTCTATTTTTTTTTTTTTTTTGATTGAAAAAGAGATTGAAATTAAATTTAAAGCAAAATTGTGCTTTTTCTGTAAGTTTTTCAGTATATAAGGTTATAGTTTATTTTTCACATTCATAAAAAAAACTGAGTACATGATTAGAGTTCTCGAGCAGAGGAACTAAAACTGACTTGTGAAAACATCAATCCTACATTAAAATTTTTTTTGTGAAAACAAAATCTTCAAGTAATCAAAGTTTGTTCATGAGTTGTTTTGACAATGCACAGCATTATATAAAAACGCGTTTTTTTCTCAAACCATCCTTATTGACATATATTTAATAAAATCAGTAAAAAAACACTTGAATATTATAAAATTTAATAGATCTAGAATAGATTTGAATTAGGATCTAAATAAACTACAAGTAAGCTGCAACTTAATAGAAATCAAACTTATTCATTAGATGACAATCGATCACCACAACAAACCAACACAAAATTCAAATAGAAAATATCCGATTGAGAATAGTGACCTTCAAAAACCAATCAGCAATTAATTGTCTATTGAACTTTGAATAAATTTATTTTTGGAAAACAAGGAGCAAAATGAATGCTCTAATTCTTTTTTATGTTCACTAAAAACTAAACCATAAATTGCTTATAGTCGTTTAAAAAGAAAGTATTTTAGTAAACTATCAACAACTTTTCCTCTTTCAAAGCAACATCGTTTTTTCATATTAGCCAAAATAAAAAATAATTGTCGATTTTAACCATTGAATTTCGTTGTTTTCTATTTTCTCAGAATCTAATAATAGTTCAAAAAGATAACCGCAAGTTTTTTCTAAAAAATCTATAAAAAAGATTGTTTACAAAAAAACTGTTAGAACTAGAAAAAAATTCAATAAAAAAAAGTTTGGTCGAAAAACTTGGTTTAAAAATTTGTTGTTTAAACGTTGATTCATACTTGTGACAAAACAGCAACAGAGAAAAGAAAAAATTTTGGGTGCAAACTTTGAAAATTTTGTTTGTTTGGACAATTAACTTTCTAAACGCCAATGAATTAATATAACAAACAATTATTAGTAATTTTTTTCCATGAAAGTTTTTGACAGAGAGAAACAAATACCAAATATAAACAAACTCATTACTAAAAAGGGCCTTTAACCTTAAAACTTTTATTTATTTTTTTGGTCATTAAAAAATATTTACTTAAAATTTTCAATTTGGACAACAATATTCTTTAAAAAACTCATGATGGAATTTTTTTCTTAACTTAGAAAAAGCTCACTAAAATGTCAAAAAAAAAAAAAAAAGAAAAAACTAAATACAATAATTTTTTCAAAACATTTTTTTTGCCGAAAAAAATGACGTTTCACAAAGAATAATTATAAAAAATACTGTGTAAAAAGATGATTTTTCTCAATATATTAAATTTTTTTAAATTTCGAATTTTTTCAACAAGCAAAATTTTTTTTTTGAAAAAAAAGAATCATTTTCAATAGTATTAAAGTTCAATTTACAGAGCAAAATATATTCTTTTCTAAGAATCAGAAAAACAAACTAAAAAGACAAAAATTCAAATTTTTTACTATTTATTAGTTTTTTTTCTCTGTCTTTGCAACTAAGCAACATTTTCGTTCTTTTTAACTTGAATTTCATTTGATTTTTTTATAAATTCAAACCTATTTCCATTGTTAAAAAATCTCTATGGTAGCATCGTAGCAATAGGAATAACTTGGAATAATTTTAACGATATTTTTGTCTTACTGTTTTTTTTGACAATAATTGAAATAAGATTAGCTAAGAGTTTAAAACTTTCATTCTCAATGAAAGAAAAAATCTAAAACAAAGATTTCCGAGGATTGAAAAAAAAAATTTAATGAAAATCATTTTTGTTAATAAAAACTTTTTTTTTTTTGTTGCTCAGAAAGAAAGAAAAAGAACTTTAGTGTGTGAGAAACTTTCCGTGAGAGAGCGAAAAAATAAAAGAAATTCCAAGTGCATACAAAAGAACCAAGGCGACAATAATAAATCCTTGATGATTTTTTTCCTCTTCTTGTAATAATCATCTTATTTTGTCTACTGTTGTTGATTCGTTATGTGAAAACCAAAAAAAAAGTACGAAACAAACCAATGAATAGAAAATAACAAAAACTATGATTTTTTATGTATATTCGGTGAGTTTTTTTCTTTCTCTCTGATTTGATTCTTATCTCTCTCTCTCTCGAGATTAAAATCCATGTAAAAGAACTCTCTCTCTCTCTCTGCTCTCTCTCTCTCTCTCTCTCTCTCTCTCTCTCTCTCTCTCTCTCTCTCTCTCTCTCTCTCTCTCTCTCTCTCTCTCTCTCTCTCTCTCTCTCTCTCTCTCTCTCTCTCTCTCTCTCTCTCTCTCTCTCTCTCTCTCTCTCTCTCTCTCTCTCTCTCTCTCTCTCTCTCTCTCTCTCTTCTCTCGGTATTTGAATCATCGATTCTCATTGTACTAAGATAATTGTTATCAATAATAGAATGGAAAAAACAAGAAAAGTTTTTTTTTCAAATTCTCAATCAAACAAATGAGCGAACATTCACTTGACCGATGCCGGTAACGAGCTCACTAACAATAACACTAATAATAATAATATAACAACAATAATTTAGGTGACTTCTGCTGGACAAGAAAAAGAAAGTAAAAAATAAAAAAAAGAACAGAATATCTTTCTATTCTTTCTCTTTTTTTTTTTGAGAAATATAAAAACAAAACTTTAAGAAAATAAATATCAAAACAACAAAGAATCGTAGAATCATCCGTGCGAAGCTTTTCTTGGTCCTTGATTGTTAGTAGTAGTTTTTTTTACTTGGCTTATTTTATTGTCTGACATACACACATACTAATATCATATATCCATCTTTACAAAAACCTCTCTATTTTTTTCTGTCTATATATATAAATATATATTATATTTTTTATTAAAAACATTTTTTTTTCATCATCTTGGTGTGTGTCTTACCACTCCATACTATTCGTAATTTTTTCTTCAATTTTTTTTTGAAAATTCGGTCATTCGTAAAGCAATCACACAATTGGTTGTTGTTGTTATATAATGATTATTATATTCTTAAAGTATATTTCCATCTCTTAAAGTTTATCTTGGGCTCTATCTTTTTTTTATTTTTTCGGCTATTTCGTGGCTTGTATTTTTTCACTGAGTTTGCATCCTTTACTGTCAATACAATTTTTTTCGCTTGTGTTCATCATCATTGTTGTTGTTAGGGTTGTTTTTATATTCTAGGGAATCATTTTACAGTTTGAAAAAAAGAAAGCGCTTTGTGTTCTAGAGGGAAGATACTTGAAAAGTTTTCTTAACAATCAATAATACTATTAACAAACAGCAAACGAAACGAATGACGACAAAATAAAAAAATTTTCGGTTCATCATTTTGAAAAAAAATTTACACAAAACGGAAACAGAAATTGGAATCACACATTCACTCTTTCATTCATTCAACTCGATTCAATTCAACTCAACTTCAATACTTTTTTTTTATAAAAAAGAATGACTTGTTTTTTTATTGTTTAAAAACAAAAAACAAAACTAAAATTTGTTTCTGGTTTTTGTTTTGTTTTGGTTCTTGTTCATTATGGTTAAGCTGTGTTTTTTAATATTTTCTGCTCTTCTCAACCGATTTCGATCAATTCCAAAATTTTATTTGTTTATCATCGTTATTATATAAATATTTTGTTTTCCCATAAAAATAATAAAATAATAATAATGAATTTGAAAAATTTAAGCCCGCTTTTCTCTGTATTTTTTACAAATTTATTGGTGAATGTTGAGAGAAATGAAAAAAAATTCATAACGTCATTTTATTGAATTTTATCAAACTTGAAGAAAAGAAGCAAGCAAAAAAATCGATTGAATATATTGAACATCATTGTTTGACAAGAGAAAAGAGAGAGAGAGAGAGAGAGAGAGAGAGAGAGAGAGAGAGAGAGAGAGAGAGAGAGAGAGAGAGAGAGAGAGAGAGAGAGAGAGAGAGAGAGAGAGAGATTTGTGAATATAAATGGACTTTTCTTCTCCTCAACTATTTCGATTTACAAATAGAGACAAATGGATTTTTAATGTTTATCTTATTCTATTTCACAACAGAGAATATGGCCCTAACCTCTTCTTAGGTGAACACACATATAAAAATATCAATAGAGTAAAGAAAAATATGTTTTAACGGACTTTTTATTTCTGATATTTTGTCACTTCAATCTTGTTTTAACAAAGCAAAAATTGAATGTTTTGAAACTGAATATTGTTTTGAAAAGTTTTCGACATATCACATTCATCTACATATGAATCAATATGAATTTAATTTTTATTATCATTATCAGTAAAATTTTTCTCAATAATAAAAAAAAATTTAACAACTATATTGTCAAACTCTTAAAGAAGTAGAGAAAAAGAGACTCGGTTGGATACATGGTCATCGAACGAAATTTTGTTTATATTTAATCATTTATTGCTCAAATTCCTCCTACAATACAAACTTTTCTTGCATATTATTTTGACATAACAACAGACATTTGTTAACAATCAATGCAAAAAAAAATCTTTATTTATTGTGTCAAAATGAGAAAACGAAAAAGCCGACGCTTTTGGGTGCCATCACAAACCATATCTTCTTATTATAGTAATGACAAACAAATAAATCTTTGTGTGAAAGTCGAAATTATCACACAAACACACACTCATACATTCAGAGAACAAACTAAACAAACAAATTGAAGACATTTTTGCCACTTTGATTTAATTTTCTCTCATTTTGTGTTTCGACTACCAACGAACCATATAAAACAAAACAAAAAATCAAATAAAACAAAAACACAATTTTCAAATTTAAAAAAAAATTTTATGAAAAACTTTTTTACTCTAGCTTTCATGTGCCACTACTAAGCGACTTTTTTTATGCAATTTAGTTTTTAATTATTATAAAAAAATAGTTTGAATTCTTTTCAAAACATTATTCAATAATATTTCACTATGAAATGTATGGTGGCTATAAAAAAAAAGAGACAGAACTTAGAATTGAAATTTTATTTTGATAAATAAAAACTGATAAACTTAAGCTTTTATGAACACTAGATCTTTCAAATATTTTTTTTGAAAAAAATTTACAAACAAAAAACTTACTTTAGGTAGGAACTTTTAGGTTTTTTTTCAAAACTTTTGTGCAATTATCAAACTATTTGTTAATTTGTTTGTCATTTTTTCTTTGCTCTTGTATGGCTGAAATTTTGATTAATACTTTTTGAATTTATTTTTTTAAAGTTTTTATCTGACACTAAGCCAAACAAACAAACAAAAACAAAATTACAATGTCAAAAAAAAAAAAAAAAAATTCAAGAAATAAATTTTTGTGTATGGGTGAATGTGTGTGTGTGAGCTAAGAAATAAATTTTTATTTATTTGACGACACGAGAATAAAATGATCATTAATTATACTAGTAATTATTTGAATTTAGTAACAAACAAACAAAACAAAGCAAAATAGAATAAAATAAAATGACTATTTTAGATGAATTTATTCAGTTGTTTGATAAATTCTGATGAATGGCTTGTGATCTTTTGTTGCAGTTGTTGTTGAATAAATGAAAAATGAACACAAAAAACGTCAAATAAATTTTAAATTCTTTTTAAAAATTTGAATAATGAAAGATCACTTTATTCACTTTGTTGTTATAATAAAAAATATTTTCTAAAAAAATCCCAAATGCGATGAACAGTTATTTGAGAAGAAATTATTGTTCTTATAAAGCAACAATTTCGTGTTGAATCGATAACAACCAGAAAAAAATGTACAAAAAAATTTTTTGATGGTAAGCGTTACAGGGGTACGATCCGAACGAGAATCAACAATAACACAACTGAATGATATAGTCAAATGGTTAGTGTGGTTTTATATTTGAACCATGCGCATGTAAGAAAGAACACACGCATTTGGTTTGTATTTACTCGACAAAAACGCTAACTAAAAAAAAGAACAGAATACTTTAAATTCAAATTAATCTATGGCTCTTTTGTGATTTTGAAAACCTAAACCAGATGACCAGTTTTACAATCTACATCATTTTTTACAACTTTTATTGTGCCAAAAATTAATACATTCTGCTAGAATAGTTTGTTTCTCAGATCTGCCTTAAAAAAGAAATCAAAACTTTTAAACGATTATTGCGTTTAAGATTTAATTTTCCATTTTTTTGGACTTAATTTTATTTGCTTTTAATTTGTTTTTATACAATGTATTTTTTTTATAAAATTAAACAGAAAAAAAAAACAAAATTAATATTCTGTTTTTGAATTTTTTTTTTCTTTAGAATTTTCTTGTAATTGAAATGCAATCGAAAGAAGATACTTTGTTAAACCACAACACGAAAACCTCGTATAATAATTAAAATGATCCATCAAACTCAACAGCGTCTGTTTTTTTCTCTAAACTCTTGGCAAATGAGTTGCTTTTTTGAGAAATAATAAAAATTTTAATTTGGACAGAAAATTTAACAAAAAAAAACTCTTCATGTTTTTGAATTTTGATGTTACTTTTTTTAGTGAAATGATCTTTTTTCTGAAATTCTAATGTTATGTTTTTTTGTTTTTTGTTTTTTTTTTGATTAAAACTTCTTAAAAAAAAACATTTTTGTCAAAATTCTTTGATACGAATTCAATTTATATTACTACATATAATGATATTAATATTTTATCATGCTGTGAAAGACAAATAATTTCAACTCAATTGGCTTTTGTCAAATCGTTTCTTCATTTTTTTTGTTTTATTCGATTCGTGATTTCAAATTTAGTGGTTTCCGTTCACTTGTTTTTTTTAATCCAAAACTATTGCTTCCAATTTTTGACATTCTTCAGAATTAAGTTTTCATTGTTTTTTTTTGTTCGTTTATTTGCTTGCTTGTACGTCTTGCATACAAACTTCTAAAAAATTCTAACCAGTCTAAAAATTGGCCTTTGTTTATCCTCAAAATTTCGCAAGTGTTTTTTCTCTTTGTTCGTCCAAAATCAATCCAAAAAATCAAGGAAAAAGTTGTTAGTTAGTTTTATCTCTTTTTTCATTCGTTGTATAACTCATAATAAATTTATTTCTATACAAGCAAATCAAAATAATAAATAAATAAAAGTTTCCAAGTCCTTTTTTTTTTTTTTTGGTTTGTTCAGAAAAAAACTTTGAAAAATAAAATAAAAGTGTCACATAATACATGTATATGCTAGCATTTTTGTTCCATCAGAAATAAATAAAAAAAACCAAAGAAAAAAAACTTTAGAAGCTCATCAAAATTTTGACTTGTTTGTTCATTGTTTTTTTTTTTTGTTTTCTCTGTTGTTGCCTCTATTCATCGAAATATTCCGCATGGTTAAGCATTCACAACTAAAGATGTTAGATGTTCTTTGTGTCTGTCTGTGTAAGTTTTGTTTAAAGCTCATTCTCAAAGTATCATTTTTAAAGAACAAAACTTTTATTTCGTGATTTTGTTCGTTTGTTTTTGATGATTTGAATAAATGGCATTTTATTCGGAAACTTATTAAAAAAACAACATTACTACCATGTTTAATCGAAACATGAAGAATTTAACAGACTCAACCCAGTAAAAATCAAATACGACAATTTTTTAAATTCACATGAAAACTTGTTTGTTTTGTTTTCACAAAAAATTATTATTACATTTATTAAATGAAATAACAATAATATAAGAAAAAGAAATTTCAATTTTAAATAATTTTTTTAAAAAGATCCAAAAATTCTGTGGAAAAACATGATTTTTGTTCAATGAAATTCAACGAAAGACATGCTTGATAATACAACCAACACAAAAAAAGAAAAAAAAATCGGCGAAAACATCAGTTTTTTTTTTGGTGGTGGTTTTACACTTAAACAAGTTTGTTGATGCGTAAACTTGATGAAAATTTGAGTCTTCTTCTTCTCTTCATTCTAATCAAAAAAATGCCGTTCAACAAAAAAAAAAAAAAAAGAAAAAAAAAAGTTCTTCGATAACCATGACACCAACCAACTAGTTTTTTTTTGTGAATTCATTCAATCAAACTTTCCTTTTCTCTTGCTTTGGTATTCAAATTTATCTTTGAAGAAAGAAAATAAACATATTTTTTTGAACACCACAACAAACATAAAAAAACAAATTGAATCTTGTTCGAGCTTTTGTTCACATTTTAAAATAATCCAATAATTTTGTTTTGAAATTAAAATTTTGATTGCATAACAATTTCAAGCATGATATTATTTAGTTAAAACTTGAATTTAATAAAATAAAATTTTTTAGCAACAGACTGAAAATAATTAAAAATATTTGAAATGGTCAATATCATTTAAAAATATTTTTTGAACATTTGTTAAAAAAAATTATGAGATATTTTGTTAATCAAGTTCAAAAACTTGGGAATAAAATAAATAAAATATTAGCGATTAAGTATTGTTAGTTGAATCATTTTTTAGTGCGTTTCATTGTTATTATTCTTGAGACTATTGGTAAAACTCCTAATTGATCATTCCAAAATATTTTAAATAAATTGATGTTAGTGCTGTTGAAACTTTTGTTCAATAATCGATGACTAATAATAAGATTTTTATTGAGTTCGAAAAAAAATTATTTAAAAGCAAAAACATTTCAAATTAAATTTATTTGGTTGAAAAAGCTTATGTGCTTTGTGATATTTAATTTAAATGCCTAAATGAAAATATAAATAATTTTTTTATATTAAACTTGAAAAAAAACGAAAACCTTAAATGATTGAAGCTTTGAAAAAATTATAGTCAAATAAACATGAAACTGCATAATTCTTTTTTATCAATCTATGAAAAAAAATCTCTGGTTTGAGTTTTAGATTTTTTAAAATAATAATATCAACTCATTTAAGCACTTTAATTTTTTAATAAATTTATTTTTCAAGTGCCTAAACTCAGAGTTTTTTTTATAATTGAGATATATTTTTATGTGTTCAAATCAAAAAACTTTTAAAAAATAGCTTAAATAAAAAATAGTTTCAAAGTTTAGTATTATTAAACACGTTTTGCTCAAATATTTCTCTTTAAAACTATTTTAAAAAATAAATTTTTAGCAGAAAAAATTATTTTAATTTAATAAAAAATTTAATTGAATAAAATAAATTTATTTATCAAATTTAAGATTTGTTTTCTTTGAAAAATGACCATTTACGATTTAAAAAAATTTGATATAAACTCAAATCTGAAAAGTGAGCCAACTATCTTATTTTAAGTAATTGCTTGATTTTATCGTTTGTTTGCTGAACAAGCTTTGTTAGCTTTTCTCTCTCTTTATTTCCATTTGTAATTAGCTTGATCATTTCTCATGTTTTTAAAATTCGTAGGATGTTTAAACTTTTTTGGCAAATATTTTTTAGTAAGTTTGGATTTTGGCTTTAGGCTCTGTTTACACTACAATTTTTTTTATTTTTGTTTAAAAAGAAATTTTGTTTAAAATAAATCGAATTGTTGGTATTGTTATGTATTGATCACATTTGTAATAAAATTCCTTAGCGTACGTGAAAGTGTTGAAAAATGAAGAACAAAAATTTTCTGTTAAAAAACTTTTGTTAATTTTGATAATTCGTCAAAGTTGAATTTTTTTAACTTGTTTAAATTTCAAAAAATATTTCTATAGTTAAAGTAAGCCGTAAAAATAAAAAATGGTGTACAATTTATTGAAAGAATGAACATAGTTAAATAGTGAAAAAATCGAAGATCGTACAAAGTTTGAAGATTCAGTTTATAACAAATCAATCAAGCCCTTTACACTATTTTCAAATTTTTAGTCGGTTTTTTTTATTAAAATTAACATGTAAATTGACAAAGTTTTTAAAACTACTCACATTATTTACCTATTACTGAAATTAATTTTCTATCTAAAGCTAGTTTTAAATTGCTTTAAAACAATTATTGAATAGATAAATACTTGAATTGATTTTTAAATAAAAATATATAAACATTTTTGAAATTTTAATTTCATCAATTCAGTTATTAGTAATAATACTAATAATTATTTATAACAGCAAAAATTACTATCTCATTTAATACAGAGGTTTAAGCTTATTTTCTTTATAAACTTGACTAAAAACTAAAACAAATAAATGGTTTTATTTATTCAAAACTTCATTTGAATTACCTGAAAAACTAGAGTAAGTTTTCAGAAATTTCTCAAATCTACGATTTAAAATAAAATTGGAAATCATCAAGAAAATTGTGGTAAATTAATCAGATTAAACTTGACCGATTTTTTTTTTTTTTTTTGAAAAGCTCAAATGCATTTTTTTTACGTTTTAATTTTAGTTTTATTTAAAATTATTTCAAATATTAGAAATTGTGAAACTCATTTGAAACATTCAAAAAAAAAAAAAAAAAAATGAAAAAAATAATAATAATAACCTGCATTATTTTATTATGCGATCGTGTTTAAGGAAAAGCTTCTAGCATATAAAAAAGAGCTCTATTCAATTTGCTCAAATTTTAACATCATTTTTGTTGTTTTTTTTTCATTATTCATGATTGTGATTTCTCAAAAATAAATAATTTTGCTTTAAAATTTAAGTCATTCCCGTATTTTAGTAAAGAAAATTGATATTAGAAAAAAAATTATAGAAAACGTGACAAATAAAAACGATAAAAAATTCGCTGGGTTTCCGGAATTTCAAACGTACAAACAAAAACATTCCTTGATTTTTTTGAGTTTGTTATCTTTGATAATCTGAAAGATTTCATTTCCGCTGCTGCAATCAATTCGAAAACATAATCAAGAAAATGTATTTTTTTAATTTTTAAACAAGTCTTAGAAAAATCTTTTTTTTTTGTTTTAACAAGTAAATGAAATTATTCATTTTAAAAAAAAATCTTAATTATAAAATTAAATTAAAAATAGGATTAAAATTAAAATTTTTACAAAAAGACCATTTAAATTTAAGCAATAAATGAATAATTGTAGAATATATTTTATAAGTTAACGGTAGTAAACCAATCAGTTTTTTAAACTTTATTAAAATTATATTGGTTTCAGTATTAGCTTTATCGAAACCATTATATAAAGTTTTTAGTTTTCAACAAGTTTATTTCAAATTTTAAAATTTATCTAAGCTTTGGTTCTAGTCTAGTTTTTAAAATCTAAATTTATGATGAGCATTTCAGCTTAAAGAAAAAAAATTCAAATTTAATGTGTATAAATTATTGGAAATAAATTTTGATAACAAAACTCAAAAAACTGATTCAAACAATTTTTCGAATTATAATCACACATTTTTTTATTTCAAATTATTTTTGATTTTCAAGTCACACAATTTTCAAATTCAATTATCTATCATATTGAAGAAAAAAAAATCAAAGCTTCAAATAAATGGAAATAGAAAGCGAATAACAAACACAAAAAGATGATAATAACTGCTTTATCTATCAAATAGAACAAAAATAAATTTTCTTTTTTTTCAAAAAAAATCAGCTTTAATTTGATTTATAATTTTTGTGAGAAACGAGTATTTATTTACTACTAACGACATATATTTTTTTGTTATAGAACTTCAATAATTTAATCACATATTTTGCAATTTTTCATTGTGTTTTTCTAATATTTGAAATGAAAAAACAAAAACCACAAATAATTTTTTACATATCGATCATTTTTTCAGAATCTTGTCAAAGATTTATTTCGTTTAATTTTTTTTGTTTGATTTTTCTAAGTGTCAGTATGAATGCGATATAATTGAAATTATGTCTCCATTAGATAGCTCTAACATTGCTTCTAAGAAGTGTGAAATGGTCAATTATATGATGATCACTTTGTATTTCTATGTTTGTTTGATGATTGAAACGCTAATCACCACCAATACAGTTAAACTTCACCAGAATGTTTTTTTTTGTTTTTTGCTTGTATTTCATGAGCGAAACCTATCTGAAGTTTTATTTAAATATAAAAAAATACTAAATTTCAATATAAAAAAAATACAAACTTTTACCATTGTTTGGTAAGCATTAAATTAAGAGAAAAGAACATAAAAATAACCTCAGTAGTAGTCAACGTAATTAGGCTAATCTCACATTGCAGACAATACAACTTTTGAATGATGATGATGAACTTTGGCTTTGTGGTGATGGTTGTCCGAGTTTGTTTCATTACTATTTGGTGATTTGATTCTCTTTTTTTACAATCCAGACAAAAACGTGATTGGACATACTAACTACAAAGCCTTTATTTGTTTTTTTATATTTTTTTCTGTTGCTTACAAAAATCAATGAAAGCCACAAAATTAGTTTTCAAAAATGAAAAAATAAAAATTTGTTAAATCATAAAATAGTTCACTTGCTTTAAATTTTATTTTTTATTCACAGTTTTTTTTATATTTTGAAGTCAATGCAAGCTTCACCGCCAAAAAATTCTTTTTTTAACAAAATTGACTTATTAATTTCAAAAAACAAAGAAATCCTACAATTATTATGACTAACAGTACTAAAGACATCAATGCAATCAGAAACAACATTTTGTAAGCATGCCATTGCGGCCCAGAATAGACGCACAAAAACTCTTCATGCTGCAAACGTTTCATTAAATATCCTTGTTTTAGTTTATCATAAGCTTTTTTGTCATAAACCCAAGCCCATTTACTATCAAATAAATACAAAACTTTTCTTGATGTATCATCAATGGAGAACCCTTTAAGAAACGTTGGTGTGACTGAAGTTTCAGTTTCAGATTTACATTCCATGTTTCGTATAATCCATTCTTTTAAATTGCTCACAAAAAAACTGCATATATAAAAATCTTCTTTCCAACCGTTTAAGTTTAACTCAATTCTTTTTGAAGGTGGCAGAGAGTCGCCAATATATTCCCATTGATGAATACTATAACCCCCACCTTCGTTTGGATTGACGGTGTAATATCTTAAAAAACTGGCAGAAGAAACAATTATTGAATCTAATCCAAAGCGTTTAGTAACTGTTCGATAAGATATATCATAATGAATATCATAATAAATGGTTCGCAAATATGTTGAGTTTATTGAATTACTAAACGCCAAATAATCTGTGTTGGCATCAGACATAGTATAGGATTGAGTTATAGGACCATTCTTCATTAAATCCACAAAAAACTCATCTTTTAATAATTTTGGCCATTGGGTAAACAGCCATTCAGGTTTAGACGAAAAATTCCATCCATCGGTACCATTTTGATCAATCCACAAATCACTTTTGTATAAAACTTGATTATTCAACACTAAAATAAATAAATCTCTCATTTTTCCAACCGTTAAAACTCTAAAATTTTTTAAATTATCGCGAAAATTGACGCATTCATCCAATTTCTACAAATAAAAAAGTTTAAAAAATTTTCACATTGGAAAAAACTAAATTACGGTCATATCCACAGTAAGAAAAAAAGAAAACAATATATTCGATGTAAATATCCAGCACAACATCACAACGAATTTGTTTTTTTCTCTAAAAAAATCGATTGGCGTAAATTTGCAAATATCGAACATTTCTTGAAAATAAAAATTTAAATTTTATTCAAGTTTTTTTTTTGAAAAAAGCTTTTTATTGAATTTGTTTGTTTTTTTAATGGAACTCTATAAATCAATTTTTTAAAATACTGTAATTTTCCGTTTAACCACCTGCGGGCTATAAATAAGTTTAAAAAAAAATTTCTTTTGTTTTGAAGAAAACCGAATTTATTCATCAAATAAAAAGCTTGCTAATTAAGTATTTAGTATTAAATAAGTATCAAGTACTGATTGATGATTTAAAATCTAAAAAAATTAAAATTTTATTTTGAAAAATTTTAATTTATAAAATTGAACTCAAAAAAACATTCGATAATGTTATCAAAGTTTTCCGTTTGTTAACAAGGATTTTTAATTCATGAAGAAAAAGACTCGAAAGTTAATATTTTATTTTGAAAAGTGAAGTTTTTTTTTTGAATTATAAAATTTTTTGAACTAATTAAAGCCTAGAAATACTTTGAGATATAATACTATAAGATGAAAAAGTAGCGTCGAAAACGCCACCCTTTGACTAGATCAGTAAATTATTTTCATTACAAGAAATTTAGGTTTGGTTTATATTTATTTTGATGGCAGTAAGTGTGAGAAGCAAAAATTAATAGACTGTTTTGTTCAGTTTTAGCGCACTAGCTCCTAATCTTTTTGACGCCTCGATCTTTTCCTACAAGTTTCATGTGGTGCTTTACTCCAAACATAAAAAAATTATTTTAACTAACCATAAAAAAGAACACGCAACTTGAATAGCTAAAAAAGTGTGGTGTTCATCATTCAAATCAAACGTAGTGTTGAAAAACTTGAATTTTTTGAGTTGCGAGCAAATTAGTTAATCAGAGACAGAGCAGAAGATTAGATGTTAAAAGTAAATGCAAGCTATCTCAAAGTATTCAAAAGCTTTTTGTTCAGCTATTTCTAATGATCATCACTTGCTTAATGTAATTTGGAACTGTAGCTGTTCTGTATATACGCTTTTTTACTTTAGTTTTAAGCGATTTCTACAAATTTTGTTTATTTTCAAAGAAATATTTTGGTTAGAGAGCCAATCTGCTTTTATGGATTGCGCTGAGTCCAAAGTAACCTTTAATGTTTTTTTCACAACATATTATTTTTAATAAAAAACAAATTAAATTGAAAAAAAGACTAAAAAATGTTTTATCATTTCATATCATTCAAATTTTTTTCAAACTCTGTATTAAAAAATTAATTTGTTAATTTCATTCAAATTGTTCAATTTTAATTAAAACTATTAAATCTGTGAGAATTGCTCAGAAACAATCCTAAAAATTAGCTTTGAAAAAATTTGAACATAACACGATAATAAAATTAATTGAGCTAATTGATGATTCACTAGCAAAAAAAAAAATAAAAATAAAAATAACACAAAACATTTTTTTAGTTGGCTAATTGTACTGAATAGCAATAAATTGAGAAAAATTAAATGATTACAGTTTTTTGTATTCTTTTTTAAAAACTATTGAAAATAGTTTTTTAATAACTTTAATAGTTAAATAGTTTTCCAAGAATCATTAAAAACTTTATCAAAGATTCAAAATTTGCATATTTCTTTCAAGTTGCTAAAATGATGAAAGTTGAAGTTGTCTCGAAATGTGATTGAGATTCATTGAAATGACTAATTTTTTTGAACATCCTCATTAAACCAAACAAAAAAACAAACTTTTTTTCATATTATAAAATGTATATCTTGTTGATTTTATTTTTATTGTGTTTTTTTTCAAATTCTCGACACGCATCATCATTTTTTTCTTTATTTTTTATGGTTTTGATTATAAAATCTTTTTTTTGAGAAATGAAGTTGGTAGTGAACGTGATAAATGATCAAAAGATATAACAACGTCATAGCCATTATTACCACTGCGATCTTGTTATTGAGTACTTGAATCATTTTTGTTTGAGATTATTCTCACACATAATGATGATGGCTTTAAATTTATCAGATAGCCTTACATGTATTTGTTTTATGCTAGTCATCTTGGAAAAAATGCTTATTATTATTAGATCCTTTCTTGATTTCAATATTTTGTTTTAAATTGATTCAACTATTTTGAAAATATATTTTATTCAAGTGAAATTTAAGTATTATAAATGATTTTTTTTGTTTAAAAAGGATTAAATTTTATTGAATTTCAGCAGAAACTAAAAATTATTTGCATAGCATCAACAAAAAAACCTTTAAACTTTGATTGAGTTATCAAATATTTTTCAAAATTTTTCCTTTTTTTATTTTCAACAAATATTTTGATTTGAAAATTTTTGAATAGAATTCCAATAAAAAAATTTTCAAAATAAGTTTATAGAACAATCAATTAATTTATCAATGAGCCTATTTAGAGAAATAGTTTTAACAGCTTACCAATTTTTACCAATCTTTGTTTTTTTCTCTATTGATATGCTAAAATTAAAAAAACATTTTGAACTTTAAGTGAAAAGCCTCAATTTTAAATACTAATTTTTGATTGTTTAACTGTGAACTAATCAAAAGAAACTTAATGTTTTCATAATTATACAATTGTTCAAATTGTTTGTTAAATGAATGTATTGAGAAAATAGTTTGAAGAAAACAATCGATTTTTCAAATGAAAATTTTTCAAGTATTTTTTTTTATTTATTCTGTATTTTATTTAATCTAGCTCAACAATTCAAGTGGAAATGATTTAGTGTGACGATGTCGGAACACTAAACTAACTATCAAACTTCTGATTTTTGTTTTTTGAATAAAAACAAAACTTTCTGACAGACTGATAAAAGATTCTTAAAGTTAGAAATCAACAACAAAAATCCTCAATGCAAATAATAGTGAGGATAATGATTAAAGTTTTCATCACAGTGTGATATGTAGGAATGATTTTCTCAATAGTAAAATATTTTTGATACTATTTCGCTTCTATAAAAAAAAAACAGTACACAGCCGAACTCTCGATTCATTAATTGAAAAATAGTTTAAACATATTAACAATATATGGTACAAAATAGTAGCACTCTTAAATTTTCAAATAATTATTTAACTTGTTAAAATAAAACAGAAAATAATTTTTCAAAATCTTTAGAAGTTTAAAAGTTTGAATTTAATATTTTTGAAATTTTGTATTAATGTAATCATTTGTTTTAATAGTGCTTAAAGGGTTCAATTTTTTAACACTTTTGTTTTAAAATTAAAATTGAAAACAAAAATCCAGAAAAAAACAATCTAAAAATTCAAACAAAAACTTAAACTTTTTAATTTTACAAATGAACTTATAATAATGATAAATTTCATTAAAAAAATTTGAGGCGACGATCAAAAAAGTCACGTAAAAGTACTAACATGGCGCAAAGAATTCAAATATTTTCAAATTAATTGAAACTTGAGCCATTTTTTGCAAGCAGCTAATGATTTAAATATCAGTATGTAAAAATAATCAATGAAAATACCACAAATTCATCACATGTTTGTGAATTAAATTGACAATTTTTTTAAACTTGAGATTGAAAGCAATTTTTAATAATAAAAAATATTACTGCAAAATTCATTCAAATTGACAGTTTATAAATTTCATTGAAGATAATAATCAAGTAATGGAGATGATGCAATATTACACTATCGTGATGGAGTAAAAAATACTTTTTCTCGCGTAATTTTTCAAAAAACAAGTTTTTTAATTTTTGAATTGTTTCTATTTTATTTCTACTCTATTTCTAGTTGTTCGAAATTTTTGTAATTGAAAAAACTCCATATTTTTACCAAATCAAGCATCATATGCCAATAAGCATTAAATAAAAAAAATATCTTAAATTTGAGTTTTCGTTAAACCGTTGTTGTTGTTGATTTTCGTGTTGCCTGAATTTTAAATTTAAAGTCTGATCCGTTCGGTTCGTTTAATAAAATAGAAAAATTTTTTTATTTTTCTTAGTAAGAATTGTTTTTAAATTTTGTTATTTGATTATCGTTTGTAACTGACATATCAGTTTCAAATTTGCTTGGCAATGAATTTTGTTTTTTTATTACATTATTAAATTTTCTGAAAATAGAATTAAAATTAGCTTTTTTGTTGTTGTTCGGATGATATAGAGCTTGCTCGAAGCAATTTCAATGAATAACTTTTGATAATAAAAAATGAAGCAATTTTTTTTTGTTTTGGATTGTTAGTTTTTGTGACCAATAGTTAAAATTACTATAATGAACATTGTTATTTGAAACACTTCTAGCAAAATTTTTTCCGTTTTTCACTATGGAAACATTTTTTTTATAATTTGAAAAAAATGAAGTTTTGTGAAATAAAACTTTTGAAATGAGCATTTTTTAATCAGATTTCAAAGATAGAATAATAATTGAGTTTTAATTGTTTAATTGATTAAACTCAAAATTATTCAGGTATTGCACCTGAATAAGAGTAATCAATAAAAAAAAATCAAATTTCATAGGTTATAAATCTAGTATTTTAAAAGCTGTTTTATCTGTTATAAAAATTTTTCTATAAAAAACTTGAGCTCATTAAATACACAATTCAGCTGAAAATTTGGTATTCTTATAAAAATTATTAGACGTTTTTAGTTTCTAACGATTGAGCAACACAAAGCACCGAAACATGCGAGAGAGTTAGAGTTGATACATGATGCGAGGTACACCTGTGGACTGCATAATTCAGTGGTTTTCAACTTTTTTGTTAGTTTGGACCGATCAAGAATATCTTACATTATTCTGCTATGGCTTCATTCAATATCTGCGGCCCAGTAAAGGTCCGAGGATTGGAGAATCAAATCATGCCAGTGGCATTCTAAACTCTAAAACTTACTAACTTCAACTGGCAACTTCTAAAATCCAAAAGGTTATGGGTTCATCACGAGAGGTTCGCTGTCCTCAACTGACCGACACCAACTATGATCGTTGGAAAATTGATGTAACAGACGTTTTAAAATCTAATGGTCTTTGGAACTATGTTACGAGCGAGTCAACGCGGGACGAATTGGAGATGTATAAGGCTAAAAGCATCTTGTGCCAAAGCCTTGACGACAAACATCATTCGGCAACCTCCCACTGCAGAACAGCTAAAGAAGTTTGGGACAAAATAGTGTCCATGAAAGAGCAATCGTCATCGTCGAACATTTATCTTCTTTGCTTGGAGTTCCAAAACTTGAAATTTGAAGATAGTGTCATGAGTTTTATGTCGAAACTCCGATCAATTGTACGCCGGTTGAAAGCAGTCAAAATTTCAAAGTTGATGCTGAGGTCATCGCCAAAGTGATGTATGAACTGCCGGATGAAATATTTGGTTCGTTTAAAGAATCGTATCGACTGAATTGCCGTCGACAATCCTTTACTCTCGATGATATCGAAACAAGTCTTCTTGACGTGGAAGCTTCACGAAAATTGAATTCAGTATTGGCATCTGAGTCTAGCGAAAACGTCGCTTTGACTGTGGCAAAGTCAAAAGTCATACGACCGAAACAACGAGAAATGTGCACCTGTTTCTACTGTCAAAAGAAAGGTCACTTGATAAAAGACTGCAGAAAGAAATGCAAGATTCTAAAAATCTTAGCGTGTCAGCCAAAAGCACCAACGTTTTCTCTAGTTCTTGGGAACTCTAGCTCCATCTTTGGTGTGGTGACAGTGGTTCTTCCTTTCATGCAACTTCAGACAAATCATGTTTTGCTTCGTTTGAGTCGTCGAAATCAACGGTAACGCAAGCTGATGGAAATTCTTTGACAATTCTCGGATTTGGAACAATCAATTGCCAGTTCTTCAATGGCAAAAGTTGGATTGATTCGAAACTCCATAAAGTTGCTTATATTCCTGATGTCAAGATGAATTTGTTCTCTTTGTCTCGAATCACTGAGGATTCAAATGTGAAAGTTTCAATAAGTGGTTCGAAACTTATCTTCGAGAAAAACAAAGTTCCAGTCTTGATTGGTGAAAGATCAGATGAATTCACCAACATCTACACAATGAAAATCCGACTTCGAAACTGTAAAAGTGAAAATCAAATATTGAATCTGTCACACGAAAGCATGAAGCTTTGGCATGAACGGTTTCTTCATTTGAATTGCCAATGATTTCCGAATGAGTCTGACCAATGCTGTTGATGGTTTACCGAAAACTTTGAAGTTGATCCTAGTTTCATGTGCCAACCTTGTGCTCAAGGCAAACTAACTGAAGTTTCCCACATTCGTCACAAGTTAAGATAATCTACAAACCTGGTCAGAAGATTCATTCAGATATCTGTGGTTGGCTTCATCCTTCAATAAGAAATCATCGCTATTTCGTCGTCTTCAAAGACGAGGCTTCTTCTTATCGTAAAGTTTACTTTCTAAAACACAAAATCTGATGTGATTTATTCGTTTCGACGTCTTCTCAATGAAATCGAGTGCGAAACTGGAAATAAACTAATGGTTCTTAGATCAGATAATGGAACAGAATATCGATCTAATGTGTTCCAAAATGAACTCAAAGAACGTGGTATTCGTCATGAAACATCAGTCGAATACACACCGTCTCAAATGGCAAAGCTGAGCGAGAAATTCGAACTCTTGTAGCATGCACGAGTAGCTCTGTTATCTTCGGACTTGCCAAAATATCTTTGGATGATGCTGTCAGTACTTGTTCTTATGTTTTGAATCGAACTCTCAACAACAAGATGGAGAAACGCCATACGAACTTTGGTTTAATCGTAAACCAGATATTTCTAATATTCGTATCTTCGGCTCAAGTGGTGAAAAACTTGTGAAAAGTGGTCGTTCGAAATTGGATTCGAAAACCAAAACAGTGCGTTTGGTTGGCTACAACGAGTATTCTAATTCGATCTATCATGTTTACGATCCTGTCAAAAAGTGCGTAGAATCCGCAGATTCGATAGCGTTCAATGAAAGAATCTCGAATAAATGGTTGTCAATTTCGGTTCCAGATGAACCAGCTGTGTCTGATAATCCTGATGAAAAATCAGATGATATTGCAGAATCGCAAACAAACGTATAATTAACATCTGGGCGTGGACGACCGTTAGGTTCTAAAAACAAAGTTTTTGAAGCAAACCAAGATCGTTTGGATTCACTCAGACCAAGAAATGTTTTGTTTTCACTCTTGTCTGGTAATGAGCCTACATCGTTTCAGGAAGCAATTGAAAGCCAAGATCGTGATCATTGGTGTGACGCTATGAAACGAGAAATGAATGCTATTCATAAAAATGAAACCTGGACATTGATTGATCCGCCTGACAATGTCAATTTGATTGGTGTTAAGTGGGTGTATCGTTTGAAACCGCATTTAACTGATGAAAAACGTTTCAAAGCTCGTCTTGTTGCTCTTGGTTATAGACAAAAATCCGGTGTGGATTATTTCGAAACTTATTCGCCTGTTGTTCAAACAACATCACTTCGAATATTGTTATCTATCGCAGCTTCTATGGATCTCGATAAAGCTCAAATTTGAGTGGCTTGACATTGCCTAGTTCTGATGGAGGAGATGTTGGTTAAAGTTCATAACTAGTCAATGTTAAATGTTAAATATTTTTGACGGGTTTTTTCAAAGTATAAAATCTCACACAAAACACAATATGAAAGCAGTAGCAGAAAATCAACACCAGACAAAAACTGGCTTTTGTACATATTTGTAAATTCTTCTTTCATTAAATAAAACTTCTAAAATCCAAAAAAAACTTTATTAAGCAGGAGGAAATTCTGTGATTTTTATTTTCCGAAGATCAATTAAAAACATAATTACCAAAATCACGATTAACAGCTGGATAAGAAACATAAACCAAAAATTAGAGATGTCTTTCACTAGTTGATAAAAACTTGGTATCAATGATATAACACTTAAAATGCCGTATGTCATCGACAAGCAATAGTTTTCTTTGAGTGCGCCAATAAAGCCAATTAAGCAGAATCCAGTCGACACAAAAGTCCTACAAGCAAACCAAAAACGATTATGTTTGCCTTAAAATAGAAGTTTATTGGAAACTAAAAAATTTTATTTAAAAATTTTTTTATTTACTTTTGCAGTTTTAAAATCTATTTCTGGTGAAACAGCTTTTTCAGCTAGTTCATCAGCTCTGGCCAGAATCGCAGCCATATAAATAAGGTTAATAAAAATTTGTAAACCTGTCAAAATGATAACAGCCCATTTTTTGAAAACAAATCCCGTCGTTTCATTTTTCATGATTTAAAAAAATTCACTACAGTTGTAATTTAAAAAATTGAGTGTTTAAAAATATAAAAACTATTCAAATTTGAAAAATAAAATAAAGAAGTAACTTTTTCATAAGAGTTTATGATTTCATTTAAATTCGTTTTATTCGAGTTTTATTATTTAACACTATTACTATCACACCAGTCAAAATAAGAAGTTTTAATTTTTTATTTAACAAATATCATGCCACAATTTTGATTAATCAAAGTAATAATATAATAGTTAGATTTAAAAATAAAAGAAAATAAAAATCTAGTTGATAAAGTTTCTTTAAAAAATTCAAGAAGAAAGTAGAAATAATAGTGAAATTGCAGATATAGTTAGTGTTAACCATTTCGAGAAAAAATTCTAAAAATATTTTGTGTGGAAACTCTTTGTTTTCAATTACTTTGTTGAAAAGTCAATTAATTAATTCTTGAAACAATAGGTTAATAGGACTCGTGTATAAGCCAAATATAAAAAGTTTAAAAAATTTTCAAATAAAACGAATTTCTTATAAATTTCAATGAACGAAAATTTATTATTGATTACAAATTTTTTATGAAACTTAGTTGATAGAAATTTGATAAAATCGTAGAGAACACAAAATAAAAAGTGTAAAAGTGTCAAAACCATTGGTAAAAAATGCAAAGCTTTAGTAATTTTTAAAAGGCTGGCGGCGAATCGTCTGGCGGCGAATCGCTGGTGGCGAATCGCTGGTGGCGAATAGTACCCTGTGGTGACCCCACACGTAAAACGAACGAAGAACCATTGGAGTAGAAATGGTTTAGTGTGTTTTTTTTTTTTTACAACGGAAAAGGAATAATTTTTCTTGTGTATCTGTTTTATAAAATTTGTGAAATCCATGAACTGGACAAAAAATTGGTTTGATCATTCAATTGTTTATATTCCAAAAATTTCTTATAAATTAATTTTTTAGTAATAAATTTAGTTAAAACCCAAAGGATTTGAAAACGTGGGTTGTGTGTGATTTAGATCACCACAATATCTTTATTACAATTTCTTTTGGAAATCGAAACGTGTTACATTTTCTTAAAAAAGCATACGGTCAATTGGGACCTCTGGTTTTGATTCATTTGAAAACGAAAAGCATACGGTCTAGAGGACTGCCTAAAGCAAATCATCTGAATTAAAAAAAAAAAAAAAAAACAAACGACATGGAAATGTTCACGGAAAGCGAAAGACGTAGAGTACGTCTTGCGAGACGAAATGTCACACAAATTTTCAACAGATCAAGAGAAGCTAGAGTGGAAATGAGCGAAATCACAACAGCAATAAACGAAATGAAAGCCTGTCATGATTTAATAAATCTACGTTATTCCGAAATCAATGAAAGTCCACCTGAGGAGGTGATGGAAAGAATGCAAGATTACGAAGATAAGATGCTAGCAATAGTTGATAACCAACGAAAATTTGAATTTGCACCGATAGCACACGCAACAGCAAGTCATTCTCCAATGACTTCTCATTATCTCAAGCTGATCTAATCAACATTGCAGAAGCAGTTAAGTCAATAATGATCTCAGGACCTCAAACAACAAATGTTCAAACATCGATAAAGCAAGTTCCGCAAGTCAATGAATTAGCTTCACAAAATTCAATGGAATCATTTAGAGATGAATCTACCGCAAAATATGAAAAACGTCGAGAAGCTCCAATGAGCGTTAAATTGTCAGAACTTCCCAGATTTGATGGTAATGCAATTAATTGGGCAAGTTACTCTATGAGAATGGAGCAATTGGTGATGCTGAATCAAAATTTATCGGAAGAAGTAACTATCAACCTCATGATATCAAGCGTGAACGAAAAAATTCAAAGATTCATTATAAACGAATGTCAACATGGAAAAACTTCAGGTTTAATTTGGAAAGCAATGAAGAAAGAGTTCGAAGATCCAGAAATGATTCAAATAAACATTATCAACACTGCCAAGAAATTTCCGCGCATCAATCATCGTCTAGATACTGAAGGTTTCGAAAAAGAAATGTCAGATTTAATGTCAATTAAAGTGTCTTTGGACAGCACTTCACAACCACCGATAATGCAAAAGATGATTTTGAGAGAAATATCTGATAACTGTTACGAAAAATTAGCTTGGGATCTCAACAGTGCCAAAACTTTAGATGAAGCTGTCAAAGTATTGAAGAAAGCAGCAAGTGAAGCTCTTAGTAATGCGCATCGTAAACTGGCTTAGCAAAAAACGTTTTAACTTTGAAATCCTCGAACCAAGCCAAACCTCATTGTTATTTTTGTAATCATGATACTCATTATTCTGATAATTGCGATGCTTCATTGACAGTTGATCAGAAAAAAGAAATAGCGAAGAAAATTCAAATGTGTTCCAACTGTTTACGCCCGAATCATTTCCATCGTGAATGTAGAAACAAAGAAAAATGACTTGTGGATTGTGCCAAGGTCCACACAAATCAAATATGCATAATGTTTTCAGTAGCGATAATAATAACAAGATACCTGAAACTACGAACGTTCAAACAGTTCCTAAGCAAACAATGTGTACCGCAAAACAATCTTTTGGTTCTCGCGTTTTAGGTTCGGATCCACGCCCGATCGGTTGGCTGACATTAAATGAAAAAAGATGCAAAGTTCTTCTAGATACTGGATCCGAAGCTACATTAGTTTCTCCGTCCATGGCAAATGATGTCCAAAATGCTCCAGAAATTCGACTTGTTCCCATCGATAAAAGAAACACGGAAATAGTCGATAAAGTAACAAAAGTTAAAATTCGCTGTCTAGACGGAACGTTCATTGAAATTATCGCTTATCTTTACGATCGACTTGAAAAAGATTCGCTGCTCATTGGCTCGGATCAATTATCCAAACTCATTGGTAATCAATTAGAAACTACAATCGGAAAGTTTTATGTTGGGTATCAACCTGAACAACCTGAATTCAAAGAAGCTTTTGAGTACAGTCAAGTATTGCCAGATAGCGAAGAAGATGATGAATTTGAAGAAAAAGCTTTTAACATTGAAATAACTGAAGAAAATGACGGTTTCATGGCAAAGTTGCCCTTTTTTAGATCTCAACGCCCACCAAACAATATTGATAGTGCTCTTCGTTGGCTCGACAATTTACAAAGACGATTGCAAAAACAAGAATTATTTCAAGCTTATGAAAACGAATTATTGATGTACCATAAAGAAGGTTACGCTAAAATGATTTCTGACACGACAGGATTCTTCTTGCCCCACCATGCCGTCTTTCGCGAAGAAGCCGAAACGACCAAAACTAGGGTTGTGTTTAATGCTTCGTTTGGAAAGAATTCCCTCAACTTACATTTATTTAAAGCAAATTCAATTGGTCTGAATGTCCGAAACAAGATTCTGCAAGCCCGATGTGGTCAATATGTTTGTTTAGCCGATATCACTAAAGCATTCTTACAAATACGTATCTTTGAACCTCATCAAAAATATTTGCGATTTTTGTGGCGTAACGCTAATGGTGATTTGCAATTATTTCAGTTTTCGGTTTTGCCCTTCGGGTTGGTATCATCCCCTGCCATTTTGGCACAAATTCTCAGAAAAATTATTGACTCTTTATCATCGGAAGCAAAATTATTATTAAAGGAGTCATTGTATAGGAGATTTGATTCTTGCGGGAAACGACGAAAAATTAATGTTGAAAATCACCAATGAACTGAAAACGAAGTTACAACAAAAAAGCTTTTCTTTGCATAAATTCAAAAGCAATTCAATCAAATTCAAAAAGTTCTTCAACATATCGGAATCATTTGAAACAAAATTCTTGGTCTTTGTTGGAAAATCAACG
>JAVLUE010000027.1:0-148308 GCA_034190945.1 Octodonta nipae | reverse complement strand
AAAAAAACAAAAATAATTACAGTTTATTATATACCTATATCGGATATTATATTAACAATTATTTGAAAATTAGCCAGAATTAAGTCGGCCAGGTTTGTGTTTTCCTTTTCTGAACACAAACTTTAGTTTTTTTTAAAAAAAACAGATAACAAAATATTTGAGAAAAGACACTGCAGGTGAATAAAGTTTTTTAGACAATAATTATTCAAGGCAGAATGATAGAACAATTTTTTTTTTTTTGTTGAAATAATTACAGTTTTTTATGAAGCTAAATGTATCAATGTGTGAAATGACTTCAAATTATATTTCTATACTTTCTCATGTTTGCTTGGTGTCTAACCTTCAGAAAAAAAATAATTTGTGAGGCCGTGGTTTTTCTTGAGATAACAATGCTTTGCTGTAGCTGTAAATAAAATAAAAAGCGACAGAAAAAAAACAAAATAGCAAAACTATCATCGAATTTCTCGAAAAAAGTTGAACGAACTTATGGACCATGAATAAGAAAACAGTGTGTCATCATTAAAAACGAATCATTCAAAGATTTATTCCTCATATTTTTTTAATATTAATGATATTTTTTTTCAAGAATATTCAAATGAGAAACTATCTTATCTAAAATCAAGTATTTTATTTGACAAAATTGAAATTTTTTATTAAAAAAAATTGCCTTCTTATGAATCCAAAAAGAGATTAATTAAAAAACTTTGTTTTTTTTTAAATTGTTTTAAAATTTCAGCAAATTTCTAGAGAAATTATATGAATTGAAAACATTTCAATAGTTAGATCAGTTTGCAGGAAAAACTGCTTTTTTTGAAATTACAAAAATACATTTAGAAAAAATTGAAAACAGACTTTATGAATGATGCATTTTAAGCATGATGTTTATATTCAAAATAAAAATCAATTAATCAAATAACTTTAGTAACTTTAGTTTTATTTTTCTAAAAAAAAATGATACAATTCTAGTCAAAAAAATTTAATGTATTGAACGTTTTTGTGATTTATCAAAAACAATTTGGGCATTCTATTTTTCATACCATGAAAAATAAATTGAAAGCACAACATTAATGTCAATTTGAATAATTGGTTGGATCGAAAACACTCGAATTTTGAAAAAAAAATCTTTGCCTTTTTTTAAAACATCTCATTCTAGTTCTAATTTAGTGAAAAATCCATCAAGATGAGACACGTTTTTATCATGTTTTTAGTTTGCTTTGTTTTCATATTTTTATGGTTTCCAGTTGTTAGATCAGCTAAAGAATTGTCCATTTATGAATTTGATTATTTGCTCAAAACAAAAACATTTATTCACGTTTTATTTTATTCTACCAAGTGAGTTAAATTAATAGAATTTAAGTTTTAAATTTTTTTTCCAATTCAAAGTTGTAAACAATGTTCAAAAGTTTTGTCAAATTGGGAGCTGCTAGAAAAAAAAATTATTTCGAAAAAAATTCCTAAATTAATAATTGGTCAAGTGGATTGTGACATACATCGTGATCTTTGTTCACGAGAAGATATCAAAGAATTGCCTAAAATAAAATTATACACCGTTCTTGACAAAATCACTCACGTGAAAGATGTTTATTCTTCCGAAGATTATGATTTGACTTCATTGGAAAATTTTTTGAATAGTAAAATGGAAAAATTAGAAAATCGATTATTGGAAAAAACTGCTAATGAAGAAAAGTTTGTTGTAGAAGATCCAGATAGTGATTTTAAAACAACTCTTAAAGCAGAAGAAGGTCTTTATGAATTGACCGATGATGATTCTTCGCCATTTTTGAATGAAGGTATCATTTATCATACGTGATTTTGAAAATTGAAAATAATTTTCAAACATTTTATTAAGGTGAGCATTTTGTTAATTTTTACTCACCTTGGTGTCAGCATTGTCAAAATTCAAACCAAAATGGGAGTTGATTGCGAAAAGTTTAGAAACAACGAACGTATCAAATATCACAGATTGATTGTTCAAAAAATATTTACACATGTAAATTTCAATTTAAATCAAAGAATATCCTACTTTGTTGTGGATTTCTGATGGAAAAGTCATAGCGAGCTATCAAGGTCCTCATGATCTTGAAAGCATTAAATCTTTTATAAAATCTCAACTCACTGATTATGAATTGAGGCAAATAATAAAAAAATATCAAGATAGTGATGGTGAAATTGAGCAAATGGAAATTGATTTTCGAAAGAAAAAATCTAATGTTAAATTATTGACAAACGATGATTTCAAAATGTCCATAAGTTCAGGGGATTGGTTCATCCATTATACTGTACCGTGGAGTAAACATTGCAAACAAATGAAATCTGAATGGGATAAACTTAGTCTAAGAGAAATCAAAGCCGAAATCGGTCGAGTAGATTGTTCCATTCATGAAAAAATTTGTAACAATGAAAATGTATGTTTTTCAATTTGTAGAGATTAAAAAAAATCAATTTCAATATTACAGATTGACGGATATCCAACTCTTTTATTCTATCGAAATGGGAAAAGATTCGAAGAATATGAAGGTGAGCGAACTGTTGATGCTTTCGAAGAATATTTACGAAAAACAACGACAAACAAAGAAGAACTTTGAAAAGATTTGAATTTTTTTTTCAATTTTTTATTTATTTAATGTTTTTAAATATTTATTTGATTGGATATATTTCTGAAAATGGCATTAAATTTTTTTTATTACGTAATTTTGTTGATAAATTTAATCAATGAAAAGGTATATTAATTCTGAAATTTGAAAACCGAATAGAAAATTTCAAACCATTGAAATATATAAAAAAACTAGTTTCAAATGACTTGATCCTTCAAACAATGGTTGAAACAAAATTTCACAAAAAGCTGAATGTTTTGAGCGTTATTTTCAATGATAATGATGATAATGTTTCTAAAAACTAATATGATATAATGATCCAAAATATTTAAAAAAAAAAACTTCGATTTTAGCCAACATGAAAAAAAGTTGAAATCCAAAGTTTTCAGATGAATTTTCGGTGATTAAATGCATTTTATTTCCAAAAAAAAACTTAAAAGAGACTCTTCTTTTTCTTTTCTTTGTTTTGACACCATCCAAACAGAGACTAAAAAGAAAAAACAATCAAGAAAAACAATGAGTTTTTGAAAATAAAGGTTAAGTTTATAATAATAAAATTGAAAATGTAGTTTCTACAACTTGGACGTAAAACGAAAAAGACAGATAAATTAAAGTGCAAAACAACAAACAAAAAACTTGTCAACAGTTAAAGAAAAAAAAACAATTGCCTTAATGTCAGGTAGTAATTCAATAAGAGGTCAAAAACAGCAAATTTTTTACGGCTCTGAATTCAAGTTTTTTTCAATGTAGGAAACATAGTTTTAACGAAACCCAATTTGGCCATACTGCGCTTGGCGGAGTTTAAAGTGAGACTTTCGGTCGAACAAGTCATCAACATCAATGGGTTTGCTCCATTTTCACAATCATTATGCCTAAATAATGTGGGTAGAGGGTAATGATGTTTTTAGGATTTAGGGATAAGGGGAAAAGGCAAAACGATGATTATATTTTAAAATTATTATAAAATCGCAGTTCAATAAATGATCAAAGTATAAGTTTGTTAATAGAAAATAAAGCTTAAAAATCATGAAGATTCGTTATTTTGCTATCAATACAATAAACTCAAACAAACAAACATGCAAAAAAGCAAACAAAAAAAAACCCAGAAAAATTAGAAGAATGATATTTTAAAATAAACTCACTCTTTCATGTTGACATCTAAAGTGTTGACGCGTCGAATTTCTTCCATATCTTTGCTGACCAATTCGAAAGCTGCTTTTTCTTTTTCAAAAGCTGCCCGACGTTCATCAAGTTCTTGTTTTTGTAATTCCAGCTTTTTGACCATCTCTTCGTGCCTTCTCATATTCTTTTGATTAATAAAAAATAATTAAAACAAGAGGGAACATAGGGAAAAAATTTACCTCTTCTTCTGATTCTTTCAATTTATTCAATTTTTCTTTGACTTTCTGCTCAAAAACTTGCTCCATTTCAATTTCCATTTTTTTCATTTTTAAATCATGTTCCTTCTTTTCTTCTTCCATCTATGAGCCAAAGGATTCCTGTGAAGATAATTTGAAAAAAAAAATAAGTTTCCAATTTCAAAATAAAAATACAAATAAACAAAAAATACTATGAGGATAGAGAAAAATATTTATTATTTTTAAATAAAAAATAAAATTTATTAGGACAAGCTAAGAGATTGAAGAAATAGAACAAGAGCCAAACACAACTTACCAGAACACCATCGAGGTGTTCGAGTTCCTGTTACTGCCATGATTGCACACACTGATCGTGTGTTTCATTCAGAAGCAAAGCATTTTAAAATTTTGAAAAAAAATAAACAAATAAAGAAAAATAGAGAAAGAGAGAAAAAAAACAGAAAAAGCCATCAGATCAGTATTATTTTGAGAAGCAAAAATTGAAAAACAAAATAAAAAACCGATTAAATTGAATAATTTGATTGAATAAAGATAAAAAAAATTCCTTAATGTCAATTCAAAGAGTACAGGAAAAAAAACTAAAAATTATTACTTGTTATCTTTTCCTTTTTTGGCCATTTCAGGTGAAATGCCAGTAAGTTTTCGACAGCGGTAATTCTCATAATGAACATTGTTGGTGGTTTCCAACAAATCAAGCATATAATGTCGTATCAATAAGTTTCGCAAAGCATGAAAATCGCAATGTTCGAGATTTTCGACTAAATTTTTTTTTCAAAGAAAAAAAATTTTTAAATACAAAAACTGGAATATTCAAACAAATACAAACTTTCAACTGTTCCCCAAGGATATTTTCGACCACGTTTTCGTTCTCCATTGACCTCCAGAACATAATTACTACCGACAACGGCAAATGGAACCCGAGTTTTTAGCGACTTGAGCAGTTTACTCTCCTCTTCATCATCACAATCCGGAAAATCGTAAATTTTTATTTTATGTTGATTAATTTCACTAAGAATCTGTGTGGGAAAAAGTCTAGTTAAACTTTTTAATAATGATTTTTTTGATAACTTACATTTTTTTTAAATTGAACCATTTCCTCGGGAGTGAAAGTGTCTGCTTTTGCAATTACAGGTATGATATTGACTTTATCATGTAAATGCAACATAAATTCAATGTCAATTGGTTTCAAAGAATGACCAGTTGGTGCAATGAAATACAAACAGCAATGAACTCGATTATCTTGAATGTGCGTTCGATGAACTCGAGTCTCCGAATTGAGATATTCTTCATATCGACTTTCAATAAAATTCACTATTGCTTCCCAACAATTAGTGTTGTCAACGGCAGTACCATAGCCTGGAGTGTCAACGATGGTCAAGTGTAGGTTAACAGATTTCTCTTTCAACAAAACTCGGGTCTGTTCAACCTCAACTGTTTTGGTGGCTCTTTTAGATGGACCAGGATATTCATTTGAATAAATATCTGTTAGAAACATTGAATTCACAAGTGTAGATTTTCCTAAACCAGACTCTCCGACCACCATTAAAGTGAACTCAAATCCTCGTTTGACAGTTTTGCGATGGATTTGATTTGGCAAATATGAGAAACCGACAAAAGATTCGCCATCTTTGCTAACAGTTGAAGACTTTATGTCTTCAGTGTTTCGACTGGAGAATCCCATTGATTCTAAACGATCTCGAGTGTAATCTTTGGTTCCGTTACTCAAATTTGATGTAGGCGATGACGTATCCCGAAAATAATAATCCCGTTTCGTGTTAAGCTAATTGAAAAATAATGAAAAAAAAAATTTAAAAATTTTGTAAAAATCTAGTTTTTCAAACAAAACAAAAATAAAAAAAATTTTACTCGCGAAAAATTTGAAGAGGCTCTCATTTTCAGAAAATTTTGTTATATGAAATTATTATTCATAACTTGAGCTAAATAACCAAAACGCAACCATTAATGTGATAGTATCATCGATAATAAATCAAACAGATTGCCCACCCCATTTTCTTTTTCAAGTGAATCAACAAACAACCAAAACAATCAACAATATCACGATCAAAACAAGAAAAAAAGACAACAGAAAAAAACGGGACCACCGATCATGCATCACAGCATCATCGAATGCTTAAACCACTTACTAAATTTTCACGCGAAAAACTCTCAGTACTTTTTATGCTCACTGGCGAAACAGCTTGTTGATCATAAATCTGATTTCTTTGAGCCAAACGCTCGACTCCAGCATAACGATATCCAATTCCAGTGGAACCACCGTAAGTTGGCGTTGTAGGAGTTTGAACATTTTTCGATTGCCCAAGAGATTGTTGTTGCCGATGATGGTATGGTGTGCTAACAGGAGTGGATGGAGAAGTAATCGAAACGTTACCGTTAGTTAAAAATAACTCTCGCAACGTAGCATTACGAGATGATGTTGCTTGATTTGAGGCAATCGATTTTTGATTTTGTGATGGAGAACTTGCAAAGCCAGATGGCGAATAGAGACTCGAAGAAGAACGATAGTGAGAAGTGTTGAAAATCGAGTTTGGCCGAGTTGGAACCACTAAGGATGATGATAGAACCGATGAAATCGGTTCATCCACATTTTCTATATTCAAGTATTCATTGGATGATGTTAGTTGTTTTTTCTGTTGAACAGTTGGAACATGGACAGTTTGTGTAGTGATTTTGATAGTTTCACCTATTGGTGAAAATTGTAACATGATTTGAACAAACATTTACAATGAGATCGATGTTTAAAAATCAACTATGATTACTCTTACTAGGATACGATGCTACAGTTGAAGCTGTGACACCTTTTCCAATGCTAGTGTTGTATTCCCAACCAGCAACCAACGATTGAAATGGACTGGATTCGATAATTTTAGTACGGTTCACAACAGTGCTAGTTGACGATGGATTAGAGCTGTTGCTCATTTTTAATTTTTTAACTAACTGATTTTTTTTTCAAAACAGTTTGATAAAGTTTATTATTCAACACTGATGAAAAACCAGTGAAACGACAATGTCAAATGATTGAAATTTTGGTAAACACCAATCATTGTCATGAAACTGTTTCAAGCAAGAACAGAATGCCAAACTGGGAAAATGTTTGGAAGCGAAAAAGAAAAGAACTCAAAGGTTGTGGTGGAGGAAGTGTGTTTCTCAAAATGAGAAATCAACTTTTTTTCCTGGTTGAAGGAGGTGGCGTGATGTTGATCCAGTAACTTATGAACTGGTTTGAACTGATCAAAACCATTTTTTTTGTTGTCGTTGACTAGCTCCAAAATTTAATTGCTTGCCTTGTCAAAGAGATAGAGAGAGAGGGTGGAGAAATGGAGGCCACAAAAAGTTTGCCTTCATTCCTTGATTCTTTTAGTTATATTGCTTTAGATTCCAATAAAGAGCGTGTAATCGTCTTTATTGGATCAACATCTTATTTCAAAGTCAATTAACAAACCATATTGCCATATCACATTTGATCAATTTTGAATGATTTAAAAAACTCTGTTAGTTTGGGAAATAATCTCCAAACAACAACAATGTCAATATCACTTTAACGAAAATGAATAAATTCTCAAACAAATAATTGTGATTGACAATTTTTTTTTTTCTCGATTGGAAATCAATCAATAAATTATACTTCTTAAACAATAATAATACTTACTGCATACAAAAAAAAGGACCAAATGATCTTCTAATCAATTCATAAATGAAACTAATTGTGAGTGAAGTTAATTTAACCAACAAAAACCTTGAAAAAAAAATTAGCTCGATATCATGACAGATGTGTAAGACTTGATGAAAACTTTTTTTTTTTTAAATCAACTTTTTTGAAAAGCTAAATGTGAGAAAAAAAAATTCAACAAATTGATTGAAAACAATTTAAAATTCTAAAAAATTCGATTGTCAGCAAAATGAGAACAATACATTTCATGATATTCATCCTAAAAAAGGAAACGATATCATTATCGCTCAATAATAATGATTTTATGAATACAGAGAGATATAGTAGTTCTACTTTTGTCAACCGAATAACAAAATGTTGCGTGTAGAACAAATTTGTTTTTGGTTAAAAAAAAAACTAGAAAACTTTTATGAGTGAAACAAGTTCCGATAAGCCCATGATAATGACACCAAAACAAAGCTTCTATCCCTTGATCAAAAAAATCGGAAACTTCGACCGAGAAACCGATTCAAAGAAATTAGGATAGAATCCAACCTAGAAAAAATTTTTTTTTTCCATAAAATGCAAGAAATAACCAAATAAACCAATAGTCCAAGTTCAATCAATTTGTCAAGCTGATAGTTTCAGCTAGTGAAATTAAATACCGAACCACAACAACAACAAAAAAATCTCAATAAGAACCAAGAAAAAATTTTAAATCAGAAAAGATATGAAAAAAAAAACGTAATTCAAGTTACCTTAAACTTAATTCAATTTACATTTAAAATTAAATTTAATAAAATAAATAAAAAGAAAAAAAGTTCATTTTTTTTTACTCACCGCTGATAAGGTTGGATTTGGTAGAATCAACATTCGATCATCATCATCGGGATGCATCGTGTCACAGAGAAGTTTTTTTTCCAAGTTGAACAAGAAAATCAAGATGGAAAAAAAGAAGAAGCGAAGAAAATCAAACAACCGTCGAGCGTCGAAATGAAAATAGAAAAGAAAAAAATCTTTAATTTAATATCGAATAGTATTTAAGTGTTTTTTTTTCTTAGAAAAAATTATATCTGAATAGTTGATATTCTGTGTGTTTTTTTTTTCAGTTCATTTAAGCATTGAGTTTTAAAGTTTCGGCATTTAAAACTTTACCACCGTCTTTCAACTACATAAAATGGATAATGAATAAGTCAATCGAAATTTGTCGCTTCATCATTTATTTTAAAAAAAAAAAAACCACTAAAAAGACTATCTCTTAGTTTGTTTTGGTAGGCTGCTAATCTGCAGCCCCACAGCAATTTGGTTGTTAAATAGTTGAAAGTAACTAGATTTTTTTTTATTCAAGTTAGAAACTAGCTTTTGAAACAGAAAGAAAAAGCACGACACTCACCTTGTTTTGGTTTAGTATTCATTAAGAAGAAAATAAAATGTTTACACAAATTCAAAATGACATTCCACACACACACACACAGGTTGGAGGTTTTTTTTCTCAAAAAATAAAAATCACTTAGGTTACACACACTCTCTCTCACACTTGGTAAAAAGTTTCACCAAAACAAAATCCAAATCAACCACCTCATTGTGTGAGGTATGATTTCTATTTGATTTGGATTATTTTTATCATTATTTTTAGCGTTGATTATCAAGATCAGATATGAAGCACAGCTTTGAATAATTGAAACCGTTATAAATTTTTTGGTTTCAAACAAACATAAATTTTAAGGTTTGAGATTTTAGAGTTAAAAAAAAAAAAATCCACTAATAAAATTTCTTTTACTTTACTTTACTGATGACGATGATTGACAGGAAATTCACTGAAATTCGTTATTAATGTGAGTTCATGAGTTGGACTATTACTACTTGGTATTATGATTATTGTCGTCGTCGTTGTTGTTGTTGGCTAAAGAACACGCAACAATTGCCTCAAAAAAAGACCCACAATATGGAATATATTTGATTGGAAGGATATGTGATTGGGTTTTTTTTTTGGCTTTGCTTTGCTCGCTAGCGTTTATTCTCATTGACTTGTTTTTTTCACAGCAAAACACACGTCACGCACAAATTTCGATGATATCCGGCCATCTATCTAGCATATTTTTTTCTGCATAAAATATTTTTGATACACTTTTTTTTTGTTTTGTTTTGGGATTTATTTGGAATTTTAAAAATAATTTTTCTTTCCCATTCGAAAGTTTAAGAGAGGGAAATGAATAGATAAAGCAACCAACTAGAAAATTAAAAAAAAAAAAATACTGAAATCAAATTTAGAGAATTGAGGTCAATTAAAAAAAAAAGAAGAAAATTAAACTATGTTATCGCAATTAATAATAATGAAAAAAAATGGTGGTGAACCATATTGGAAGTGACAAATGCGGTCATTTAACAACAACAACCCAAAACCAAAATAAATATTTAAATTACCTGAGAAAAATGGGAGAAAAAAAAAAAAATAAATGAATAAAGTAAACACAAAAATTATCACACACACACATCCATAGAAAAAATTAATCTTAAAAAAAAAACTCTTGCGCCAAGCATGACCAATCATGATGGTAAATTTAGTTTTTTTTTTCAAGTGTGAAAATCAAAAATTATTAAGCTAGAATGATATTAAAAGAACGTTTCTAAATGGAAGGTAGAAACGAAACTGTATCAAGTTTGATTTTTAAAATCATATCACCATCCACTGTCAGACAGAAACAACAACAACAACAAGAATCCGAGATCATAAAATTATTTTTAGTAAACTGTCAATTTATTTTTTTATTAAAAAAAAAAAAAAAAAAAAACTCACACACAGAGATTCATTTTTTGAAAAATTGATTTTCTTCGATTTCTGATCAAAATCAATCAAAGGTAAAATTACAATTAATTTCAAGTTGATTCAAAGTGATTGACGAATCGGAAACAACAAAAATTTAGAAAATCTCTTCGACTAACCAATTTGATTTCAATCAAAGCAAGAGAAAAAATGAAATCTTTAAAATAAAAAAAAACTGAAGCTGACTTGAATATTTAAATATTTTCTGTTCCTTAAATATTTAAACAACTAAAAAAAAAACTTACCGGCGTATCGACGTGAAGAGGTATAACCGCCAGCGATGTCGCTCGAGGCTTCAAATGTCCGTTCAACACCGATAATTCAAAAAAAACAAAAAAAAAAAAACCATTGAAAACAAAACAAACAAATCAAAAAGCAAAGAAAGCATCAACCGAAGGGACAAAATTAGAGTTTTCCAATCGGACTGAAGACATGCATTATCATGAATTTAAAAAAAAAAACGTGAAAAAATAACTTTTTAATAAATTACCAAAATAAATCAATTCATGGATTCCACATCAACATTTAAGATGATGATGTTAATATGAAAAAAAATCTTATCTGATGTTTTGATGGAAAAAAATGTTTTATTCAAATCGTGAAAACTTTTTCCCCAGAAAAAAAAAATCTCAAGAAATTTCTTCTCTTGGCGACTCAGAATTGTAAAAATGATCAAAATACAATTCAATAATAAAATTCAAGATGATGCTAACAGGGATGAGATGCTAGTTTAGTCGCTAGCCCGCGATGCGAATAGCACTCAAAAGCAGCACACACAAAAAAAAATTTGACGCCTTTCTTCTTCTTTTTTTTTCTCGGAACGACTTTGTCGTGTTTTGAGACGGCGCTGACGTCAAATAATTGAACTTTTTTTTCCTACAGACAGAAAAAAAAAACACTGGGCAACACTAGTTTCAATGACCCGACTGGAAATTTCTTTCATTTGAATTCAAAAGAAATCTTTCTTTTTTTTTTTTTTTAAAGAATTGCTATTTCATCAAAGCAGAGGAAAAGATGCATTCATTACATGAAATGCAATCAATCCAAGAAAAAAAAGTGATGAAAAGATTCACAACAAGGTGTTGAAAATGAGGATTTCCAATACATAAAATAAATACAAATTCCATATCTAATAATAGCGAGAACGTCCAGTGAAAGGCTCGTTTTTTTTCCCTCTTCACTATGGTAACCCGATCATTATTATCCCGACGACCAACTCAGCTCAACAACTTAAATTTTTTTTTTGGACTATCAATTGAATTTTTAGAGAACATACGAAAATGAAGGAAATGAACGAATTCAAATTTGCAAACTAAAATCAAAACTTTTGAAGCGAAGAATAGAAAAAAAAATAGTGGACAAGCTGATAGAATGACATCTCCACAAAAGAGATTTCAATATCTTAAATTTTAAACTTACCATTCTTTTGCATTCTTTCAAATTTAGATGAAAAAATTTGATTTGGTTGATTTGATGAAAGTTATGAGCCAAAAAAAAAAAAAAATTGAGGTGACCAGTCTAAACAGTGAAAACAACTGTTTGATTTTGGGTGTGCTTGGTTTTTTGGTTGTTGACAGTGTTGTCCACAGAACGGGTCGCACAGACCCCAGAAACAAACAAACAAACAAACAAAAATTGAATATGTTCTTGATTAAACACCAACTTTGTGTGAGATCTTTGTTTAATAATAATTTTCAAATACAGAACGCAACAAACGCACACTGTCTAGTTTTTATTCTGAGTTTTTTTTTTTTTATTATTATTGTTGAAAAGATGAGATGTTGGGCCAGTTCAACTGTAATGTTGTAGCATTATACCACATTGATGAACTAGAGAGAGAGAGAGAGAGAGAGAGAGCGAGCGGCGGTTTGTGAGAAGGCCGTGTGTGAACAATTGTGTGTGCGTATGGCGGCTATGAAAATGTGTGCGAAAGTGAAGTGAAACCTTCGAACGCGCGCGGTTCAAGGGAAAAATAAAAATTGTATTTGATTGTAGGTGGAGTCATCAACAGATGCCAGCACTATCATTTTTCACATGTTTAAAAAAATACTATCGATGGTAGTCGCTTTTTACTTTAAAAAAAAACATAATTGATACAATTCAAGTTGTTTTTTGAAATTGACAAAAAAAGTATTTTTTATTATTGAAAAATCATTTTTTCAAATAATCAAGTTAATTTCATAAAAATTTTATTAATTTTTAATATAAAAAATATTTTAAATTTAAATGAAAATTTATTATTTTTATCTAAAATAATGCTTTGTTAATTTGATTAGTTCACTCAATATAAACTGGGCATCACATCGGTTGTTTGTGTGGACAGTCACGCGCAGCAAACTTCCACGTTACTTCTTCCTTTTTAGTTGGTGTAACTTTTTAGCTTTTTTGTTTTTTTTTTGTTTCTATCTTCATTCCAATTTGGGACCAATTTTTCAATTTAATAATTTCCAAATATGGCGGAAGCACAAATTCGAACAAGAAAATTGATGAAAAATCCATTACTTTGTCGTAAGCAGATGGTTGTCGATGTGATTCACCCAAATCGCGCCACTGTATCCAAACAAGAAGTCCGAGAAAAATTGGCACGCATGTTCAAAACCACTCCAGATTTGGTGTTTTCATTTGGAAATCGAACTGATTTTGGCGGTGGTCGTACAACTGGTTTTGCATTGATATATGATACCTTGGATTTCGCTAAAAAATTTGAGCCAAAACATCGTTTGGTACGGAATGGCTTGTTGACACGAGAACGAACATCGAGAAAACAACGAAAAGAACGTAAAAATCGTATGAAAAAGGTTCGAGGAACAAAGAAAGCTAAAGTAGGAGCAGCGGCAGGCAAAAATAGAGTATTTATACTTTTTTGAAATTTTTAACTAAAAAAAAATCAACGTTGTTTACCAATTTTTATTTTTCTTTTATGATTTAAACTTTTTTGAATAATTGGGTTTTTCTTCCTATTTTTTGGCTCTTTTTTTTATTATAAAAACTACCGAAGTTTTTGGATATTCACTATTAAGCAAATAGAATTTCAAGAAAATATTCCTAATTAAGATATCGGAAAAGCTTCTCAATCAGACTAGAGCATACATTCCATTATTTCGTGATTTTGAACAAATTTCTCCGATGGATACATCAATGAGTTTAGAATCTAAACTTTAATTTTGAGAAAGAAATTTATTCTTTAACAGCGGTGATACAGATTCGGAAAAAATTCCGTAAATATTTCAAATAAAAATCTGAAATATATGATGTTTGAAGCATATTTTTTTCTTTCAGTTGATAATAATCCAAAAACTATAAATTTTTGTTATTGAATCAATTTTTTTTTTTTATTCTCTTAAAATGGAAAAAAAATATTGAACTTTGATCAGTTGATATATTTAAAAAAATTAAATATTTACAATTATCATAATAAATATGAAAATTCAATATCTTTGATTTGATGTTGGATGATGAGAGATGGTTGTGGTGTGCAGTGGTTGGCGGTAGTGACAATGAAATTTTATGTTCTTTACTAATCATTTAATTTTGTTTGTTCTCTCTTTCTTTCTCTCGCTGGTCGAGATTTCGCATTAAAACCAATCCATTTTGTTTACAGTTCAGTTTGGTTTTCTGGTTGGTTTCAGCTTTCATCAAAAAACTGAATTGAATATCTTATTGGTGTTTTTTTTTCTTATATCAACAACCTATCAAATCAGAGTTGTAACTATTGATGAGATACATATACTTGGTCAAGGAATATATTTGCTTCAGAATAAAGTTTATTTAATGTGCACATCAAGATTTCAATAATAATAAATATCATTAATTAATAATAATTATTATGAAAAAAAAGTAAATAATGAAAAAAAACAAATCATTATTTTTATCATTTTGACATATCTTGATCCGGTTCATCAAGACGATATAATCGGTGATTGATAGTTTGACTATTAGTACTGATAATTTCAAGTTCTTCAAGCAACAAATAAATTCTTATCATCTTTCAATCATCAACAAGGGAAGGAGTGATGAGACTATCCATGATGAATATTTGGCAGGACTTTCATTTCTCAACTATCGGCATCAACACTCATAACACTTTGATGATAAGAACTTTCTTTTTTTTCTGATAATTTTGTTTCTCAACGTTGAAATGATTTGAAGAGAAAAAAAAATTCAATTCAACTTGAATAAATTTATTTTCAAATTTTCTTTGGAAAGAATTTTCATAAAAATTTAAAACATTTCTTAGTTTTACTATTGTAATTTTGAGCTTTCCTCACACAAAATAAAATCTTTCACAGAAAACGGCCATTTTCAATCGAAGGAAAAAAAGGTTGAGATCATGTGGATTTTTTTCAAAAAAAAAAAATCTTGTACTCGACTGTTTCGGTTTGAAGAAGGAAAGACTTCTCGATATAAATTTGCGATAAGATAATTTTTTTTCCATTTGGTTTGATAAAAACGGGAACCTCGTCTACGGCTGAAATGAAGTTGTTGTTTTTATTATTTCCAAATGTTGCAAATCGTAAAGTTTCGACTGCATTTTTGCTTGTTTTCTACAGATAGATTGGAAATCAAAAATTTTTTTTCAATCGAAAAGAAACTAAGGAAAAAGAACTATACAATGAGTTTTGTGTATTTCATGATCAAATCGAACATCACTCTTCTTGAGAGAGTAATTTCTTTCTAAAACACCAATAAATCAGTTTTTTTTCAATAAAATATTATTCGATCATCTTGTTTTCATTAAAATCACACTATTATTCCATTGATATTATATATTTTTCTTTCTTTCTAATCATTTTTATGAAATTTTTTTCAATGAATTTGATATTCGATAGGGAAAGATATTCAAATTCTACTTAAATTTTTTGTTATTTGTTTATGAATTTTTTTTTTACAAGTTTTATTTTTTATTATTATTGTGATACACTTTTTTGTTTTGTTTTGTTTCAAATTTTAATTAATTTTAAAATTTGAAAATGTTAAAAGTTTTATTTTGTGTGGTTGGTCAAAATCAAAAAAATAAATTTTGGTCCAAATACTCAATAGTTATTTTGATAACTCTCTGTTCCATTTGCCAAGGATCTCATTATGCAAAATGTATTGAAAATTTAAATTTTGAGTTTTTTTTATCTCTGAAAAACTGAATAAAAATTTTTTTTTAAACTGAATCAATAGATTACATGAGTGATTATTGTGATACGCATCAACATCCAAGCATATTGCTTATACCGAATTCTAATATGACTGCAATAATGGTCAAGTTGAAACGAGAACTCTACAAACCAAGAATGAATTGCACCATTCATTTGAAAGCTCCGAAAAATTATGGCCTTATGGCTTTCATCATGAAACTCAAAATGCGTAGATTTACTTCCACTAGAGCTGATTATGTTGAGTTCATGTCCAATCATCATCCGTTGATACGGTTTCATGGGTCGAATCAGGAAATTACACCAAAAAAAACCATTATTACCAATGTTCATCAAAATGAGTTGACAATAAATTTTTTCAGTGAATCGTACAATTATACTTTGGCTGGTAAAGGATTTAAAATTATCATTAACTTATTTACTCGTAAGCATTTTGTAATATATGACTATTTAAAATAATTTGTAAATTTTTTTTAAAGCTGTTCTTCTTAACGAAGCATGCGATTCTTCACTGGGTCTAACCTTCAACTGTCGCAACAAGTTTTGCATTGATAATTTATTAGGTAAGAAAATAATAGTTAAAATCTTTTTCATCTATTGGTTTTTTTGTCAGAATGTGATGGAACAAATAACTGCCGAAATGATTCTGATGAGTTACAATGCGGTATTCTACTTTGTTATCAAATCATTGTTTGAAGTTTTCATTTTCTTTCAGATGAAGTTTCGGAAACCAAAATAAGCTTATACGTGTTTTTGAGTACCATTTTAGTGATGGTTGTATTGATAGGATTATTTTTAATGAAAACCAAAGAAAGAAGAAAAGAGATTGTTCGTAAAATGTCTTTGGCATATGCCAACAACCATCCCATTCTTTGCATGATCGATGGAAACCAAAATAATTCTTTTAGTAGACCATTTTTAGACTCACCTCAACTCAACAATTATGACCACTATTTGCGTCGACCGGCATCAGTCAAAAGTAAACTTTCATTAAGTCTCCCTCAAGATATTAATCAATTTCATAACAACGCTTTCATTTAAAAGTTTTTTTTCTGTAATTAATTTATTACTTTATTATTTTTGAAATTTTTGTAAAAATGTTTTTTTTTAATAAAAAATAACAATAAAAAATTTTCAAGTTCTAGGTTTTTTAAAGGCATTAAAAACTAGAAAATAAATTTTTACAAGATTTCGAAAAATTCATAGTTATAACTATTATAATAAAACCTTGGGCTTTCAAAAATTATTTTCTTGACAATTGAATGAAAAAATGCTGGTTGTATATAATTTCAAAAGCAAAGAGAATATTCTATTCTAGAGGATTTCAATTAATTCTAGGCCCAAGGTTAATTCTAGTTTAATTAACTATTTATTATCCAAAATTTGTAAAAATTTATTTACTAGTTTTTAGTGCTTAAAAAACCTTGTAACTTGAAAATTTTTTTAAATTTTATTTAGCAGTTTTTAGTGTTGATATATGGTGATGTCTCTTTCTCAAATTAATTTGTTAGAAACTTATGCTAGTTTCGTAAAGATAAATTCTGCTAGACAATGATCTGAAATACTATTTTCATAATCTATGACCAATATACACATAATATAGTCAATTCAAACCTAACTTGATCTAAAGTTTAAAAATGTTTGAAAAATCACTAAAAACCCTCAGTAAAAATTAATTTCGCAAAAACGCCGTCGAGCGAAATTTTAAAAAAGTTCCGTATTTGTACGTAAATATGTTGCATCTTTATTTGGAATAATTTTGGAACTATAGCAGTCATGAGCCCAAAATGTATAACAGATTGCATTGTCATCGGACTTACATACAACTTGAAAACTTCAGCTCGCTAGAACCTCAGGAAGTTAGTCAAATTTGAGCCGCAAGATTTGAAAATGACACACATAAAGTGAAGTTAATATAAAAACCTTGTAATAAAAAAAAATATAATTTGTTTAATTAAAAATAATAATATTAAAATAAAAAAATTAAAATAGCAGGTTTAATAAAAAACATTTCGAAAAGCGTTGAACGCTTGAAATTTAAATAAAAATATAAACTACTGTAAATGTAAAATATATTTTATGAACTCTTGTAACTGATTCGATCTGCTGCCACATAACAAATCTGACTCTGCAAGTCTTGAAATCCAATCGGTCCAAACTCACAATCACAGCAAGCTAAATACTTGACTTGCCCATTCGGACTCTTGGTAAAAGTGATATTCTCAAACTGGTATATATCATCAAATTGCCAAAACTTTTGACAACTTCGTCTTTTCCTTTCAATGGTAAAGATTGTTCCAATTCGATTAAAGGAGCCGTATCCGATCGGAATATCAAAGAATCACAATTGGCTGCCAAACAATAAGCATCTTGAGAATTTTTACCATTTTCGTTTCGTGAATAATCAACTTTTTCAATGGTGTCAACACTCTTAAATCGAGAAAATTAAATTTTAAAATTGAAAAAAATTTAAATATAAAAATTCTATTACCATGTTTGTTTTGAAAAATGTTCTTCGATCTCTAAATTATTAAAGAATCGAATGAAAAAAAACAAATCTAAATAAAATATGATCGTTTTTTTTTAGAAACTTAGGCGAGATTCAGTTTTGAAATAAAAACATATGCGTAACACGGGTTTTTTTTCTCCAAAAGAATGTCTAAAATATATTTCTATGTGCGCATTATTGATGTGAAAAAACCGTTTTTTTTTCTTTCAAAAAACAACAAAAAATGTTGATTAATTGCTCAAGTTTATGGCATTGGTATGTGAAACTAAAAATATAAACAAATATAATGAAAACAATAATTCTTCAACTTTGTTTTTTCAGTGCTTATATTCTTTAAAAAAAAAAGAAATTCTATATCTGAAGAATACTAGAATATATTTTTTAAAATTATTCTTTCAAATTTTAAAATATAAATGGTTAATGAATAAAATACTGAAGAATTTCGGAAAAACTCAGTGAATTGGAATATGTTGATCGAGGCACAAAAATACAATTTTATTTTTATTTGGCAATCAGAAATGAATTGAATGAAAGGAGTGGTTCACAAAAATTGTACTCCACGTTTTGTAAAGGTTTTGTTTTTGTTTGTTGCAGCTAAAAGAAAAAAACTAATAAAATTTGAATTCGTGGTGCTAAAAATTACGAAAAAAAAATTTGATGTTATCTTTTGGATTCGAACATGTCGAAGAATATTTCATTTGTTTCCGAATCAGCAATAGAAGAGAGAAGGAAAGTGCGATTGGAGGATTGGGCTAGAAATAGAAAGGAAGATGATCCTTTAGGTAATTTTTCAAATTAAATTTTTGAATTAGTTTTGAATAATGTAAACCAAAAGAACCACCCGAAGAGCAATATGATCCAAGAACCTTGTACGAACGTCTTCAAGAACAAAAGTCCAAAAAACAAGAAGAATATGATGAATCAAAAAAATTGAAAAACTTGATTAAAGGATTGGACAATGATGAAATTGAGTTTTTGGCCAGTATCGATAACAGCAAAGTTGCATTAGAAAATCAAAATTTGCAAGAAGAGCTACTGGCATTAGAAGAATATAAACGGTGTGTGGCACATATGACAACAGAAGAACAAGATAAAAAGTTATTGGACTTCAAACGTGATCTATTTCAAAAGCACAAAAACAAATTACAAAATCATTCCAAATCTTCTAATAAAAAAACTCAAGCTGAATTGTTGGTCAAAGCTATCAAACGTAAACCAAATCCGACTAATTCAAACGAAGTGAAAAAAACAAAACACTCAGAAAATATTGATGACACAATAAAAACGATGAACAAATCTGTTGAGGAAATGTACAGCGATAAAAATATGCCCACCATTCAATGTATTGGTCGATTACCGGGCATAGGTTGTTACGATGATGAAAGTGATAGTGATTTGGATAGCGATCGAGAATCTGATGAGGATGATTGTACTGATTTCATGGTTTTTGCCCATAAAACATCACATCTCGAAAAACAAAAATAATTTTTAATTAGATTTTTTTTTACCAACAAATAAAACATCTATCATTTTGAAACAAATTCTGTAATTTATCTAGCAAATATCGGTTAAAAAAAAAATTTTAGCATTAAAATTTTTTATTCTGAAAAAATCTTAATGTGATGGTTTCGATTGATCGGCATTGTTTCCCTGATTTTTCTCCCACATAAGAAGAAACTCTTGTTTCAGTTGTTCTCTACGCTCGAAATAGTAAGGATATTCAGCTTTTTCTAATGGATGCCAATAGTCGAGAACCAAATCAGGAAAAACATGATCCCGTTCGAAGAGAATGCCACCAGGAGAATGAGGAAATTTTCTGGGTTGTGGATGTAATTCGTAATATAATTTCAATTCAGCTTCCTCAACAAGCATTTTAGCTAGTCGCAAATCTCGAACATGACGATGTTTTTCGAATTCAGCTCGAATCGTAGCCCAAGCAAACTTGATATCAAACCTTTGAAATCATCAATGTGAAAAGAATTTTGAAAAACAAAATCTTACTTATCGACAAGATAACTCTCCTCGTTACGGACACATCGTTTGAAAAGGTTTTGAACACGACGACGATGCGAAACAAAATCCCGTTTCAAATATGGAGCTAATTCGACAATTGGTTTTACCGGACCATAAGACATGTTTTTTTTTACGAATCAATATCGGAGAAAAACTAGAAATTTTTTTTTTTTTAAGGTCGTCTTGATAAACAGAAGAAAACTTTCGGAAAACTTTTCCTCAATTTTGTAAAATATTGTGTTGTTGTTTTTCGAACCTTTTTTCTTTTCGAATAGTTTTTGAAACGGTTTTGACTAAACAAAACCAGAATCAAACCACTAATAAAAACTTATAAAAACAAATGTCATTATGTTTATTATAGAGATTTGCGTAGAAATCCTGAAAATTTTTTTATGCAACTAAAAAACGAAAAAACGCTAACAATGGCAAGAAATAATTTAATAATTGACCAATCTAATACCATTCAAAACGCCAACTTTATTCTCGACTTTGTGAAAAATAACCCTGACAAAATAAAATCTTCAATTATTCTCATAAATCAAATATCAATTAAACTCGCCCGAGACTTGGAATCGTCAAATAGCTCTTCAAAAAGTTGAGAAATCTTAAACTTATTAACCAAATTAGAAGAAGCGGAAAATGAAATCTCACCACCAAAATCACCTCATCAAAAAGAACCAGAAATAAGTAACAATCAAATAAAAAATGAAATCGACATTCCAAAATTCGACGACAATATTTTGAACTTTCGATTGTTTGACAATCAATTTAAAGAAATTGTCTTGAAAAACTCGACCCTCTCAGATGCATTGAAAAAACAGTATCTACAAATTGTTGTTGGAAAATCGTCTATAGCAGAGCTTCTTAAACTATGGGTCGGGACCATTGGGACAAATGGGGTCGCGAAAAAGATTAATGAAAATAGCCTCTCAGTTATAGAGTGTAGCCATGGGGTCGTGAATAAAAAAAGTTTAAGAAGCTCTGGTCTATAGCATCCACTATTGTCCAAACCACATCAACCGATTTATCTGCTGATAAAATACTTGATCAACTTAGAGAACAGTTTGATTCACCTTCCGTGGTGTTCTATGAAATTAGAAAACAAATAACAAATTGTGTCAAACTTCAATATAACAATGACCACGAGAATTGGAATAAACTCCATCTTATTGTAAAAAATTGCAAATTCCTCCTGAAAGACCATGTTCAGATTGATATCATTAAAAATGACATTATTAAAAAACTTCCTACAGAAGCAAGCCTCTTCCTAACAATAAATGATGGAAAAATCTTGGATTATTTAATTGTTCTTATCGAAAAAATGAGAGATCAATCTTTTAAATCAAGCGAATCCTTTCGTAGGTCTCTACCGAAATTCAAATGAAGATAAAAATACAATTATCACAGAAGAGCATTTAAATGCTGGTTTGGTTTTCGAATCAAACTCCTCTTATTCATTTCCTGTGGTTCTAGCTAATAAAAAAGATGAAGGAAAGAAAACAAGACTCTGTATTGATTACAGAAAGCTTAATAAAATTTGGATTATTTAATTGTTCTCATCGAAAAAATGAGAGATCAATCTTTTAAATCAAGCGAATCCTTTGACACAAATAACAAATTTTCAAGTTTCAAAACAAATCGTATGAAATGTCCAATCTGTTATCAAACAACACACTCCATAGAAAGATGTCAAAATATAGCAAAATTGAGTTTTTCTGATCTCAAAACAAAATTAAATAGTTTGAAGTTGTGTTGGAATTGTGGTAAGCATAGATTCCAAAGAGGAACAACCTGTCATCAGCATTGTCAAAAATGCTCAAAGAACCATGCAACTTACCTTTGTAAAACAAACCAACGAATAAGTGTTAATGTCAATGCCATAAATAATGAAGATTCAGATTCTTTAAAATAGCTTTTTCAACAGCCCGACCAGCAAAACGAAAATTAGAACAATTTGCAATACCTATCACCGTCAGAATAATAATAAATAACTCCATTGAAACAGCTTTATACGACAGTGGTGCGGAGACATCTCTTATATCAATGGACATGTTAAATAAACTTAAATTAAACGATCAAATTATCAAGTCTGAAAAAAAAACTTTAATAGCCGCAAATTGTTCAAAAGAAATGACCGTTGGTCGGGCGATGGTCACAATCACAATAGGTCTCATTCAAAAAAGAATGTACTTAGATGTCGTCAAAAAATTATCATCAGATATAATTGTTGGATTAGATATGATTTACGCCTACAAACTCGAGCAAAAATTCAACGGAGAAATATTCCAAAACCTTGGAAGCGTAGACTTTGAAACCAACTGTATCAAAATAAATCAAACAAAGCCATATTGTTGGGAAAATGAATCATTCGTTCAAACAAACTGAAAAAAAAAACGCTGAAGTTCAAAAATACTAGTCAGTTTTTTCTAAATCAAAATATGAATTTGGCGAAATCAAAAACGAGTATTGCCGTAAACGTCTTAAGACGATAAACCGATCTGTCTACGTCTCTACCGAAATTCAAACGAAGATAAAAATAAAATTAAAATTATCACAGAAGAGCTTTTAAATGCTGGTTTGATTTCTGAATCAAATTCATCTTATTCATTTCCTGTGGTCCTAGCTAATAAAAAAGATGAAGGAAAGAAAACAAGACTCTGTATTGATTACAGAAAGCTTAATCAAATAACTGTAACTGAATCCTCGCCTTATCCCTTGATTGGTGAACTCATCGAAAAAACTCTTGATTGCAACTTTTTTACAACACTTGACGCCTTCACAAGCGGCATAGGTTCCGTATTAAAAACAACCAAATGAATCAAATACCAAAATATTAAAACCAATAGCATACTTCTCAAAATCACTCCAAGCATATCAAAAAAACTATGCTATTCCTGAGCTTGAATGTTTAGCAATTATTGAATCAAAAGCAAAACATCAACAACTTGAAATTATTTTTACCTCAAAACGAAATTTTAGAAAGGAGGGGAATGTAAGGATAGGCATGGTCAGCTAGATCATGATTACCCAAATGATTATTTCAATTTAAAAAAAACAAATGTCATTATGATTATTATATAGATTATTATTATTGTTATTACTATGATTTTATTTGTTTTTATATTTTTTTTTTTTTAACAAGTTATTTCTGAAAAAAATTTAAAATTAAATTAAAATCAGTTTTTAAAAAATATAATAAAAAAAAAAGAAGAAGAAGAAAAAGCTACATTTATTTCAAATCACGAAATTCATTCAAATAGAATTTGCAAAACAATTTTTCTAATTGAAAAAAAATTTGAATAAACAAACCAAAGGATGGTAGCACCGATGTCTAAATATGAACAAATTTTGGCGGGTATGAATCTGAAGCACACATCAATACAAATTATTTAGTGTATCATAAACAACACCATAAAAACTTTCAACAGATTTAACAACAACAGGCTTTCTCCTACCAAAGGAGTGGTTCATATCGCGACTACACAGCGGCTAACAGTTCCCGAAGAGACAGACTGGACATGAAAGCTCTGATTGTCTTTCTCTCTCTCTCTCTCGTTTGCAATGATGAAAACGAGAAAGAACGTTTTTGCAAGGATCATAGAAAAAAGAAACAGACAGAAAGAAGAAACGTTGAAACACTACCACCACCGCCACCAACACCACACATTCTTCTATTCCATAGTTTTTTTTTGAACATTGTTGGCTCGACAACCTTTTTGCTTAGAAAAAAATTTTTGTTTTTTTTTTCGGGTCTACCAAAACCAATTTTTTTCCCAACTACAACAACCATCAACAACCAATTTCTATATATCGTTTATGTGTTTTGTTTATGTGCTTTTTGTGAAATGTGTTGTTTGGTGATGACAATGCTATGATTCAATGATGATGCACACTTGCACCAACACACTATATACAAATTTTTTTAGTGAAAATCACCGCGGTCTCTTAAGTTTTTTCATTCTTCAAATCTCCAATGTTTACGTTGTGTGTGTGTGTGTTTGTGAGATCTGCTGGAACCATAAAAACTAAATAATAAATGTTGTTGTTCTTTTTTTTCTGGTTTATATAAAGAAACAACCGACCAACCAACCAACCAAAACAAGAATAAAGACCCGATTAACTTTGTGTCCAACCAAAAACGAACCACGACGACTCCTGTTTTTTTTTCTTCTTTGGAACGAGTGGCTGTCAATTTTTTTTATCTAGGTTTTAAATAGTGTAAATTCTCAGGAATTTTTATAATTGTTCGATGTGATTTTTATCCTCGAAAACTCCAAGCATAGAATAGATTTTCTAGTAAGTTTTTAGATTTTTTTTTTTGCTGTCGATGACCTTTTCTAATTGTTTTTAAATGAACATATGTTTTTTAAATTTTGAAATTATAATATTTCTAAAAAAAAATATTAATTTTTTTTCCTGTTTCTTTTTCAGTTCAACATTTGGCTAATCGTTTGGTATTTTTTTTTTTTTTTTCTGGTTGCCACAGAAAAAAATCCTTCAACGATACATCGATTTGTGTGAAGAAGCATCGAAATTATTTAAATAACCGCAACAACAACGATTTAGTAATGTTGTTGTTGTTGTTGTTGATGGTGGTGTCATATTCATTGAATCATCATTCATTTGATAATCAAATTTCGAGATCTTTCCTATTCGACAAACGTACCCAAACGACAAATTTTCATTTTATTATTATTGGTGTGTTTCTATGTGTCTATCTCTTCCAGTAGATGTGTGTGTGTGTTTTCTATTATAATTGTGCTTCAACTTATTATCCCCTCATAAACAACAACAACAAAAACCAACTTCATTTGATATATTGCCGATATTCAAAAAACACTTCGTCATATCTTTTGGTTGGGTATGATTTGTCACCATCACCTAAAACAACTAATTCAATATCGTTAAAACATTTAAATCATCTGATATATTGATTTCGATATTCAAAAAATAAAAAATATTCTTAATTTGATAACGATGATTGTGATTGTGGCTAGTATCATCATGGCTTCTTGTCAAAAAAGTCATCATTGTCATCACATCTCTACTTTCAACTAGATTTTTTTTTTCTTTCTTTCCTTGGTTTTAGTGGTCGACAAGAGATTTGAAACGATGTTTTCTTATGTCAACCGTTGTTATTATGTTGCCGTTGTTATCTAAGATCGTAGTTCAATATGTGATGGACGATTTAACATGAAATTATTGATAATTAAAATGAAAAAATAACAACAACAACAACCAAAAGCCATTTAATCCTATAGAGAACCATTTAAAGACCAACCAACCAACCAACCAATCATCTTTCTTTCTTCCATCCATTCATCATTTGAAAATTTATGACGCGAGTGTATCGCGTGCCACACATTTTCCATATTCAAATTTTAATTGTTCTGTTTTTTTCAAAATTTTTCTCAAATATTTCATTGTTGTTGTTGAGAATTTCTTTTATTCTATTCAATTTTCCTTCTTCCTTTCAACATTCTTCACAGTTTTTTTTTCAATTGCGATCATCAAAGACTACTAAAGATTTGGATAAGGATTTTTTGTTTTGTTTTGTTTCCACTTTCGAGTGTTTTTTCCTTCCTAATCAACCAAAATTCACAAGATTCGAATGAATGAATGAAATGGCTACCACATCGACCAACAACACTTCAACACCAGCATCCAATAACAACAACAATACGGTCAAATCGGCAAGCATGAAACGCCAGGCCACTCTTGGCGGGAGCGGGACTGGTAGCAACACACTGCCAAACATCAATTCCAAAGATCTTGAAGGTATATTTCTGAATTTTTTATATAAATATTTATTTATCTGTTTGTTTTTGATTCCTTTGAATCAATTTGAAATTGATGGTGAACGAATCGTAATAATTTTGAAAAATACCGGTATTTCTATTCTCTCGAAAGCTTTGCCATTTTGTTTGAAGCTATCAAATTTTTTTTTATATGCTCAATGTAATATTTTGATTATCGCATCGAATTTACCTGACGAGTTCAACTCAAACAATCATCATCAAAAAAAAAAAAATGTTCAAGTTGATTGAAATGTATTTGATACGCTCGTGTATAGTATGATTAAAATAAAACTTGAAAATTCATTAATAGTCAAACCATGATTATTGACCAATCGGCCAAGTACTTTAGTTTTTCCTCAACAAAAAAAAAAAACATTCGTATTTTTTTTTCTGCTGTTGTTTTGAAGCTTCAGAATATTTCTGGCTATTATTTGACATTTTGATTAACTACCCAATCAGTTTTTTTTTTGCTGTTGTTGTTGCAATCATCGGTCATTCATCTTTGGTATTCTTCAAACTGTCCGCTGTGTTGTTGTTGTGGTGGTGGTGGTGGTGGTGGTTGTTCCGTTATTTCATTTCATATCTCGTTTCGGCGATCGATTAAAATTTGTTGAGATGTGATGTTTATGTTCATGGTTATAATGAAAATGATGATGATTTGTATGAATAAGAATTCATTTCTGTTAAGGAGAAGTTGCAAACTTCATTGAGAGATAGAAGAGAAAGAAGGAGAGTTTCTGCTAAACTAACAAGCCCGGTTTTTGCAAGCTTAAATTTTTTTAAGATGAGTGTTTTTTTCGTCGAGATGATGTTTTATGATAATTTTAGCCTTAATTTCTTTTTCATTTCTAGGCTAAAATTGATAATTTTTTTAAAAATAAAATAAAAGAAATTCCAATCATTTTTTTTCCAATAATCTTGAGATTAATTTGATTTTAATTTTTTTTTTTTTTAATATTAATATTAAAAATCAAGAAAATATTTTATTAATAATGAAAAAAATCCTATCAATTTGTGGCTGGGCGTTTTTTTTTTTTCCTCAATCATTTGTTTTGCTATTAACCTATTGTTCTCGTGTTGTTTGGAAAAAACTTCATGTAAAAAAAGATAGAGACACGGTTTCATTCATTCAAGAAATTGAGACCATAGATAGAGCGTATGGATTTGTTATCATTCTGCCCATCATCTTTGATAATCAAATAATAATCAATTGAATGCATTATTTCATTATAGAAAGAAATTAAACTAAATAAATGGATTGATCATTGTATTGTCTGTGTGTGTGTGTGTGTGTGAAAAAACAAAAAACATGAAAACAATATGTTTCTTTTTTTGTTTCAAATCATTTCAATTTCAGATTGTCTGACTACTTTAGAATATGTCATGATGATTTGATTGAATGCTTTTCAATTCATTTATGTATTTTTTTTTCATATCAAAAGCTTTATCTTATCTTGTTTTTTCCCTTTAAGACAAAAAAAACTCAAAACAGATTACCAAGAAGAAAAAACCAAACAACCACCATCAAACGAAATTAAAGTTTTTTTTTTGTTGTTGTTGTAACATTGTAAAGAAGCATTCGAGCAAATCATCACAAATGTCAAATTCAATATTGAAAAAAAAAACATGACAACAAAAATCAAATTAAAAGTTTAATCCAAATGGAAAAAGAAAACAGAAAATTTGCATTTTCAATTCTGTGAATGTCTCTCCAACAAGCTAGTGGAGAAAAAATTGTTTTTTTTTTTTTTTCATAAACTGACACAGTTTCGTTGTGTAATTTTCGAGAAATTGAAAACAACAATGACAGCAGGTTATTGTATTGTTGAGATGACCATTATATGAATCTCAAATCAGTATATTTTTTCACAGCTAACAGTTGCATGGTTGTCTTATGATCTAAATCTAAAATCTGTTTCTAATCAGCATGCTGTAGCAGTTTGATTTGATTATTTTCATAAAAAATTTATTTCAGTTTTTGAATCAAATTTTGTTTCGATTAAAAATTATCAAAACGATTAGTCATTCATGTTGTATTGGAATGAATGATTGTATTTTTCTTGCTTCATTTTTTTAACATTTAAACTACCATTCATTTAATTGAAAAACATGTTAATCTATGACTAATTGAAATGTTTTCGCTGTGTTATTCCCGTATCTTGAACTGTAAACACACCAAAAACTGTGTTCTATGCTAGAAAAAGATATGAATCAGTGTAAATTTGATGAAAATTTCCCATTGATGTTTTTTTTGTTGTTGTTGTTATTTCTTCTCAAGTTTTCAAACACACCAAAACAATCACACCATATATCGTTTGAACAGAGTTCAATAGAAAAGCAAAGCAAACAACAGTTACATTCGGTGAATTACCTGAATTCACGTTTAATTCAAGTTTATTTAAAATAAACAAGCAGACACATACACACCTGTCACACTTACCTGCACAACGAGGCGACATTAATACAACTCATTCGGTTTGTGGTGGTCTACCATCGCATTTAGAATTAAAACTCTTAATTTGTAATTGAACAATAGAACGAATACGAAAAGACGGAGAAATTATTTTATTATCTATTCTACATTTTTCAAAATAAGGAAGCTATTTTCCTAGAAAGTTATAATAAAGCGATATTAAAAACAGAGAAAACACCTTGGAGAATAAATCAAATTGATTTTCTCTGGGAAGGGAGACAACAGCATTGATTTTGTACCAAAATAAATGTTCCAAAATTTTCTTTAATTAAATTTTTTTGTTTCTTTTATTCATTATAAAGTCTAATTGTAATGGGAAATTAAAATCGAAAAAAAAAATTCACAAAATTATTAGAAATTTTTTAGAAATATTTTCAATAATGGAATTTTTATTGTTCGGTTTTATTAGATTCGTTTCCATTCTCTTGCTCATTCACTTACTCTCCTCTCGAATGGAATTTACATTTTTTATCAATTATTTTTTTTAGGGTGGTGATTTATTCTTCTATTATTTTTGAATAGGAAAAATATTTCTTTGTGAACAACAACCTGGCCAACAATCAATTCAGTTTGTTGGTTGTGGTCTGCCTTCCCTTCAAAATATTACATTATAGACACACTCACACGATGACCTTTTTTCTTAACTAAAGAAAAGAAAAAAAAACATCGATAGTAAAGAACAAACATCTAAATCAAACTTAGTTCCGTTTTACAACAACCTCAACCTCTCTCTCTCTCTCTCTCTTTATTTCAATCTTATTTTGGGTTCTATTAAAGTTTGTTTTGTTTAATTTGATTCGTCATTTAAACGTCGTGTTTCAGGTTTATTTGATTTGTTCTCACGCCATTTTCAATTGCATTTTTTTCTAGCTGTTATTGTTGTTGTTTTAATAGTATGGACAGCACCTTTCTTGAATGAAAAAAAAAAATCTAAGGAAGAGTGTGGAATGAAATCATCCTGTAAGTATGTCTGTGTGGTTTTGCGTTCATCACCATGTTTCATCATGTCTCATTTCGTGAAATTTTCGTTATTTCTTCTTCTTCTTCTTCTGCCACTTTAGTCTAGTAGTTTTGTAAGAAAAAACTTTTTTCTAAAATGATTTTTTTTTTGTCTTTCTTGGCAAACTGTTTTACTATCGTGATTTGTTGTTCGATAATTTGATTTTCTAAATAGCAATAATTTTTTTTTTTCAAAAGGCAAATATTCGTTAAGAAAGCTGTTTGTGTCAATTATCTGCCCATAGTGTTTGCTTAATTCGAATTTAGTTGTTTTAATTTTTTTTAATAATATTCAGGTTATAAAATGAATGGTTTGTAAGAATTTTTCGTTTACCATTCATTTGTTTATTTGTCTATGCGTCGTGAGAATCAACCAAATGAATTGTAAACAACCAGAAGTTTTTTTTTTTTTTTTTGAAAAGTTTTTAAGCCTTTCAGGTCTTGCAGGAGTTTTCATCCGAGATCAACCGAGATCAAATACAAATAAACAAATCCATTCTCTAGTTTTAGTTAACTAAACACCTGTTATGGAGAGTTTTAAAATGTTAGACTGAGAGAAAAACACTCTAAAAGTTCTGTAATAATGATTATCATCTTCATACTTCTTAATATCGAACGACAACAAGAACGAAACGAAAACAACAAAAAGTCACGTAAATTAATTCAGTTCTTGGGCAACCATAAATGTTTGAATCATGATTCGAGAGAAAAAAAAAATTACTCGAATAATAATATTGAATTTCTTCATGTGTTTCTTTTCACATCAATCAACTGCGGTGGCGGCGTTTTAACCTTTGGCAGCGAAATCTTTATTGGAAATTTAAAAAAAAACTAACGAACGATGCGGAATTCTTTTCAGGATAACACGTTTTTTTTTCTCGTTTTCTAATGATAAACCTAAGCAATATCACGAAGTTTTGTTGATTTACTGTACTTGATCTTCTTCTTTTTCTCCACCATCCATTCAACAACTCATTCGTTGTTTTAACAAAACGATCAATCTCGGTTCGATATTATTGATCTTACATAGAGATTGTTTGTTTGATGGTGGTGAATGTGTGCGTTGGCATAAAATTGGCATCGAAAAACATTGATTTCTGATTTTCGATAGAAAAATTTATTGAATTTGTTCTCTTGATCTCGAGGTGTTGATTTTTATGTTTTATTTCCCAATGAATTGCAAATTTTTTTTTTCCAAAAATTCGAAAGTTTTAGAAAATTTTAAAACGTTTCGTTATCTATGTTTTCTTCTCTATCGGATTTATTCTTTTAAAAAAAAGCCTATCACGAAATATTATTAAATTGAAAAATATCCATTGTTTGATTGACATTCTCAATATATCATTCCAATCGATTGCTTATTAACAAATAATAAACATTTTCAAATTCAAATTAACCATTTAACCTCCAGAGGATAATAATCTTTCGCTGAGGTTCAAGCAATCTCATATAAATATTATAGTTCGTATATATTTCTTTCAATCAATCAATCAAATGTCGGTTTTAAAAAAAATATCAAATTAATCTTCAATATGCTTATCATTTTTTTGTTTTTCTTGGTACAAAGCTGGAGAAACTAGTTAGCTCAAATTCAAGCAACACAGCAAAAAGAGTTCAACAGTTCGATCGCTCATACATGTTGGTTTTTTCCTCGCTAAGTTTTTTGGTTTTCACAGAAAAAAAAAGTTTTCAAAAATAAATTTGGTTATAACATCGCTGGAGTATTTGCATTGGTTGATTTTCAATTTTTAACAGTTTTTTCCGACTAGAGATTGCTCCAGTTTCTCAAGTGTTTTGTTTGTTTTTTTTTCGATTTTTTTTGTTAACTCAAACAAGTTGTTGAGATTAGTATTGTTGACATTATGATGATTAACTTATAAGAAAAAAACTGTTGATTCTATTTGTAAAAAAAAATTAATCTCAAGAGTACTATTTTAACATTTTTCCGATATAAAATATTAACACAATTTTTTTTACCTTTAAAAACCCAAAAAGAAAATTTAGCTTTCCTGGTGAATCAATTCCCCAAGCAACCAAACAGTTTGAGCACGACTATGACCAAATTTGATGAAGCATAACTTTCAAGAAAATTAATTTAAATTGATCTGATTTTAATTTCGATTTTTTTTTTTGACAAAAAAACTGTTGTGCTAGTTTTGATTTCTTCTATGAATTTTTGATGATGAAACACTGTAAATGAATGAATTCTAAGTGTTTGTATTCAAGCCTATTTATATTTTTCAAAGAGAACAAGGAGTTCCCAAGCATTGTGGCTTTTTTTCAAGGTTGTTAATCATAATCATCATCATTATCAAGGCGTCAAGATGATACATAATAATATCATATAAATTGACTGAATTTAATGAGACATCGACTCCAAAATGAAATGAAGAAACTGTTCTGTTTGTCGAATTTCTTCTTTTTTTTTCACTATCTTTGATTCAATCGATTCGTCCTTTTTTGTCGTTTATATTCGTAGTTTTTAAGTGTAGGCGTTTTTGAGTGTGTGTGTGTGCGTATATGTACTTTCATGGTCCATGATCATCACCAAAAAGATGCTACTAATAATAATAACAAACTCTGTCAAGCGTTATGATTTATGATGAGTGAATGGTGTTTTCTTTTTGGAAAAAAAGAAATTGAATGATAATATATAAAAAAAACAAAAAACAACACAGAAAGTCATTGTGTCATTAAAGTTTCATTTTAATATTTTCAACAGGAAAAAGCCGTTTCTCTGAGAATTTTTTTTTATGATCCAAGTTGCCTGAACATTGTTGAATGTAAACTCAACAAATGAAAATGGAACAACAGCCTTTTTCTTCTATTTGCAAAAAGTTCCATTCTTTGTTGAAAGCTTTTTGAAGCTTGAAGGGATGTTTCCTAGTTTTCTTTTTTATACTCGTGTTATTTCCCATTAGCCACAATAGGCTGAATGTCATGATCTTTGAAATATCTTTTAGGGTTTTTTTCTCGTTGTTTGCCTTTCAATAGTTTTTTTTTTCATTATTATTCAATTTGTTACAAAAAAAATGGTAACAAAGTAGAGAAATTATGAATTGAATCAGTTCTATTATGATACTATGCATTGAAGAAAAAATTTTTTCTAGATTTAGGTTATGCTCGGAAATTTCAATAAATCATCCTCAGTTTTTATCATTTTCATTTTTTTTCTTGGTTTATTCATGTTTCATACATGTGCAATTTTAATAATAAAAAAAACAATAATTATTATCATCATGTTACAAAAAAAAAAAAAAATTTTTTTAATAATAATTTGGAAACAAACTTATTATTACAATAGAGTAGGAAGTTTTCTACATTATTATAACATAAGTTGTTGTTTTCTGGTCTGTTAAAAAAAGAAATTATGAATCAATCTTGGCTGAGGTGATTTAATTCAATTAACAATTCATTTTTTGTTAATGGGTTTCTTTATTTTTTTATACTGTAAAAACAAAACATCAAACTCGAGATAAATTGATTGATTAAAACTGTTTTCTGTTCATCACGGTGTGAAAATGTGTTCGATGATCGATTTTATTTGGGAAAATTGGTGGAACAAGAAATAAAATAAAAAAATTAAATTATATGATTTATATATTGTTTCTATGACAATCGATTATCGTGTCGCTCCATCCTCATAACGACAGTGCCGTTGTTTTTTTTTTTTTTTTTTGGTTTAAACAGAAATTAAGTTGGAAAAAAAACTAAAAAAATTTCCAATTAGTTTAATGCATCATTTTGATGAAGATGATGATGGTGTTGTGTTCTTTGCTCTCATGCGAGATGCGTTATTTGAAGTTGTTTGTTTTCCGTTCTGTTCCAGAACGAAACAATTTTCTCCTTATTACTGTTGTTAAGAGAATAATAAAATTATAATTGATTGAAACACAAGCCGGAAGAACTGTTTGTTGGCTCACTAGCGCTCAGTCAACACTTGAAAATATGGCAGCTAACAGTTTTCTGATTCAGGACAGTTTTTTTTTTTCTTTCTATGATTATTCGAAAATTTCATTGATTAACGAATTTTATTTTTTTATTATTGATAATCAATCAAAAAAACACACGCACACAATGTCACACAACATTTTCGAACATTCGATTCGAAATTCGAAATTTTTTTTTTTTTCAAATGACACTAAACAAACAATAAACATCCAATGTCAGCGAGGAAATAAATTTTGGCTTTTTTGTTTTGTTTGTTTTTTTTTTAATCACACCGGAACATCATTTCGGATGATTAGATTTTTCATTTGCCATTTTTATATCAACTATATAAACATTATTTTCAACAGAAAAAAACAAAATTGATAAAATTTTAACATGAAATATATATATTTTTTTCATGAGCAAACCTAGTTTAAGTTTAGTTTGTCATTCTAAATTATTATTTCCAAACGATTGACATTCATTTATTTGAAAAAAAAATAAATAGAAATAGTTTCTCTTTGTTTCAATGTTTTTGTTGTTGTTTTTTCCAACTAAAGTTTCTCAATTTTATTTTCTCCATCAATAGAACAAAATCATTATCAACGGAAAAACTTTTGAAAAAAAAAACAGTTTGTGTGAGTGCTTGATATAATGAAAACATGGAACATGAAAACCTTGCTGGTACGCATTATTGATGGATTTTTCTTGTTTTTTTTTCCTTTGATTTTGAATTGTCTCTCAAGCCAATCATGATGAGGATGATGATGATTTTATGGTGTATTTTCAATTGTGGTTTTGTTGTTGTTAGTTTTCGAGCTGTCATTTCCAATTCTTCCAATGCTATCGGCTTGATTTTTTTTTCTTTTGTTTCAAGGGTATTTTGTCATTCATTCTTTTAAAAAAAATAAACAAACAGGCAGAAAAATTTTAAACAATTTCAATGTATCATGTTTTGTAGTTGAAAGGTGTTTTCTAGCTTTAATTTTTTTTGTGTTTTCGAAATCAATTGGTTTTTAATTTTTTTTTTTATTGCCAAAGTAATCGCTTAAATAGAGCAATGTAGAAATGTTTTTATTTCTTAAATTTGATTGAAAAGTCATTTTATCAAGTGTATGAGAGTTGAAAGGAATTTATTTTCATATAGAAAAGATTGAATATTGATTTTTCAAAACCAAACATTGTTTCACTTTTAATAAATTTGAAAACATTAAAAAAAATCAGTTTAATGGAGCGGTTAAAATAAAACAAAAAAAAAAATTTCTGTTGGTAGTGTTTTTTCTAATTATCAAATTCAGATATTTGTCTGTTTTATTCAAACCGGTTCAAATTTAGTTTTGAAGTTTTTTTTTCATGCTTTTACTATCGATGGAAAATTCAGGTTTCTAATGTTTAAAAAATAAATCGACAAATGGATCATTTGTATGGAGCCAGAATAAATGCTAAATTAAGTCAAATAAGTGGTTTTTTAAACAGGAAAAAAAGTTAAAAAACCATTGGTTCAGTAAACTTTTTAGTGAAATGATTTAAAAGCGATGAAATGAAAATCGTTTTGTAAGTTGAGTGTTTTATTGTGTTTTGTTTTTTTCTTCGCTAAATTATTGATGTAGAAAATGCATCCCGAATGAAATCGATTGATAGTTTCCCATTGATTGAGTGTTTCATTTATTGTTCTGCTTGTAGTTGTTGTTTTTGACTACTGTTTTGAATAAACGTTTCAATCATTTGCTCAACTTTGAAACCTTGAACGGTGAATGCAAACATTTTTTTTCCCAACTAAAACTAAACTGATTGTTCATTAGAAAAAGTTTTCGAATCAGAAAGCAATTCATTTCTGTCTGTGATTCTCACTTCATGAATCAATGGTATCATCATCAAGATCATTTCTTTATAATTTAAATATTTTAATGAAAATGTGTTCACTTGTATTTTATTTTCTGTTCTCTTTGTACTTCACATTTTTTTCAAAGATTCATTGAACACTTGTTAGACTTGATAGATTTTTTCTCTAAAATCAGAGAAACAATTTGTAAAATTTCGTGCTACAGTAATTTTGAATAATGAGTTTTTTTAGTTAATCTTCAAAGTTCAATTTGTTTTAGAAAAATTTTAATTTTTTTTTTTTTTTAATTTTTAAAGATAATGTCGCTTTGTTGCTGGGATCGGGAGTCAAAATCACGTTGAAAGCGATCGTGAGATTCGAAATCAAAGCAGAAAAATTCGAAACTCGGTTTTTGGTTTTATCTGCTTATCGGATTTATATTTTCACAATTAAAGGCTCGCCAAAGCTTGAAAACTCTTTCAATTATGTGGATATTAGCGCTATTGAAAGCCGTCAACCTGATCGGTTATCGATCTGGTTTCAAGGCGAGTCACGGCATCATAATTTCCAATCGATAGATCATAATCAAGAGGAAATTAACTCAATTATTTGCCACTTGACAACATCATTGAAGACTCTTTTTCCTCATGTTCCTCTTGAAACATTTATTAGAAAAATGGAAGTTGATCCTATTGATCGGCTTGAGAATGTTTATCATTTTGTTCATTTGATCGAAGGAAAAGCTCGACTTCGAATGTTAGATATTCCATGTGGTGGTTTTTCTAATCAATACGCGTGCTTTTGTGATTATTATGGGATTGCTTTTCGTGAAGAAGTTGCTTGGGATATTGACACCATTTACGCCACTCACAATAATACTGAATTATCAATTCTGGACTTTGAACATCTCGAATTGAAAGATTTGTTACCGATAATTGCTGCCTTGACTTACAATGGGTGGTTTACTAAATTTCGTGTCTCCAATTTTAAAGTGGTCAACTCTAATCATTCTGGAAGCGATCAAATTTGCGAACAAATAATTATGCTTGTTCGAAAATCTACCACACTTGAAGAAATTTTTTTAGATAATACAGGTGTTCGAGCCGATTTTGTGAACAAACTTTTTTCAGCATTGTTATTAAACAACCAAACATCGATTCAAGTAATTGATTTGTCCAACAATCCTATTGAAGATAAAGGCCTAAAAAATTTGACTGCTTTTGTCGCAAAATCATTTCATATGGCTAACTCAGTGATAAATGTTTCATCCGATGATCTCAATTCTTTAAACTTTTCTTCCTCATCCCATCCACAACAAACTGCAATCTCATCAGCCACTTCGGCTAAACTCATGTACAAAGGTTTAGTGCATTTAAATTTTTCTCATTGTGGACTGACTTCCAAAGGAATTTCTGAACTTTCTGAATCTTTGTATTTGAACAAATCAATGTTCACGACTTTATCTTATTTGAATTTGAGTGATAACACATTCAAAGACGACAATTCGGTTAGTATTAATTTCATTATTTAATAAAAAAAATGTAATAACTTTTTTCTCTTAGAAACTTTTCAATTTTTTGGCCCAACCAAACAACTTGACTCAACTCGATCTATCAGGAACAGATTGTTATTTAGAGAGCGTATTTGGAGCTCTTCTTCATGGATGTACTAACAACTTGGTTCATTTGAATTTGTCTAGAAATCAGTTCAGCTCGAAAAAATCAAGCCACAAAGATCAAGTTGTGCCGGCAGCTATTAAAAAGTTTTTTTCCACTGCAATATTTTTGCGTACTCTCAATTTATCGCACATTAAAATTCCTCCTGAAGCCTTAAAAGCAATCTTATTAGGTTTGGCTTGTAATGAATCAGCCACAGATATTCGTGTGAATTTATCTTGTAATGATTTCAAATCAAATGGAGCATCTGTTTTAGAACTCACACTTACTGATATACGTTGTGTTTCGGGTTTGGATTTGAGTGACAACAGTCTTGATATGGACTTGATTAACGTTGTCAATGCCATCAGTAAAAATAAATCCTTGAAATATCTATCCATAGGCCGTAATTTTAACAACACTAAACCAAAGTAAAAAATTTTTATTTATTTTGTTAGTTTTTTTTCAAAATTTCAATTTTTAGACACTTATCCAAGGTCCTTGACGCTTTTGTTCAACTTCTACAAGACCCTGATTGCTCTATAGAATCGCTTTCGCTGATTGATTCAAAATTGAAAAGCGAAACATCAATTCTGTTGAATGCCCTTGGTTCTAATCAATCTTTAGTAAACATTGACGTTTCTGGTAAGTTTTCAATTCATTTTTTAGTTTATTAATTTGACGTTTTCAGGTAACTTGATGGGTTTAACTGGAGCTAAAACACTCGCCAAAGCTCTTCAAATAAACAGCCGTCTTGAAACAATTTATCTCGATAGAAATCTCATACCCACAGCTGGCTTTGTAGATATAGCTTATGCTTTGGAACGAAATTTCACTTTGAAATATCTTCCAATGCCTATTCAAGATGTCCAAGCTGCAATGATCAAAATGCCAGATCGAACAGAAGCTGCACTGACTAAAATTCAAGAGTTCATTCGTCGAAACAATCATCCTCAAACTTCGTTGTTACGAAACATTCGCCAAAATAATTTAACGAATTCTTATTTTATGGTGGATAATAACTTGTTTTCAAAAATTGACAAGCTTTCATTGCAATTACAACATACAATACGTGGCAAATCATTTAACTCAAACCGATCAAATCCTAATATTCGATTTGATAATTACGGTGATGACCAATTAGATGAAAGAATTGAAAATCTTTTGCAAGATGTTAAAAACCTTCGGTTTTTATGTAGTAAAATTCAAGAAATTTACACTCAAGTTCCCTCCTTGAACAATAATTTGAGTACGTGTTCATCATTATATGAAACATATAGCCGACGTTTCTCTTCTATTCCAGTTTCGCGTTGTATAGAAACAAGCATTGTCGATTTTTCTAAAGAATTGAAAAAAACATTCGAAACTCAAATAGTGACAATGTCAGAATCGATTATTCGTTTTGTTAAAGATGAGTTTCCTCAAGTTTTCAGTCAATGTGATCGTTTAGAATTAGATTTAAGACAGCTTTATCAAAATTCATTAAATAATGTCAACACAGCTTCATCCAATTCGTTGATACCGTCTTTAGAATATTTTCAACTATGCCTCTCTGAAGCCGCTGGTGTCAATTGGTCTTTGAAATTAGAGCAAATTCTGCATACAATCGCTAGTCAAATTTGTAATAAGTTTTTATTAGAAATAACTCGTTGTTTATCGAATGTCCAAAATATACTGCTCGGTGGAGGGGACTCTAAATCATTAGGTATGGGTCACGTTCACTCTAATGGCAACGTTAATTTGGGACGAAGTTTAACACCTGATGTACTTCGAACTAGAGCGTGGATCGAGTCATCAAGTTCTAGAGACTCGACGGATTTAAATTTGTCCAACTCCAACGATGTAAATCTTTACGATTCGGAAGAGAATAATGTGATTGTTAGTATTTTTTTTATTATTTAAGTTTTTACATTTTCTTTCTCTTCTAAACTAACAATTTTCTTAATTTTTTCTCTAATGCTTTCTTTTCAATCAGTGGCTAGCTTGGCTCAATTTAGTGAGTATTAATGAAAATTAATTTGGAGCTTTGAAATTTTTATTTTAAAATATGTTGAAAAAAATTTTTAATAAATGAATGATCAGTTTATTGTTTTCTTAATTTTACTTTGATTTTTATTCTATTGAACAAAATTAATATTTTTTATATTTTTTTTTTAGGCTACCCCTAAATTGCAGAACCAAAAACGTCAAAATGTTTACATAAGAAAATTGAGGCCACAATCTGTAATGGATGGTGCCATTGTTATGAATGAAGATTTTCCCGATTTATTACTCAAAACTGATGATTATTCAAACCATCTCAATCGATCTCATCCTTTGTTCAGCAATGATTCTAGTCTTCTGGGTGATAATGAGCGTAGTTGCAACATCAATGAAAAGCCAATTCCTTTTGAAAAGAATCTTCATTTAACTAAAATGCGTCCTCGTAACAAGAAGACACGAGCTCCAACAAGAGTCAAAATTATTGATTCTAAACAAACAAAAAAAGATTCCGAAATAGAATTATCAAACAGTCATTCAATAGATGAAGGATTGGAAAACTTTTTCCCGACATTATCGTTGCTCAATAATTCTTCTTCAACTGTTTCGATTGATTCGAAAGATAATGTTAGTCAGCTTTCTTCAAATTGCACTACAACAGTCGGCAGTAACAAACCTCAGCCACAGCCTAGAAAAATTTTACGAAAGTTTGGTTTTAAATCACAAACAGAACAATCCACTAATAATGATTATTTACCTCGAATGCAATCAATTGAAATTCATCAGTTACCTGTTCAACAAGGAAAGATTAATGAACAACTTGATCAATCGGCTTGCCGCTCAACCTCACCAGCATCAGCCATGTTTGGACAAGCTAAACATGTATCAATTTTTCCTGATAGTGGCTCTCGAAGTCAAAGCCCGTTGCCAGGAGCAGGAGGAGAGCAACACAATGAATTTCTAGCGGAAATGCGTGCTAAACAAGAAAAACGTTCATATGGATCTACGCCAGTCAACAACGAACAGCTAACTTTTGCAACAATTCTCGAAAAAAGAACAAGCCCAGAGCTTCAATCAATAGAACACACGAAACAAAATTCAATGGATGATTCCAATTCTAAATCGGTTGCAAAACGAGCTACTCTTTTTGGTGAGCTCCACAAGTCACCTTCCAAACACTCAATTAATCATCAATCATCAAGTCAGGAAGAATCATCTAACAACAATCCTTCCTCAAACAATAATGATAACAAACAGTTTGCAAAAAACACGAGTAATTCCTCTAATTCATCATCACAACAAAGTTCAAATAATAATTGTCAAACAACGCCATCGGTGCAACGACAACGTCCAAAATCAATGGTTGGAATGTTGGGTGCCAAGTTTGAACTTTCTTTGATAAATAGCAATTCTAGCAAATAAATCGTTGATAATATATTGATAATTGCAATATCTGAAAACTTGTGCCAATTTCGGATTCCGCCAATCTTCAACTCTTCACTCTATTTTGTTTTTTTTGTTGATTTTTTTGTTCTTAAAAAAATTGAGCGTTGTTTTTTCATTGAAAGTTTGTTTGATTAATAACTGAAACACTGAGTTTTTAAAAAGCTTCCTATACTAATCGAATGGCATCCTGTATTACAGTATTGTTTTTTTTTTGAATTTTTTTCTCTTCTTTTGTTTTCTCGGATAATTTTTCGAATAAATCCTTATTAATGTAATTGAAACCAAAAGTTTTTTCTGTTGATTTTTTTCTTTCAATAAAACTCATTTTTAAAATGAAATTTTTTCATTGATAAGATTTTATATTAAAAAAAAATTGTTATTATATAAATTTATTTCAATCAATGCTTTCCAACTGAAGATTTAACTCTTATCAAACGCAAAATTTTTCGCTTGATTTTGACCTAGCGTTATATTTTAATGAACATTTTATCATTTAATACTACAGCAAAATGAAATCAAAATATAAAATTAAAGCTTGAGAATATTAAAATTTTATTATATGCTTGTTTTTTTGTTGATAATCTTGTCTTTAAAAATTTGGTCTTTTCAAGTGTACATTTGAATACTTAAAGTGTGAGATAATCTCATACAAGTTTTTAATACAAATAAAATAAATGATAAATAAAAACCATTGCTCATCTATCATAAATAATATTGCAAAGAAAAAACGAAAGTACATATTACATCTTTTTAAATTTGAGAAAAACTTTAAATTCTTTTAGAACGGTACTGTTTTTTATGAACATCTCAGCACAAGGAGAAAAAACACCTGTTTTGTTAGTAAATTGTGACCGCCTCTCTATTGGAACATTTCATTCATCCGAAAATAAAAAATCAAAAATGAATTACTGGATGTGAAAAATTTCTATCAAATTTATTAATGTGTTTCCATTGTGCCTTTAATTTTTTCATGATTTTTTCGCTGTTTTTGTAAAAATAATGAAGCTATTTTCATCTTGCATTTCATCAACTACCACTGATCAAATCGAAGTAAAAAATAGTTCCGATGGTGAAAAAAAGAAACGCTATGTTTGGCACCATTCGATAAGGAAACGGTTCATGTTTTCCTCTCTTCGGAAAAGCAAAATTCGTGTAGAAATATCTGATCCTGTGCCAAAACCTAAAGATGAAACGGATAAAATTTTTGGTGTTTATGAAATACATCCTCAGACTGAAACTGTTGAAACTATTGAACCAGATTCGCCATTGTACATAAATCAACCGATCGAGCTTGAAAATACTGATTCGAATTTTGCTCAAAAAAAAGTGAGCTCTAGTACTAACACTGAACAAACTTCCAATATAGTATCTGATGACAATACCCATAATTTGGATGAAATCGATGGTTCACAAAGATTAACGGTTTTGAAAAAAAATAAAAAAACCACCGACAATATTTTGAGCTATGCATGGTTTTGGGGCAATCTATCACGTCGCGATGCTGAACATTTGCTTCGAGGCAAAGACGAAGGAGTGTTTTTGGTCAGAAAAAGTTCAGACTCACGTTTTTTGTATTCATTGAGTTTTAGATCAAATGGAAAAACAATGCACACTCGAATCGAAAATAAAAACGGACTGTTTTTCTTTTATTCTAACGATGCAAGTTTGAAACAAGATAATGAAGGCTGTTCATCATTGTCTGAGTTGATTGAACAAGCTATGGATGCGGACGACACTGACAATGTTTTTTTTTATTCTCGTGGTTCTAAACGAACTGAATGCCTTCACACAGTATGCTTGATTCGACCTTTAAACCGATTTCAACATGTTATTGATCATCAATACGAAATCAACGATTTCAAATCATTACAATACTTTTGCAAATTTGTCATCCAAAACTCTTTGAAAGCTTCAACAAATTTTGAAAAACTTGCATCTACAATTCCAGATAAAATTTTAGATTTTTTAAACGATTCATTTCAGTTTCCTGTAAATCGAACAAAAAAATGAATTTTACAAAATCAAAGATTTATTTTACTATCGAACAGCTTAACCATTTTATTCAATTATTTCATAATTTATTCAAGTTATTTTCTGTATTTTATTTTTGCTAATTCATTGAGAATCAAATCGCAACTATTGTATTCCATTTTTTTATATAAATTATTTGAAATAAAACTTTTTTACTTATCATTTGAATGAATTTTGTTTGACTTTTGTGAAACCGATAGTACGAAGATGGTATCGATAGTTGTGGTGAGTAATGCAATTAACAGCAGCGCCACGATTAGTGTTTATGATGATTGGTAATGCATTGTTCGAGCACGCGTCTCGATTTTTTTATTTACTATTCCAGAGTTTCCTTGGTGATTTCTTTTTTTTGCTTGTCATTCTCATTAATTAGCTGTGAAATAATTAATAATTTTTAATCATTAAAGAAAAAATGGCCGAAGATATTGATGTGGAAGCTTTGTTAGAAGCTCCAGTTGATCGGAAAAAAGTAAGTTTCATTTTTTAAAAATTTTTATCCGAAGAATTATTATTTTAACTCCAATGCTTAATTTTTTTTGATTATTATAATTATTATTTGGTCACAATGGTATATTTCATTAAATGGGGGCTTTCGTATTTCATAGATTTCAATATATTTTGTTATTAAAAATTATACTGATGGCTTCATTTTTGATGTTTTTGTTTTAGATGTGTTTCGATAGATGATGTTTGTTGATTCTCATGTTATTCTTTGAAACAAGACACTTTTTTGTGTTTTGTTCACTATAAAAAAAATCTCAAATGGAAACCGATGATCGTTCATATTCATGGATCTTTTATAAAGTTTGTGTCCAAGAAAACCGTAAAAAAGCACTAATGGGCTGCGTGTTTAGTTTTAAATTTTGAATATTTGAAACTATACTAAATTTTTCAAAACTTTTTTTTAATTACAGACCATTGTTGAGAGAGTTTTTGTTGCAATGTTCCTGAAAATGAGAATATACTCGGTTATTATTATTCGGTTTAAAAAATGCGCTTCTATAATTTAAATTTTTTCAATAGATTGTGATATAAATTTGATTAAAACATGGCTAATATTAACACGTATGTTTTTTCTTTTTTCATTTTTTTTTGAAAATTTTCCTTTATTCCAAAACCCTTAAAAATTACAAATTGTGCTGTCTTGTTGGAACTTGCCATTGTCTTGTTTAATTGATATCAGGAGTACTCTAATGGATCATTGAATGGTTCTTCAGCTTGGAATGGGTACAAAGAAGATGCCACAACCGATATGAAAAGTATGTGTTGTTTTTTTTTGTTTGAAATTAGACTAAGTTACTTTTGATTTTAAGGAAACACTCAATTGGAAGCAGAGAAGACGAGCGTAAAAAAAGTAGTTATCGACGAAGCAAAGATCGAGACAGAGAAAAGCGACGTAAAAGTCATAGTAGAGAGCGTCGTTCTAAGCGAAGTAGGAGCCGAGATAAAGACCGTAAACATCGACGCTCGAAAAGTCGGAGTCCTCATCGCTCACATCGACATAGATCGAAAAGTCTCGAAAGACGGCATCGTTCGCCAAGCAAAGAACGTCGAAGATCCCCAGTTCGAGATCGTCGTCCAATTCGTTCACCAACACCGAAAGAAGAACTACCATTGGAAGAAAGAGATCAGCGTACTGTGTTTTGTATGCAGCTTGCTGCTCGTGTTCGACAACGGGACATCGATGAATTTTTCAGTAAGGTTGGAAAAGTTCGCGAAGTTCGTTTGATTATGGACAATCGCACGCGCCGTCACAAAGGAATTGCTTATGTAGAGTTTGTTGAAATTGATTCCGTAGGAAAAGCTATTGCTCTAACAGGAACTCGACTTTGTGGTGTTCCAATAGTAGTGCAGCATTCTCAGGCTGAAAAAAATCGTTTGGCCAATGCCAACGCAATGATCAAGGCTGGAAATCGTAATGTGACGGGTCCTATGAGTCTTTATGTAGGGTCACTTCATTTTAACATTACCGAAGATATGCTCCGTGGCATATTTGAGCCGTTTGGAAAAGTTGATAAAATTGAGTTGAGTCGCGATCCAGAAACAAACCGATCAAAAGGTTACGGGTTTATTCATTTCAAGGAAGCCGAAGACGCTAAAAAGGCGTTGGAACAATTGAACGGATTTGAATTGGCTGGTCGACCTATGAAAGTTAACTATGTCACCGAACGGTCTGATTATATTCCACATGGGCCTGGCGCTCTCGATTCTGATGAGCTTGATCGAACTGGAATTGATCTCGGAGCAACTGGTAGACTTCAACTGATGGCGAAATTGGCTGAAGGTACTGGTATAGAGTTACCTCAAGCTGCAGTTAATGCCTTGCAAATGAGCTCGGTCACGAATGCTCCTGTTGTTCAAACTAATACAAATAACCCGCCACCTATCGCGACACAATGTTTTTTACTTTCGAACATGTTTGATCCTATCACAGAAACCAATACCAATTGGCCTGAAGAAATAAAAAACGATGTTATCGAAGAGTGTCGTAAACATGGAGGAATTGTTCACATTTATGTTGATCCAACATCGAGCGAAGGCCATGTTTATGTGAAATGTGCATCGATTTCAGCCGCTTCAGCATCAGTCAATTCTTTACATGGACGTTGGTTTGCAGGTATGGTGAATTATTCATTTTTCTTTTTTTAAACTTTTTTTTCTTTCGCTCGTAGGTCGTTTGATCACCGCTGCATTCGTACCAACTATACATTATCATAATCTGTTTCCTGAATCTGCCAATGCCACGGCTCATTTGTGAACCGACGAGTCTCTCGAGGCATTTTGAAACAATGGAAAGATGAGTTTTGGGAAAAATTTTTTCTACATAGTTTTCTATTTTTTATAGCGAAATTTCATCGGTCCTAAAAATTCGTTTTCTTTTTTTTTATGTAAATAATGAATAACGAAAAAAATGGAAATAAATAAATTACAAACACATCAACAAAAAAAAAAAATTTGGCCACTGGAATTTATAGAATAAAAAAGAATTGAATGACTGAAAATCAAAAAAGGCACCAATCAACTTGGATGGTTTATTGGGAGTTTAAAAAAATTTGAAAATAATAACCATCAGTTGAATGATTCGAGGAATGTTTGTTTCAAATTGTGCATTTCTTGTTTTAAATTTTTGACGCTGGAATGTAATTGACTCAAGGGTCTAGAAAATACAAACGACAATTAAATTAAGATAATTATGTTATTTAATCAATTTTATTCCAATTTTTTTTTAAAATTTGCAAATCCACAAACACTTACTTACTTTATTTGATCAAAGTTTTCCAATTCTTCACTTTGGTCCAAAATTTGAACAATAAAATCATTCATCGAAGAAGCAATGGAACATTGATTATCGTTGGAAAACTTTTCAACACTAGAACTCGAAGAGATATCTTGACTTTGGCTAGATACTCCCGAATCAGGTTTATCCGGATCGATTTGATTCTTCGTTTTTTTCATCGATTGTGATTTTATCAACAAATTTTTTAGTTGATTGATTCGATTCAGAAGCTCGGTTTTCAACTGAGCCTCATCAACATTCATTATCGATGAATCATTTTGAATTTTTGAATGTTGGTCAGCTGGCTGATCAGCGAATTTGAAAGTTTCTTCTCCTTCAAATGGCTCTTTGAAAAAATGATTTGTTTTTTTATTTAAACAATTCAATTCGTTTTTTAATCTTTCAACTGCACGTTTTTCATTGAACAGAAGTTTGCTGTATTCTTTACATCTATCACGTTCTTCGTGCAATTCCATTTCCATTGTGTCCAACGCTTGTTTATGACTGAATTCCAATTGGTTTTTTTGACTAATAATATCATTGAGTTGATTAATATGAACATCTTTTTCGGTTAACGCATTTTCCAAGTAACTTATTTGTTTTACAAATTGTGTTTTTTCTTGCTCGAATAACTTTGACCCAGTTTCAAGTTCTTCGAATGAGTTTTTTCGATGATCAGTTTCATTTATGATATCTTCATTGGCAATTTTTTTTTCAATTTTCGGAATTATGGGTTTTTCATCAATACTTTTTTTTAGCTCCATATAATCTCGGTATTTTTTAGTTAACAATTGCATATTGACTTCAAGATTTCGGATTTTTTCGCTTTTCATTTTTGATTCAGTTTGCGAAGATTCCAGATCACTTTTTAATTTCACATTTTCATCACGAATAAATTTCATTTCATTTTTGATGTTTGAAAACTCAATCTCAATTTGCTTTGGGTCCGAATCTTGTTGTGTCAAAGTTCGTGAAGTATTCAAAACTGTTCATACTTAGATTTGATTTGAAAATTATTTTCTTGAAGCTTTTCAATCAATTCTTTTAGCTCATTCTTTTCTTTTTTCAACGATTCAATTTGGGCGTTTTTATCAGAATCCAACTCAACTATTGTTGAATTTTTCGATGATAATTCATTTTGCAAAGTAAAGATTTTTTCATTCAATTTTTGTGTTAGAATTTGATTTTGTTGGTTTTCTTTATCAACTTCATCAGCAAGTTTTTTAATTTCTTCAAAACTCTTCTGATAAAACTCATTTGATTGTTGTAAGTTTTCGTTTTCCTTTCGAAGATGATTGAGGCAAGATTGAAAATCAAAATTGATCTGTATGTTTCGATCTTTTTCACGAAGTTTTTCTTTTAATTCTTCTTCGTTTATTTTTATTAGTTTTGATATTTCTAATTGCAACAGCTGAATGGTTTTTTTCTGATCATTCTCCTCAATATGTTGCTTTGTTCTGTCATGGAATTCAAAAACTTTTGTTTTAAAAATTGGTAGTCGCTCAAAAATTGCTTTTTCAAAATGCTAATAACTTGTTTGAAATCTTGTAAATTTGACTTGAATAAGTTTAAACGTTGACACTGAAAATCATTTAAGTTTTTATTTATTTGCTTTGGATGATTTACAGAACAGATTTTCTCTAAATCAGAAATCATGGTTTCTTTCTGAATCAGAATATTTTTTAAACGATCATTTTGAATAGCCAAGTCAATCTGATTGAGTTTGATTTGCTTGTATTCTTCTAATTCAGAACACTTAGCTAAATTCTCTTTCTGATATAGATTGATTGCATTTTCTAAATTTATAACAGAAGATTGCAACTTATTGTTTTGAGTGAACAAATTTTCGTTGTCGGTTTCCAGTTTTTTAAGATTTATATCTTTTTCTGTGATTTGTTTTTTCAAAGAATGTAATTGCAAATTAAATGATGACCTTTCTTTAGACATTTCTTCAACAACATAACTGAGTTGATCAATCTGGTTTCGAAAAATCTGATTAGATCTTTGAAGTTCAAAAGAACTGTTGCCGTTTGCATTTTTATAATCTACTATCATGTTGACTTGAGTAAACTGATTGGTTTGAGAACGTTCTAAAGCTGAATTTTCAAAATGAAGACTTGTCTGTGTTGAGCACTCTTTCCGTTCTTGCAAATTTTTCACAATTTGGCTGATATCAAATGAATCAAAATTTATACTTTTTGAGACTTTCTCTAAAATCACTGGTTCATCAATTTTGTGCAGCGGACTAGTATCTGTTTGTTTGTCTGTATCAGCGATTTCAGTAATAGAACTTTGACTAGATTGAATCGAAAATGAATCGATGTCGTATGGCTTGTATTTATTGGCAGGCTGATATGATTTTTTATTTTTAATCACATGATTAATTCGACGGTTTGCTTCTACATTTTCGTTTCCATTAGCTTTTTCAATGATGGTAGTTATCAAATTTGAGGGATAAGGAATGAGATCATTCAAAAAAGAATTATAGGAGACTACATCGCTGTGTAAATCATCGTCGTTATAGACTGAACTCAGCTTCATCATATCTTTTCCAGTAGTCGCTCCATTTTTCACTTTTTTTGAACTCAGACTTCGTTTTTTAACATCAACAATTGAGGTGACTTTAAGTTTGGCATCTGTTTCATTTATTTTAAAAATTGTATCTTTTGAATTTGCAATAAGACTGGTCAATTTTTCATCCATGGCACGCCAAATTTAGAGATCAAATTAAAACCTATTAATAAAGACATTTTATCAGAAAAGTTTATTAAATAAATAATAAGTTGAGTTTTTATTTTGCTGACAGATCCACAGTATTCAACATATGCGAAAAAATAAGACTCGAGCAAGAATTATTATTGTACTGTTTCTACTACACTAGACGTTTTGTGAAATCGTTTCATTTCTGTGATTTCTCCGAAATGCCATCAAATCCAAATATCAAACAATATGTTACATCTTTGGTCCCTCTTTTGGAACGATTGTCTTTACTTCGAATAAATCAGGATGCTCTAGATCGGGTGGTTCAATGTGTTCAATTTGCCAGCTTGATTAATGAAATCGATACTAAGAAATTGGATGATGTTGATCCGATGGTTTCACCAGTACAAGATCAATGCTGTTTTATGCGCGATGATTTGGTTGAGCCAACAGATCGTAAAGAAACTATGAGAAATGCTCGCATAAAGATAGAAGATTACTTTGTGACACCATCTAAGCATAAACACTATAGCGATTTATAAATATAAATGTTATCGAAAACTAAACATTGTTTCTATGGTTAAAAATAATTCTAAATTGTCATGTCATTTAGGTTGTTTTTATTAGGTATTTTCAAGTTTATTATTTAAAAGCCATTGATGTTTTTTTTCGGTAATTCTCTCTATTTTTCTGTAGCCGGAGCATTATTGTGCGTATCGATTCGAATAACTCGAATTCGAGAATTATGGATCAAGATGCATGACGCTTCGTTATCATAGCTACAGTAATGCGAGCAAGAGAAAACAGTCGTACAAATGTTGTTGAAATGATGAGTGAAACCATAAGGTGGTACTTCGTGAGCTCGAATCATATGAGTCAAGCCATTACGATTGAGGAAAGTGGTGGCAGCGCGTTCATTAAACAAAAATGCTGCTCCACGTTTCTGATTAAACATATCCCTCTTGAGCAAATTCGTTGTTGTTGGCAGTTTCATTCATTTCAATAATTTCCAAATATTGTTGAATGTGGCAAGGATCGGACCAGATCAATTCCCAAGCTATTTTTGACTGATGTTCTGGGTCATTTAGATTAACTGGCAGTTCTCGAATTTGTTTCAATGTTGGAGCGTTTGGTGATATTCCTCCGTGCGTACAAAAAACTAGATTATCAATAGTTGCCGCTATTGGAAATAAATCAAACACTTGATTGGTAAGTTGCCATATGCGATCACCCAAATCATCACCATATTTTCGCAAACATTCCTTCTTGTAAGTGTATTTCTCTTGCAAATTTCGAACTTCATGATTTCCGCGGAGCAATGTTACTTTTTTTGGATCAATAAGCTTGAATGCAATCAAATATAGAGCACACTCAAATCCCCATTTTCCTCGGTCAACGTAATCTCCCAAAAACAAATAGTTTGGGCCTAAACATGGCACATTTTTCCATAGGAGCCTTTCTAAGGTGAGTAAATCTTCAAGATTACCGTGAATATCTCCAATGACAAAACACGGCGAAGAAACATTTGGACAACGGCTTTCATTTTTAAAAATTGTTTTTGCCTCTTCAGTCAGCTTGGTCAACATTTCGAACATGAGTTTTCTATCGCTAGGTGACTCGAGCAAACCCTTGGGAGCTGTTACGTTTCCTTTTTTCTCGTTGAATTCTCGTAGCATTTTCAATAGAACATTGCTTATCGATGATGGGTTGAAAAGAAACTCTATGGATCTCAAAGTTTCTTTGGAAAAAACTTTATTTGAATGTTTGTTAATGATTCGAGACGGGTTAGTGATGTATCCATTGGAATCGAGTTCGACGGCATGTGTTGCCAATCGGTAATTGATCGATTTACATTGAATACAGCTGCCTAATTTGAATGATAAATCAATTGAACACAATCAATCTTCCAAGTTTTACAGACCTTTATGAACTCGGGGCAGCAGAACGGCGTTTAGATCTCCCCACTCCTTCAGATTATCGATGGTAGGTTTTTTCTTGTGAATGAACGCTCTGGTTAGTTGTAAAAAAACGGGAACTGTCGATCGACATAGCTTAGATGTGCCTCGGAATTTATGTGTCTGAATTGCTTTCAAAAATTGTTAAACGGTATCACTGTCTTATATCTTTGAGAGCAGAGCCAACAACATTGACCGATTCTTCGAACTTATCTATCAGCTCTTTTCCATGAAGATTAGCGAAAACATCGCCAACAAGTTTCTCAAAATCTCCATATCTAAATATCCTTTGCTATAGCTATCGTAGAAGCGATATATGAATTTGACCCGAGTATCATGATGACTAGCGTTTGGCTCGATAGCCACTAAACCCAAAAGTAGTTCATGAAATGAAACGTGACCATTTCTCTTGTAGTTAAAAGCTTGAAACAATTGATTCAATCGTTCATCATTCCGATGGAATCCATACTTGCTCATATAATATTTGAATGATTCTATTGGTAAGGCAAAGCAAGGATAACAGTGATCTAAAAAATCGTTGTACAATATCTCAATGGTCTTTTCTGAAATGTTCAACTCAAGCAACATAGTTTCTTCGGCGTTGCGTGGGGGATCTCTTGGAGAATATAGATACACGTCATCTAAACTAAACTCCTGAATTTGTTCGATGAAATTTTGGAAATTAGATTGAATGACTTTGGCAAAGAAAATCAATTCGAGTCCCCATAGCTTTTCAACTTTATGATCGGAGATTTCTTTCAAAGAAACCCACTCGATTTGACCATAATTGGTGCAACAAGAAAAATTTTTTGCATATGGTTTAAGCTTTAAATAGAATATAAATCGGGTTAAAAAACTTAATGTCTGTGGAAGTTGAATGCGAAGAATCTCGACCAATCTAACTTCACTAAAAGGAGAATCTTGTTTAAGTTTTAAGAAAACTTCTTCCTGTTCATTAGATAAAATCAACAATGACCCATCAAGGGCAGATTCTGTCCATGATCTTTCGGCAAACAATGGCGTAAATGGTAACCATTTAATGTTGAAATCATTATTAGTGTAGTTTGGTGAATAGATGGCAATCGTATCATGTTTTGGGCAATGTATTAAATAAGCCATTACATCGAATTTTCCTTCTGAATTGTCGACCAATGTTTCACCGATTGCAGGCAATCGGGGTATACTAACACGATTTCGATGATATTTGATTTGAAACTCTGAATTGATAGCCGGCTCATTAGGGAATTTATTTTTCTGACTTTCATCCAAATTTCCTAGCTTCTCGAAAAAGTTTTTCACTTTTGAGATCATGATTGATGAAAAACCAAACCAAACAACAACAAAAAAATCATCTAAAATTTAAATTACTCTCCTCTATTTATAAATACGATTGTTACAAACAAGTAATTAAAAATTCGGATTTCTCCACCTTAATTATTTATTGAATAATTTATTTTTATTTTTAGAGAAAATTAATTTATTTTTGTAAAAAACTATAATCGAACGTTATGTTGTTATTTTCAAAATTATCAGAAACTTCTCTAGATGAAAAAGAAAGAGCTATTAGTTCTTCTTATAGAACTTGAAGCGATTATTTCAAGAGAAAGAAACACATAAATCAGAATCGTGTTGATTGCTCAATCAGAGTTGCATTGCCTCTTTCTCATCCTGGTTGCTGTTGGAAATTTCAATTTTTATCTTTCGCTTGAAATCCCATTCAATAGTTATTATTCATATGGAGAAATACTATCAACAACAACAATGCTGAAGTATTCTTCTAACGAAAGAATATTAATTAAATTTCTTTGGTTGATTCTAAGTTGTGTGTTCACCACTTTTCAAATAAAAAAAAAACCTGAAATGAAAAGTGTTTGGTGTTGTTTCTGCTGTGTGATGGTGATTATTTTCATGAGAGAATGCATCAAAACCATTCGATTGATTCAATGTACCAAACTATGAGAATGGTGATGCCAACATCAAATAGTAGTCATCGATTGTTTATTATCGTTTAGTAATGAATGTCTAATGAATTTTTTTTTCGACAATAGTTGAGAAATTTTTTTTCTCTTTTATCAAGTGAAAAAAAAATCTATTCTCTCGGACAATTTGACAGAAGAACTATTTGAAAAAAAAACGATCATCATTAATACGGAATTTAAAGTTTTTTTTTTAACACTTAAAAAAATATTTGGCATGGAATTTGTTTATGAAGCTGTTGTTGTTGTTTGTTGATTTCATTGAATCCCAAGTGTTTTATCAGCCAATCAATTGGTTGGAAATCAAAAATATGATTTTTTTTTAATTATTATTTAGGGTTTTTTTCCACTGATATCTATCTAATATTAAACCATTGGATTGGTGTTTCTGTTTGTTTATTTGGATTTGATATAATGTGATTCAAGAAGATAAGCTGAAAAACTTGTTTTAATATTTTTCTCAATAGGGAAAATTTTCTTCTTTTTTTTTAACGGGAAAAAAAATGATTCCAATTTCTTTGAAAGAAATCTGGGTCTTTCCATTTTAGATCTGTCAGATCAGATTTGAAGTTCGTGTTGAGTTACAAGTTTCAGAGAAAAAAAATAAATAAATACAAAATTTATTATTTTTTATTTATTTTATTTTTTAAAGAAAATTTTTTGAAGCGTAAAATAAATAAATATCAAGGATAATTTCATTACCATAATAATAATTACCAATAATTATTTTATTTTGGAAAACTTCGATTCTTCTTCTTTTAAACAACTAAGAAAACTTTTAAAACCTTTTCCATTTTCTTAAATTCAAAAGTTTTCTTGTTTTTTTTTCAAATTATTTTTAAACTAAAGAAAATTTCTACTTGGCGTGTGTTGGTTTGCGTGTAAAATCATTGCAAAGCCAACTAGCTAAAAAAAATCAAATTACCTGAGTGATTAAGTGTGTGTGTGTGTGTGCGTTTTGACAAAATGATCGGTGATGATGGTTCTGTTTAGGAAAAAGAAAAAAACTCAATAACAGCAGCAGCAGCAAAAATATCCAATTAAACCATAATTATGCTTCACACCAAACCATTCCCTAAAATTGGTTTGGGTTTGGTTTTTGGCGCGACAAACGCGTGCCCATTTTTGAATTGTCATTCTGAATTGGAAGCCACCACAAACACAACCAGAAAGAAGCTACTGGTTTTTCTTCCTCTATGCCATCAATGTTTGAATAATATTTAACAAAAGGATTTCAACTGTAACGAATTATGATGATGATGATGATTCAAAGCTCCGAAACTCTATCTTACCACACACACACATACACACAGAGCTATACCTGAAACGCACGCCATTCGATGAAACACAACAGAACAAGAGAACTATACATTTTACTGAAATATCAGTATGATTGCTTTCAAGTAAAAAATAAAAAATAAATCTTTTTTAAATGGTTCATCTTCTTCTTCTTTTTTTTCCCAATACTAAATACTTTCAACAGGTGTATCAATCATCCAAATAGTTTTGTCTGTTTTTTGTTTGTTTGTTTGTTCAGTGTCTTTATCTGTGTTTTACTTTCAATGAGAATGCCATCTTCTCGAAATTGACCAATTTGGGATTGAATTAGGTTTCTGTTAGTTTTCTTCTTCTTCTAGTTTTGTTTCAATTCATTGTGTGAAATAGATCACAAACACACAGAGAAAAAGAAAACGGACAACCACAACTCTATTTGGATATTTGTAGTTTATGAATGGAAAAAGTATATTAGGGAAAAAGAAAAATTATCTTTCATTTCGTTAGGTTTGAAGACTCGTCATACAAGTAGTTTGTCTTCATCATCATCTTCTATTTTCGCTGTTGTTTGATTTTGGTGCATAGCATTTTCTCGTCTTGAAGCAAGGAAAGATGCTTCCACAAACGGCCAAATACACACACACATATCGAACAACACTGTCGTATCAATTTTGGAAGGCTAAAGATTAGCCATGAAAAAAGTAAAGAGAAATAGAAAAAAAAGAGAGAAATCATCAAGAAAGAACGAACGAACGAACGAACGAAAAACTTTAGAGAAATGGGAATGGAAAAGCAACAACTTGCTAACTATACCGCTTTATGAGCCAATCTATCTCGCACACTTGGTAAATGTGGTACGATGATCGACGACGACGACGACGACGTCGTCATCGCCGCTAAAAAAACAACTCAACTTCATTATGGTGAGTGTGTGTGTGTTAGACGTGGTCTTCATTGAATCGAGTTTCTATCCTTTATTTTATTTTTGTTTGTTCACGAATACACCACGACCACTGCCACCAAAATCGAACACAAAATGCCACCAAAAAAGAACTACAACATAAACGATCATCATCATCATCATCAATAAACTTCTTTTTTTTTTGTTGTAGTTTTAAATTTGAAAAGGACAGAGAAACTACTAACTGTGATCGACTACGACAAAATTCAATTCCAATTGACAAATCAACAAAAACCAAAAAGAAAAAAGCCATCAACAACACACATACACACACTACCGAGTCAAATCGAACTGTAAACACGACAAAACTACCAAAACACTAAACTCTTATCATCAATAAATGGAAGAGAAGATAAACACCATCGAAAACAACATCGCCCAATCATGTTTTTTGTTTTTCCGAAGAACGGCACATGAGGACATCGATTGGTGCATTGAATTGAATCAAACCATCATCATCAATGGCAACAACAAATACCATTATACGAAATAACGAAATTTGAATCGAAACAAATGGCTACAACAACAACAACAACAGAGAACAATAATAAAATCTTTGTTGCATCCATTTAGATTTGATTCATACATTTTTTTTTCTTTTCCTTCCATTGACTTGTCCCGAAATAAGAAGAAGAAGAAAAACGAATGCGTTTTCTGTTTCGGTCAACTCTCTATTTCTCGATTTTCAAAGAGAAAAGAAAGACACCTTTTTTTTATCAGAAAAAAAAACGAACACTCAACGATTCGACATTTGAACTTTGATTGTTCTGTTTTATAACAAGAGTGTGCCTTATATGATAAGTGTAAAAAAATCGATACAAAATCTTCCTGTGAAAAAATAAAAAACAAAATTCTTGTTTTTTAATCAGTTGGAAAAGTTTGAATGGATATTTCAATTTTTCTGTACCTGTGTTTGTGTGTGTGTGTGTGTGTGTGGTCAACCGTTTGGAAAGTTTTCCATTTTCATAAAGTGATGATACCTAAAAAAAAAAATCTAACAAATTCATTTGACCGTATCAAATAAAATTCACAGATAGAATCATTCATCATGAATCTCAAAACCGTGGTTCATCATTTCATTGTTATGATATGTTTCCTGGTTAAGCAACAACATCAATGATGTCAAGCAGCATCATTTTTGGCATGATCGTTTCACTTGAGTGCATTATTATAAAAGATTGCACCAGAAAAAAAAATGCAAATTATTCTAAAAATTAAAATAATGTCAGGTGTTTGTTGTGCTTTTTAAAAAATAAAAAATAAAACTCTTAATCTGTGGTATTAAAATTCAAACGTCGAACGCAATGATGATGGACATTCATGTTGTATTTGACGCCTAATTGGTCATTTTCAAACAAAAAAAAACTTTGAAATCAGTGTCACAATGATCAAATTTTTTTTTTTCTACAAACAAATTAAAACTTCAACATCTCAATCAATCAATCGTAATGTTTTCCTCTAGAAATCGGATTTCATCAATTATTCTCAACAACAAAATTAGTTTAAAGCTGACAACATTTTTTTTCTTTTACAATTTTTAAGTCAATTTATTTTTGGAACAATCAAGCAAATTTCAATTTAAATTGCTCAACTGGAAAAAAAAGACTGAAATACTGATAAATCTATTAATATATTAATTTTAGATTATCACTATTAGATTTTCACTCTCTTCAAATATTCGACTTATTGTTGTGGTGTGTGGTTTTTTTCTTGGGCATGATCTTCTTAAGTTTTTAATTTTTTGAATAAAAAAAATCTACGATTATTATTTTGGAAAATAGGTTTTCTATGAATTTCTGAATTGACGATTTTCTTCTTTTTGGTTTTTTTTCTGCAGAAGATATCATCACTGAAAGCATCGTATTCAAAAGAGAGAAATGCCTTTCTAAACGAGAAAGCATTTTTAGAAGCTGATTGACGAACAGTTTTTTTTTTGCATTTCTTCGACTGTTTACTGTTATTTTTTTGAACCTTCTCTTCTTGTCCCATGATTATCTTCAATTTTATTTTTCCATAGATAAAGGATTTTCGATGAATACCGATTTATGACAGAGGCAGCCAAAAGTTTTCATCTGCCAAAACCACAAAGTATGTTTAATTTCTTTTTCAGTCGTTTTTCTCAAATAAACTGTAGTTATGAGTAACTTTCTAATAGTGTTTGCTAAAAATTTAGTTTAATTTTATTTTGGTTGGGAATTTTTTTTCTTAAAAGATTCTCTAACCAAGAACACGAGAATTTGCGTAAAGAAATAACACAAAAGAAATGTATCCCTTGATAATTTATGCAACACTTTCCGCTTACTTTCATGATTAACTTTGGGAAAATCTTAGCATGGTTTATTTTTTGTTTTACTAAAATCACAACACTAAACCGCTTGGCTGATTTTGATGGGAAAAACACAAAGCCCAAACAAACTCGGCTAGAAACATGAAATTAATAAACCGATTCAATAGTTTTTAATGTACCAATGACAAGCTAAATAAATAGCTTCTAATCAGTAGCAATACTATTGAATGCTAATGAATGCCTCAATGATCAACCACACGTCGTTTTGAGTTTTTCAAATAGAAAAAATTTCACGAAATCAACCAAATAAATTCGATAGGAAAAAAAAGAACGAATGAATTCAATTAAAAAGTTAAGTTCAGGATAAACCATTTCAATTTTATAAACCATAATATCAAATGGAAAAATTTTTGCCTTATCGTTCAAATTGAAAATTAAAAATATTTTCAAACACTTTGAAAAGAAATTTTTTTTGGGGCGTTAAATACAGTGAAATCATTAAATAACCTATCAGTCATAAGAAAAAAATTCAAAGATTATTTTTCGTTAAATAATAATTTGATCGTTCTTGTTGTTGGTTTATTCATAATTATTAAAAATTATTAATCAATCAAACACTTTCTTGTTTCTGGAATAGAAACATTAATGTTGATGTGCCATTCAACAGACTCTATCCAATTTGTTTTTCTTCGGGCTAAAGATTTAAATGATAATTAATTGAGAAAAAAAAATTTTTTTCATGAACGTTATAGGATTGGAGCTCAATTTTCTAATATTCCATTGAACTATCTTTCACTTCTCTATGAAAGTTTTTGAAAATGATAAATTAATCAATTTAATTTATCAACTCTAATTTATATTTATTCAAATTTGAAGCACATAGGATTGCCATGGTGTTTTGTTTTTCGTCATCTGGCATGCAGAGGCGTCGTCAAGCCTTAATTTCTTCGCTTGAGTTTTGAATTGGGAAACACGAAAGGCGTCATCATGACAATTATAAAGTTTTTTTTTTTTTTTTGTCTGTATCTTAAATAATGTTCTATTTCGGTAAATTTTTTTCTCTTGTATTGTTTTTGTTGAGATGTTTTGTTGTTGTTGTTGTTGTTTTTCTATCATTCAGAAAGATCATCATTTAAGATATCGTGGAGTATTTTGAATTTACATAACCTGTGTGTGTGTTTTTTTTTCTTGTTGATATCTGCTGTTAGTTAGTGTGAAGGTTCTCTTGTTTTGGTTGGTTTTTTTTTCTCTTCATTGTAAAAAAAAAACAGAACAAAACAGAAATTAAGCCCATTACTTAAAGCCATTTAAACCATTATTAACGACAGTGAGGCAGACCCAATAACAAATGTGTCTGTCTATCTGTATCCATCATAATATATGCCACAATAAATATTTTTTTTATCTATAGCTGTTGAATTTTTTTTTAAATGTTTTCAAAATAAGAAAAAATGAATGAAACTCCCAACAACTGTTTTTTTTCTCTCTATTCATAGATTTTGATTTATTTATTTCGTTCAAAACATAAATAAATAAATAAATATTTAGCCATAGTTTTTATTATTGTTGTTTTAAAAAAAATAAACAACCAGATTTTGGTATTCAATTTTCCGATTGAATAATGGTGGCAACTTTCACCCAACCTCCAAAAATACACCTGTTGAATTTTAAAGTTTTAAGACTTCCAAAAAAAAAAAAATATTACCTGTAATTTAAATGAATTGATCTGTGTTGTTGTTTGGCTGTTGTTGAAACTTTATGATGATTCTTTGCTTAGCATTTTTTTTTTGCCATTTTTCTAGCAACCAACACTAAAACAGTTTTTTTTCGAATTTAAAGAACAAAAAGAAATCTAGTTTTGGGAGAAAAGAAAAAGAAAATATTTCGGGAATTTTACACTAACATATTTTTTGTTTTTTTAAATTACACTTGAAATATTATTGAAATATTGTCCAACAGCCCCAATACCCGAAGCATAGAACTAGACATAGTTTGTTTTTTTTTTCAGCCATCGGTATCATTTATTTGGTAGAACAAAAAATTTTTCTCGACGACAAACAAAATTTATCTTGATTTTACGCTCTCTGTGTGTTTGTATCTCTCTCTCTCTCCCTTAACCTCAATTCAGAAAAAACCTTCTTCTTCTTCTTCTTCTCCGTCTTGGTTTTAATCTTTCAAACAGAGTTTTGAGCATATCATTTAAATTCATAAACAAGATTAAAGTTTTGTACAAGAACAAAAAAAAAACTTTTCAACTATTTGGATCCATCTTGATGTTGATAGTGAAAAAAAAATCTAGCTAAAAAAAACACCTGTTACCTGTATTTCATGAATTTGAAACTGACGGTAGATCTTGAATGTTTAAGAGAAAAAGTTTTTTTTTTTAAATTCAAAATATCTAGGTATCTAGGTTTTTTCCCATCATTATCCTCATCACGTTGAAAATTGTTTTTTCATTTTAGAAATTTTTTTTTTTTCTACTAGCTCGAGACTTGAAATTTGATTTTGTTTTTATAAAATCGAAATCATTGGTCAAAGTGTGTGTGTGTGACAGAACATTTTTTTTTAAAACAAAACACCGTGAAAAAAAAAACTATTATTAATTTTGATTGGAAACATTTTTCCATTGAAGTAATGAAAAAATCTTCTTCGTTTTTTGAAGTAATGGGAAACAAGCGATTTTAAATGATAATTTTGATTTGATTTTTATTTTAGAAAAAAAAAATGACATCAAACAAATTGGAGTGTGAGAGAGATTGCTGGAAAATCAAATTTTTGTTTCAATTTCTGATTCAATATTTCTCTTTGTTGTTTCAATCGGGGTGAGGAAAAGAAAGAAAAAGAACTGTTGAGCAACTGTTTTCGTTCTCTATCTCTTCCTTTTCTACTACTTCTCGATCGGCAGAACTCTTTGAAATATATTTCATTAAACTTATCAACTGATCAAACTGATCCTGATGTTAAAATATTTGATGTATTCGACTGCGCCTGGTTCGATGGGCTACATCCATCATTTCATTTCTTCTGCTTTAAACTAGTGGATTTGAAATGAAACAGCCTCAATGATCAGCCCACAAGGACATGTTTTTTATTTTTTATTTTTTTTTGATGCTGTTGTTTCACATTCGTTTGATTCGTTGAATATTTTTTGTTTGTTTGTTTGCTTGTGTGTTGAATGCGTGATGAACGCATTTTTTTGTTTTTTCTCCAGTTCAGCTAACATTTTTTGTTTTTTATTTCAAAAAAAATCGAAACACACAGTGATTGATTGTACTTAATAAAAAAATCCGTTCTCCGTTCTGTTCAGTTCATATTTCGAGATTTCGATTCTGATTGCTGAAAGATTAGAGATTGCAGGAGCAGTGCTGTTCAGCGTGTTCTAGTGTATAGTGAGAAAAACTTTATTATATTTTCGCTAATTCAAAGTTATTGGAAAAATATTCAAATAAATAAGTTTTGTTTTGTTGGAATCCACACACGCACGCACACACACACACAAAGTAACACCTTGGTTTTGTTTCCATTAACGTATGTTCGGTTTTTTTTTCTCGTTGTTGTTGTTTTAGAAATTTTTCCTGTTAACCTTTTATCGTTTTAGATTTTTTTTTTTTTTTGTTCTCTTACTAAAATTGAAAACATTTAAGTTTTTGCATTTTGATTGCATTCGAACTTTTCACTTTTGTTCTTAAGTTCCTGAAACGCGAAACTTTTTCACTTTTCACTGTTGTTGTTCACAAGTTCTTTTAGAAATCCATTGAAACTGGGTTATGTTTTAAAAAAAAATTATCTCTTGTTAACTAATACGGCACACCTAATAATGCTTATTGAAAAAAAAATCTTTTCACAAGTTATTTCATTGTTTCAGAGAGAAAAAAAAATTTCACATGTTTATGAAAAATTTCAGATATCCGATTTTAGTGATTTTAAACAAGAAATTTGTTTATAAAAATTTTTTCATTATCGTATTAACATTTGAATTTAATAACAAAAAAAAAACCTCAAATCGGATGCTCTACTTTAGGTTTTTTTTTCTATTTTACTTCATTAATCCATTTTATTTGATTAATTTAATAAAAAAACAGAAATTTCATTTCACAGATTCTAAAATATTTTCGAAATTCATTCAAATACAAAAAATTGTTGTGCCAAAAGAATTGTTAAATGACAGTTCATCATCATCATTATCATTACTAAATTTACTTATGAAATGTACAAAATGAGCTACTAGAGAAAAAAAACATTCGAAAGCCTGTTTGAAGTTAATTTAGGTTATGTTTTCCATCAACAAACAACAGCAAAAAGACTTCTCAACTTCAATCAAATTTCAAATCGAAAAACAAAAACTGACAAATTTGAAAAAAACTGTTTAAATATTGTTTTTTTCTACTTGCAATGAAATGTTTTGAAGTTCACCTGTTCAATCGATTTTTATAAGCTTATTATATTATCATTATTAGGCAAAAAAAAAAAAATACAGGAAATAATAAATGATCAGAGTATCATTGAATGCTTTTTTGATTTGTTTTTTTCACTGTATTTAGCTGTATAGTTTTTCACTGTATAATGCTTCTTGATTTTTTTTTTTAAACACTTTTCTGCTTTTGTTTTTAATGTTTCATTAAATTAAATTTTTCTCTCAATGTTATTGATTCGAAAAAAAGAGATATAAAATTCGTTGAAATTCTAAATCTTAGCTAAGCTGTTGTTATGTTTCATGTATTAACATTCGACCTAACTAATAGTTGAACAACCTTTCGAAAGTCTTCGAATGTGTTTTTCTTGTTTGTGATATGTAAAAAAAATAACCTTCAGTTTTTTTCTGTACATTAGCCAATAATAATAATAGCTTAAGTGTTGAAGAAATTATTGCTGAATTATTGGATATCACGCCATTATTGGTGACGGTCTCATGAAAATAATTTTTAATTAGCCAAAATTTAATTATCAGTTTAAAGTATCGATTAACACACTTGATTGAAAAATATTTTTTGCCATTTTATTTCTTAAATCAAAAATTTCCTTTACGAAAAAAAACCTTTTTGTTATCATTTACGTTAAAATAAGATTCAAAATTTTTGTGCCGATTTGATCAGTGCATAATAAATTACCATTAAATGACCGAAAAAATTAATGCTAAATTCTATTTTGATTAGATTGATTTCGGTTTAATACGGCATAAATTTAAATTGCATTGAAACAAAAAACAAACTAGAAGTTTTGTGGTTTTTCTCCATTCCACTGAAAAAAAATACCACTATTACTCAATTTTGATTTGTAACATAAATTATACAAATAATTACTTTATTTGATTTTCTCATTTTATTAAGTTTTTTATAATGCCAAACACCACAAAAAGAAAACATTATTTAAACATTTATTTATTTTTTTGAAACTTGAAAATTTCTTAATAAATAAATAAAATAAAATAAAAAATTATCCATTGTTGTGGAAATTTTTAGGAAAATTTTTTCTTATTCATAATGTTTGCACATCATTTTTGATATTTATTTGCGAGTTTCAATTATTCCATTGAAGCAACCTCACATCAAATGATAATGATTTGGATCAAAATCATGTTTTTGTCATTATCACACGTCGAGTTAAATTTCTTCTTCAGATAGAAAAAAAAAATTGCCAATTGTTTTCGAATGAAACGTTCATGAAACACACACACACATGAACAAATTATTCGTGATTTTAAATCTATTTTTTTTCTGCTAAATATTAAATTGTGTTATAAAACATTTAGCTAGAATTGAAAACAAAAATCTGCATATGCTTCAAAAAAAAAAAATCCCGTTTCAATCTAGAGATCTGAAGTTCAGAAGGTTCGATCATTTTCTTTTATCTGTTATAACTAATTTCAATTTTTAACGTTGTTTGCCTAAAATAGAATAATAATTTGAATTTGAATTAATTTCAGAATTTTACATGAACAACGTTATGGATACCGAACCAATTTCAAATAATTATAATCATCTCAGCGGCTACAAACTAAGGCGTTGTAGTGTTGAGAAGAGATTAAATGATCATCGAAAATATTCAGAACATCGTAAAAATCATCAACATCATCAAATTCAACAGCCGCCGCAGCAGAAGCCACAATCACAAAATCATCAAAAGTCATCGACATTGCAAAATAGGCATCTACTTTGTTGTCAAAGAAGTTTGCCATTAAATGTGCCAATTCATTGTCTTCAAAAACATCACGATGATGATAATGATGATCGAAAAAACTGTGATTCTCGAAACGATCACACTCTCTGTAAAAGTTTTCTTCGATCATCAAATGAGAATCAATCGACTGCTCAAAGTTTTTCTACCGATTCAAAAATGAATGGCAGATGCAGGGAGAGATATCTGAAAAAAAGTGGAGTTTTGAGATTTAATTCTTCATCCAGATTCTTTCATACACCAAAATCATCTTATCGATCGATTATGATGATGTCAATTATAATGATGACCATGTTTTGTCAAACTGTGATTTTTACCGTCAACGCCAATGTTCATTGTCCGCACGTGAATTTGATTCATCGTTTGATTGCACCGAACGATGCTCTCGCTAATCGAAACTCTCAAACATCAAACAATACCCCGCAATGTGAATGTACTCAAAGCGAGGAAGGTGGTTGGGAAATAACTTGCTACGCCAATGATTATTCATCCTCTTCAAGTATCTCAAACAATAAGTCGTCAGAAAAAACTGACTTGGATTCGGTTTCATCTCCTGACTATTCCATCGATTATAATGTTTTAAGAACAGCGTTCATTGTTCGTTACGAAATCGGTCGACAGCTAAAACTGATTTGTGATGAAGGAGCACCAGTTTTCAAGCCAGCATTGTTTCAAGGTTCGAAATACTTAAAAAAAACTAAAACTATTTAACAATCTTAAAACTTGACGAAAAACAGTTTGAAGAGAAAGCCAAGTATAATTCATTAAAATTCGCCATCTCATGCCTATTAATTTAAATCCACGACATAGATAAGCACAGTGAAATTTTTTGCAGGTCAAATTAAAATTAAATTAAATAGAAAAATTAAGCCGTTTTGAAAAAAAAAACAAACAAACAAAACGAGTTAAATAGCTTTTTAATCAGAAATCCTAACAAAATCCTAAATTTATGATATTATCGGTGATGCTCTTGACAGCCAAAATGTTAATGAAAATTGATAAACATTGAAATAGTGGATTTAATGAATTGACTTTTTTTTGTTGGAAATATACAAAGTAAAAAAATTTTAAACTTTAAAAAAAGAAGATTTCTAAGTTTTTACATTGAGTTTATCAGAGATAGCCGAAATTGTTTGGAAAAAAAGAATGAAAATACTGTTTAGACTCTAAACTTTCTGTTTTTTTTTTCTGAGACGCTAATAGGAAAATAAACATTGAGCTAAAATGTTTTATATTTCATGAAGGAAACAAACAGCCTTCATGCAACAAGTGAAAATTGGTTGGCCAAAATACAATGAATGTTTTCTTTCTTATTTCTTTGAAATTATTGAGTTCAAGCAAAAAGTTTTCTGCTAATCGTGAAAATGATAAGGCTTTTTTTCGCAGAAAAAAACCATTTCTGGAATGAAATGCTACTTTGACTTTGAAAAAGAAACAATTTTAAAAAAAAAGTGGTCGATTTAATTAAATTCAAAGGCAGAACTGTTTTTTTCTGTTTTACCAACTAATGGGATAGCCATCAATTAAAAAATGATTTAAAGCTAATTTCAGTTTATTTTGAGTTTTTTTTGTCTTCACCGTTAATCAAATAAGAAGTTTGAATTTCAGAAAATTAATGGATGTTTTTTTTGCTTTATTACAGGCTTCGGGATCGAATCAATCGATACGTTCTCAATTATCAAATGCGAGCTTCCAGTAACGTTTCCATTGAGCATGATTCTTTACCGCACGATGCCCAACTATGGTTATGCAATATCTTCGACCGTTGGCAATCATAGTTACAACATAAACACAACAACACAGAACAAACAGACACGATGGCTCCAATAAAAAATCTTTACATCAAATCACCGAAACGAATAGGCGTTCAACAGTTGAACACGATGCTCAGTGATCTTGATTCATTAGAACAGCTGACATTAAGCGATTTCGATTTGAATGACATCGACGGTTATGGAATTGAATCGTTGGATGTCAATTTTGCTAATTCTAATAAAAGAATTAAAAGATCGAACGTGACTAGTGAAAAACCGGAAAATCTTCTATTCAAAGAACCGATACCATAAATACCACAAATTCACCATCAACATTATCAATGGTTGATGAAACTATAGCCATTTCGACGATTGCTACCACACAACAACCGACAACAAAGTTAACGACTCAACCAATCGTGATAAGCAACAAAACTGAAAAAAACATCTTCAATTCGACTGAATCTGTTGTTGTCAAAAACCAAACTGTCGAAAGCGATATTGTTGAAGTGGAAACTACTATTAGTTCTGTCATTATCACGGAAGCTCCAGAAACAAAACCAAATGAAGAATCTGACTTGAAAGAGATTAGTTTCATCAATGAAACCGGTCGAAACTCTAAAGATAACATTGATTTTGAGGAGGACAACATAAATGATGTGAACATAGAGAACAAACCGATTTTTGTTCTCGATGAAAATGCACTTAGTTTTTCTCGTATTTTGCCTAATTTACGTGTTTTGAAACTACGAGATTTTGTCAAGGAATCAGCCATCAATAACGTGATATTTCAAGTGATAAACAATTTGAAAAAATTAGAGGTCCTGGAGTTGACGTCCAACAAAGTTGACACTGTTCCAAAGCACGCCCTGTCTTTTGCAAGTTCTTCATTGAAAAAACTTTATCTGTACAAAAACTCGATCAAAGAGATTGATGAAATGGCATTCACCAATTTGACACGTTTAGAGGTGTTAGACATGTCTCATAATCAACTAAATGAATTGAAGAAAAGCACGCTCAAACCATTGAAAAATTTATTCTATTTGAGTTTGAAAAACAACCAACTTAAAAACTTCAGCCATCATTTATTTCAAGGGAACCCTAAATTGTCTTCATTAGATTTGAGTCAAAACAGCGAACTTCAATCATTGCCTTCTGACCTATTTCAAGGGCTTCATAATTTGGCTAATATTTCGTTTGCGTATTGCAATATGTCTAAAATAAGCTCTGATACTAAAAAGTTTTTTCGTAACATTCCCAATTTGTCACGATTAGACTTCAAAGGTAATCAACTTAAAAATCTAACATCGAATGGACTTTTTGGTTGGAATTCAAAATTGAATAAGCTAGATTTATCTTCAAATCAAATCAGTGAAATTGCTAGCGAAATTTTCAACACCAATTCTTCGAAAATTGTTGAAATCAATTTAGAACGAAATCAGTTGACAAAGCTACCGTCGGATATGTTTCTCAATGCTCGTAATGTTCGTAAACTTTCACTCTCTTCGAATAAATTGCGAGAAATTGCTCCAATGACATTTATACAATTGCGAATGCTAGAAGAGTTGGACCTGAGTCTAAATCAAATTAGTACGCTTAATACGAAATCGAATCAAATTCCATTTGGTATAGGAGGTTATTTGAGAAAAGTTGACCTCTCAAACAACAATTTAACAGATTTTGATTCTGAAATCGGAGACATCAACTGGCGTTTATACGTTGCTATTTCAGATTTAAATTTGAAACACAACAATTTTTCTGGAACACTTGTAGTGCCAATTTTCATGGCTTCAAAAGAGCCGATAATCAATTTGGATGTTAGCGAAAATCGTTTTGAATCAATAGATGTTCAAAATCTTTTAGAATATTCGAGTTTTAAAGATGAATCAAAAACTCATAACGGCCGTTCTTGGGAAACATTAGTTCGATTAGATAATAATCCGTTAAACTGTGATTGTTTTTTGTTTCCGTTTTTGAATTATACCAAATCAATCGGTAAACTATTCAACAAAAATTATTACAGCACAATTCTTCGAAAAACATTGTTTTTGATGGATTCAACAACAAAACTAAGTTGTCACAAGCCAGAGGCTATGAAAAATCATTTATTAAATAATCTCAAATTAGAGGAGCTTGTTTGCGAAATAGAAGATCGAAACATTTGTCCTGATAAATGTCAATGTGTTTATCAAAGTTCACACAAATCAGCAACAATAGATTGTAGTCATTTGAATTTGAATCGTATACCGTATCAAATGCAGCTATCACGATTCCAAAACATTTCATTGAAAAAAAGCTCGCATAAAATCGATCGAGTTGATAATGTTGTTTTTCAATTGCAAAAATAACAACATTCAAACAATAGATACTCTTGATTCAATGATCGTTTGGAGCAATCATAAATTGAAAAAACCATCGTTTGTCGATATTTATTTAGACAATAACAATGTTACTGAGATAAATGAAAGTTTACTGTCCTTAATTGATGAACAAAACTCAACAAAAACAACATCCTTACTTAGGACGTTGTCATTGAAAAACAATTCAATTCAAATAGTTCCGCTAAATTTATTGAAAAACTTTGAAAACATCAACTTTTTGAACAAAAAAAGTCATGATTTCAGTCATGAAAAAACAAAAATAAGCACAAATTCGAAAAAACCTAGCCATCACTTCATCAAACCAATAAAAGCCAAAATTTATTTTCAATATAATCCAATCGATTGTCATAATGAACCAAATGCCATTGGGCAGTGATTGTCTTGTTCGAGATTTTAAGCTTTGGTTATCAAGTCATCCAGATCTAGTTGGAGATGTTAATTGGATTCAATGTGATGAGAACAGTTTAGATTTAGAAAAAATTAACTCAAGTTTAGCTATTGTGAACATAAGTGACGACATTCTTTGTCCAGTTCTCATTCCTCCGCCTAATAATAAGGCTTTGATGGCATTGTCTATAATTTGTGTCATGCTGGCATCATCACTGTTTGTTGTTTCAGTGCTCTACTATCGAAACAAACAAACGATTCTAGCCTTTATCTACATTCATTTGAATCCTATTTTTATTTGTCTGAGTTTCACTGAAGATGATTTGGATGAAGATAAAATTTATGATGCTTTCGTATCGTATTCAAGCTCTGATAGAGATATTGTAATGGAGTTGATTGAAAAACTTGAAAAGCCTCAAGATATGAACGAAGTCAGTTTAATATTGCAAAATGGTTCTATTCATGAAGGCAAAATAGATCAGCTAGTACCCGAAAATGCTTTTAAAAAATCTACTCTAAAATCAACTAGTGCAAAAGATAATTTGGAATTAGATGATCAACAAGATCAATATCGATTGTGTATTCATGAACGCGATTGGCTGCCAGGAAATTTGATAAGCTGGAATATTGTGAACAGTGTTCAAAACTCTAAAAGAACCATTTTGATTTTATCACAAAGTTTTATCAAATCTATTTGGTTTCAAGTCGAATTTCATACGGCTTATTATCAAATGTTAGAAGACAAAATGGATCGGCTTATTGTTATTGTTCGGGGTGAGCTTCCACCAAAAGAACAACTCGATAAAGATCTCAACTTTTTGCTTACAACTAAAACGTTTTTAGTATGGGGTGAAAAGTGGTTTTGGGAAAAGTTGTATTATGCCATGCCACATAAGAAAAAAAATCCGAAAAATAAATTTTTACAGAAAAAACTTCCCAATGAAAATATCAACAGTAAAAAATTTTCCAATGGTTCGGCATTGAATGAAAAACTAAATGGAGTTAATTATAAAGATGGAATGCTTAAATGGTCATATGGAAGTAATGGTACAACAACAATGACACCAGCTAAAAATGGACAAAAACACAACTCTTCATCAACTCATTTACAAGATTATGTCGACAGAACGATAGCCAGTCATTTTCAGTTAAATTCATATTCAAATTCAGCCAGTCCAACCGAAACATTGTCTTTCAACTCAACAAATTCTAATACAACTTCAAGACCAGCACCAAAAAGTTTAAGAAATTCTGGTACGCTTTCGAATGTCACCTTAACGACGTTGCAAGCATTCGATTTCAAAAACGACGGTTATGATAACGAAAGTTTTATCAACGAGACAAACACATAAATGATTTGTAATTCATTTAAATTACTTTTAAAAAGTTCAAATTAGATTTGCCATAGGCTTTCAGTCAATTTTTAGTTTTGCTCTTTTTTTTTGTTATTTTATACTCATTCTTTTTGTTGAGTTTTTTTTTACTTCATGTATAGTTCATTGTTTTTTGCTAAAAATGTAAATACATTGAAAAATTGTTGAATCGAGAAGTCAGATTATAAAGAAAACTAAAAATTGTCTAATTTTTTTCTTGCTAAGAATTTCTACAATATTTATTTTAATAAAAAAAATTGAAAACAAACCTTGAAATTAGTTCAATTTTCAAGTTCTTCCTGTTTCTAAAACAACATTAGAATTTATTTGATTTTTGATTCTTTCATAACGATCAGAAAATAATTTATGCATTTTTTCATTGTTTGAACGTTCATATAAAATAGAGACCAATTTACATGCTTGCATATGTCCCATGTCACAAGCTCTAGTACCGATTTCAATAGCTTTTTCACTATTTGATTTGATGCTATTTTTCAAACCATGAGCATAAATAAACGAGGCTGTATAGCAACTTTCGCTCATTTCAAACAATTGTTTTGTCGATTCGAGATGACATCCGCGCGTTAAGTAGCTCAAGCCAAGCTCTGGTTTGAATTCAACCCGATTTCTTATTGTAGGATCAACTCCAGTGTATAATTTTCCAGCAAAATCGCAGCCTGTTGCATCATCCAGATTACAAGATTTTTCAAAATATTTGACAGCTTGAGAAATGTCTTTGACGCAACCTTAAAAAGAGAATTAAAACCGATACGAAAATTTAAATGACTTACCTTGTCCTTTTAACAGATTCAAAGCATAAGATGAACAACTTCGACCAAAGTTTCGAGTATCACAATTATTTTTAAAAACCACGTTTGCTTTCGAAAAATCTCGATCAATTTGAGAAAGATATTCACCTAATAATTGACAGCCTAAATAATGAAAGAGATATTCAAAAATGAAAACATAAACAAAATATCTCACAAAAAACCTTCAGGATTTTTTTCACTATAACAACTGAAACGATATTCTATTCCAAGATTTTTTTAGAAACTCTTGAACTTCTTCTTTTTCTTTAAGTATATCTCCCATTTTTTTATTATTTTGAAATCATAAAATGCTCAAAAGTGAATAAATAAAATAAAATTTAATGTTTTTTTTTTTAAGGAAATTTGTGAATTCAAAGTCACAACAAAAACAACAAAGTATCTTTTTGATACTTCGAATGTCGAAATAGAGTCTCACGTGTTTTATTTACATTTGTTTTTTTTTGTTTTGAAAAATTTCATTTTTTAATCATAAAGTTTTATTGGAATTTAGAATATCTTAAAAATGAATTTGTCATGGGAATCTCTCAATATAAATTCTGAATTGAAAGAAGTTATAAAAAATCAATTTGGATTTGAGCAAATGACAGTTGTTCAGGCAGCTTCGATACCTTTGTTTATAACTAACAAAGATTTGACTGTTGAAGCCGTTACAGGAAGTGGAAAAACATTAGCTTTTGTTGTTCCAATTTTACAAATTTTGCTTCGAAAAGCTAAAAATGAAGAAATTGGTTTCAGAGATGTAGGAGCTATTGTGGTTAGTCCTACTAGAGAATTAGCTATTCAAACACACGATGTATTCAAAAAATTTATCGACAATATCAATACCTTCAAATTTCGATCGATGCTTTTGATTGGCGGAACGAATATTTATAAAGATATAAAATCGTTTATTGCTGATGGCTCTCATATTATTGTGTCAACACCTGGTCGTTTATATGATATTTTAGAAAAATGTGATACTTTCTCAGAAAAAGTTCGAAAATGTTTAGAAGTTTTTGTTTTGGATGAAGCTGATCAACTGTTGAGCATGGGTTTTGAAACAACTCTCAATGATATTTTTTCACGTTTGCCTAAACTGAGACGAACTTCATTATTTTCGGCAACGCAAACTAAAAAACTCGAAGAGTTGATACGTGCTGGATTGAGAAACCCAGTAAAAGTTGAAGTCAAAGAAAAAAATAGCCATTATGTAGGAAGTAAAAATTTAGTACAAATGCCAAATAGATTGAAAAATCATTTCATCATATTTGAATCTTGTGAAGACAAAATTCCTTTTCTAGTAAATTTTGTACAAAAGCATTCAACAGAAAAGTTTTTAATATTTTTATCTACATGTGCTCAAGTGAATTTTTTTGCCAAAATTATAATCAAATTTCTAGATAACAAAAAAATTCCCATTTTGAAATTACATCGTAAACTAAAAAATCAAAGACAAAAAATTTTTCAACGTTTTCGAGAAGCCGATCATTGTTTGTTGCTTAGCACTGATATCATGAGTAGAGGTGTAGACATACCACACGTAGATTGGGTTATTCACTTTGATCTTCCAATGACCATACAAGATTATGTTCATCGGTGTGGTCGCTCAGCTCATCAAATGAATTCTTATGGTAATTCCTTATTGTTATGTCTTGACCATGAAGAACAATTTGTTGAGATGGCTAAAAAAAATGGTGTATCAATTCAAAAGTTTGACCAAACAGAAAATCATTTAAATCTAGAATTGAAGGAATCGTACTTGAATTGGATGAAATCGGAAGCTAAACGTGATATAAATTTTTACGAATTATCTATGCAAGCTTATGTGAGCTTCATACGCTGTTATAAACAATACATGGATGATTGGCTCTTCAAACAAAATGATTTTGTCGACGTGGCCAACGCTTACGGTCTTCTCATTATTCCCAACATGCCCGAATTGAAACGTGTTAAAAATTTTATACGCCTTTTAAAAGCTCGAAGGACGACGAAAAATAGCAAAAAACTTTAAATTTATTTTGTATCAAAAAAAGAATAAAAATCAATCCAACAATGAAGATAATGCGACCATTAAAAAACCAAATTTTGGTTTCAAAAGAAATCTTAACACTCAAAAGAAAATAGAGGAGCGATCGAAAAAATTAAAAGGCAAAGCCAAGAAAAATTTCTATGATGAACTGGAAATGGATGAGCTTGAAGAGGATGCTCGTATGGTGAAAAAATTGAAAAGAAAAAAAATTTCCACTAAAGACTTTGATGAGTATTTTGTTTGTGAAGAACGTTTACCATGTTGAAAATGCTCAACTCAATCTCAATTTGCAATAAGCTTGTCGTTTGAAAATGGAATCTGTACAGTGTTTATTCCTAAATTTTATGCATTTCTTATTGTTTTAAAATTCTATCAAATATTATAGTTCTCTATGTAAAAATGTAATAGATTGAAATAAGAAAGTTTTTTTTGACAAAAAAGGCAGTTTATCAAAACTTTAAATTTAATGATTGATAATTGAAAACAAATATTTTTCTTGCTTTTTCAAATTTTCTCCTCAATTTGACTGAATGTTTCCAAAAGTTTTTATCAAGCTTTTATCATTTTTTCAAAGATAAAATGGTGTCTGTTTTCAAGTTCAGACAACATTTATACCAAATTTTGAAATAGATAAACTTTTTCTTCGTTTACAAAACTACATCGGCTCAGAAAATTTAAATCTAGATTTTTTATATGAATAATAATTAAGCTTGAAATAAATGGCACATTTCATGCTTCAACCGTTAAATTAACGGTTTTTTATCATCAAAAAATAAATCGAAAGATTTTGGTGGTGAAAACTATTTGATCATGTTCATGAAACGCCACCTAACGGTGTCGAGATAAAACTTTCATTTGGTTTACCAATATAAAAAGCACATTGTTTGGATAATTGTTCATTTGTTGGACACATTCGATTACACTAAAATAACTAAATTTTCATTAAAAAAATGGCTGCAGCAGTTCAACAATGTAAATTGGTCGAAATTCCCAGCAGTTTGAAACCGACGAATCAAAAACCGAAATACAAAGTTGGTTAGTATTGATTAATCATGCCAAGACAATTTTAAATTCAAAATTCTTTTAAAGCCGACATCAGTTTAGCTGAATTTGGTCGTAAAGAAATTATTTTGGCTGAACGGGAAATGCCAGGATTGATTTCCATCAGAGAAAAATATGGTCCTCAAAAACCGTTGAAAGGTGCTCGAATAGCCGGTTGTCTTCATATGACCATTCAAACAGCTGTTTTAATGGAAACTTTAATCGAACTTGGCGGTGAAATTCAATGGAGCAGTTGTAATATTTTTTCGACTCAAGATCATGCCGCTGCTGCCATGGCTGCTTGTGGAATTCCTGTGTACGCTTGGAAAGGTGAAACTGAAAAAGAATATATTTGGTGTATTGAGCAAACATTGATTTTTCCCGATGGCAAACCTTTGAATATGATCCTGGACGATGGAGGAGATTTAACTTGTAAGTCTATTCGCTTAGAAAAATTGAGTACTTAATTCTGTTTTATTGTAGCTCTTGTTCATGAAAAATATCCGGATTTGTTGCCTGGAATTCGAGGAATATCTGAAGAAACAACAACTGGTGTGCACAACCTGTATAAAATGCTGAAGAAAGGTCAACTTAAAATTCCGGCTTTCAATGTTAATGATTCAGTTACCAAATCCAAGTTTGATAATCTTTACGGGTGTCGAGAATCGCTTGTTGATGGTATAAAAAGAGCTACTGATATAATGTTAGCCGGGAAAGTTGCTGTGGTTGCCGGGTATGGTGACGTAGGGAAAGGGTGTGCTCAAAGTTTACGAGGTTTTGGTTGTCGTGTGTTGGTCACTGAAATAGATCCTATTAGTGCTTTACAAGCCGCTATGGAAGGTTATGAAGTCACTACAATGGAAGATGCTGCTTCACGAGCCTCAATTTTTGTTACAGCAACTGGTTGCAAAGATATTATCAAAGAGAAACATTTTCTCGAAATGCAAGAAGATTCAATCGTTTGCAATATTGGTCATTTTGATTGCGAAATCGATGTCGAATGGTTGAATAAAAATTCATTAGAAACTATAAACATTAAACCTCAAGTAGATCGGTACACCTTAAAAAATGGAAGACACATTATACTTTGTGCTTCTGGACGCTTAGTGAATTTGGGTTGTGCCACCGGTCATCCGAGTTTTGTAATGAGCAACTCTTTTTCAAATCAAACTTTAGCTCAAATCGAGTTATTCACCAATAATTACAAAGTTGGAATTTACACTTTGCCTAAAAAGCTTGATGAAGAAGTCGCCGCTCTACATCTTCCACATTTGGGTGCCAAACTCACCAAGTTGACTGAGGAACAAGCCAAATATCTTGATCTCGATGTCAATGGGCCATTTAAGCCTGAACATTATCGATATTAAATTTTTTTTAAAATGATTTAACCATCTCATTCAATGGAGAAAAATAAATATATTTGATTAGCTTTAATGTAAATTCCGATATTTCAAGGATTTTTATTCGAAATTTTTAATAAATTAAAAAAATATAATCCGTTACATCATTTTTTGTTTGTTTGTTTGCACTTTTAAATGCCATTAAGACAAATGTAACTTTTAGATTAGAAATTTTTCAATTGAAAATAAATTTGAAAGCAACACATATATATTTCAAGTGCAAAATGATTTCAATCAAAATTGAGAGGAAAAAATTTTATTTAAGTTAGAAAGTGTTTGAGGTCAAAAACTGAATATTATTGGCCTTGAGCTAGAACTTCTGTGAATAAAAACAACAACATAAAACAAATGCATTTTTTGTTGTTTGACTCGTGATTAATAAGAAAATTAAATCAAAAAACGATCAGGTATTCTTATGAGATAATATAAATTCATTCGGTTGGTCACAGTACAAGCCATCGGGTACATTTCTTATCAAGTGTATTCAATCTCAATTACAAAAAAATATGAAAAAAAATCTTTAAAACAAAAATCAACACATCAAAACGCTGATCAAAATAAATTTCGATAAGTTCTATTAACAAAAAAAAAAAAAATAAAACATAAAAGTGAAAAAATTTCATTTTAATCAACCTTGAGCACACGATGTTTTAATTCTTTTACAGAATTCATTCAGTTACTTTATTTTAAGATTTTTTTGTTTGTATATATATTTTGGCTCTTTTCTTAAAACAATAGAGAAATTTTAGAAAATTTTTTCTAGTTTGATCAGTTTTTGTTGAAGAAATTTTGGAATCATATCGAAAAAGTGAACAAAAACCATTTGAAACACTTTCTGTTCAAAAATGCTTGATAAACGGTAAGGTGGGAAAGCAAGATTCTCTGTATGGATATTTTCCCCCGAGGAAATGAACAATCATAAAAAATTTTTTTGATAGTTGATAAATCTTCTGACATGATAATCTACCAAAAATCTTAATAAATTCTAAGATGAAATAATTTGAAGTAAGTGATTTGTTTTTATCTTTAGTGTTATCAAGATATCGAGGAAATTTAAAAACGAATTGAAACATTATTTAAACGAGAATTGGATGAATTCAAAAACTTCATTCAAGATAGAAACATTTATAGAAGATGCCACAATATTTGAATACTGATGAACATGTTTTAGTAACTGGCGGAGCTGGATACATTGGCTCTTCATTAATCCCGATTCTACTGGAACGTGGATATCGTGTTACTGTGTTTGATAAATTTGTTTATGGAATGTTTCCATTGCTATCTTTTGTTCCTGATCCAAATTTTAGAATAATCAAAGGAGACATTTGTAACAGAGAAGAGTTAAAAAATTGCTTATCTGACGAAATCACCACAGTTATTCATCTGGCAGCAATTGTTGGCTATCCAGCTTGTGAGCAAAACCCCGAATTAGCCATTCAAGTGAATGAAATTGGTACCAAAAACTTGGTTGAATTGGTTCATCCAGAAAAACAAAAATTAATTTTTGCTTCGACTGGTTCATGCTATGGAGCTATCAAGGAAGTTTGTAATGAAGAAACACCAATTTGTCCGCTGACTTTGTATGGTGAAACAAAATCTCGTAATGAATCTTTAATTAGGTCCAAAAATGGAGTTTGCCTTCGTTTGGCCACACTATTTGGCATTTCGCAAAGAATGCGATTGGATTTGTTGATAAATGACATGTCTCATTTATTGCTGGTTCACCGCCAAATCGAATTGTACGAGCCAAACTTTCGTCGAACTTTTCTCCATGTACGCGATGCAGCAAAAGCGTTTTGCATGGCTATTAGCAAATATGATCAAATGAAAGGACAAGTTTTCAATGTCGGCGATGAATCAATGAATATGACCAAAGAGTTTGCAGTTCGAAAAATCATCAAATTAATGCCTTTTTCTTGTCAATTGACAGTTTCCGGCACTGGCGAAGATAAAGACAAAAGAGATTACGAAGTTTCTTACGAAAAAATTCGAAAACTTGGCTTTCGTTCGACCATTACATTTGAAGAGGGTGTGACCGAGCTGATCAAAACATTGCCTCAAATGTCTTATTGGGAGATCAAGATGGCTCGAAACATTTGATTTGCGAAAAATCCATTTAAAATTAATTAAACTACTCACAAAAAAATTTTTTTTTAATTTTCCAATTTAGAATTATAATATTTAAAATTTTTCAATTTTCATTTTTTAAATAATTCATTTGATTATTTAAAAGAAAATCGCTTCGCGTTCGTAAAAAAATTTGGAAGAGTTTCAAAATATGATAAAATTTATATAAAGCTTAGAAAAATGAAAAATAACGATCAAATGATTTCATCTCTAATTTTAAAAATACAAATTATTCAAACTTTTTGATAAGTATTTTTTTTTATGTCTATTACAAGCTTAAATTCACAGAAAATCTGAAAAAATGACCAAGCTCTATAAGATTTCGCATTAATCTTTCCTATGGGGTCGTTGAAAATTGAAAAAAAACTATTTCAACAACAAGGACTAAATATTTCTAAATAATATTTTAACAAAAAAATATTTAATAAAAATTATATTTGTTCAACGCTTTTTGTTTCTAATTAAAATGACATCAATTCACACTCCAAGTCCCAAATCTCCGGAGACGGAAAAAAATCGTCGATACGATCGTCAATTGAGGTATCCAAAAGTTTTAATAAAAAAAATCTAACCCAATTTTTGAATTAAGGTTGTGGGGTGAGAATGGTCAACAAGCTCTAGAAACATCGCATGTTTGTTTGATTAATGCCACGTCTCTAGGAACAGAGATTTTGAAAAGTCTGGTTTTACCAGGCATCAGAGCTTTCACTATAATAGATGATCAAAAAATTACAGAAGATGACATTGATAGTAATTTTTTTCTATTTAGTGAAGAAAACTCTTTGGGCCAATCACGAGCAAAAGTTGCGGCTACTTGTTTATTAGAAATGAATGATGATGTAAAAAAAGGCGATTATGTCGAAGATAGTTTGGAAACAATACTCGATAAAGATATAAAATATTTTCAAAGTTTTTCCTTAGTCATAGCTTGTTCAATCAAAGACGAACGTTTGATTAACAAGTTGAGTCAAACTTTATGGTCTCTCAACGTTCCATTGATTTTAGTAAAATCTGTTGGATTTTTCGGATACATTCGTTTGCAAATAAAAGAGCATGCAGTAATAGAACCTCATCCCGATAACCGACTTGAAGATTTAAGGTTAGAAGGTTTATTTCCCGAACTAAAATCTTATCTAGATTCGTATCCATCTTTCAATAAGTTATCTCGCCGAGATCTAAGTCATGTTCCAGCTCTTGTAATTATTTACAAAAGTTTGCTCAAATGGCGTGAAATCTATCATAAAAACGAAAACGAAATACCTTTGGGATATAAAGAAAAATCTGTGATTTCTTCAATTATCAAAGAAGAAATGTTCAATTTAAAATCTAAATTAGAAAGTTCTTCAAAAAATTTTAAACAAAGTGAAAATGATAGTCAAACTTATGAAGAAGATAACATTGAGCTGGAAAATTTTGAAGAAGCTTGTAAATTAATTAACAAAGTCTTTTATGATTCAAAACAAGTTTTTACAAATTTAAATTTTTTATTGAACGAAGCCAAATCGATAGAATGCTTTAAAAAAACTTCTAACCAAACTTTTTGGATTTTAATGAAAGCTTTGGATGAATTCATAGCGAAATATGGATGTCTTCCATTGAGTGGTACTATTCCAGATATGAATTCAAGTTCAAATCAATATGTTCATCTCCAAAAAATATATAAAGAAAAAGCTAAAGATGACGTTAAAAAAGTTTTCAAAATTGCACAAAATATTCAGAAAACTTTTCCATCTTCATGTTTGATGGAGAAAGATGTGGAAATATTTTGTAAAAACGTGCTCTACTTGAGAGTTATCAGAACTAGTTCGATATTTGAAGAATTGACTGGGAAACGATTGCGTGATCTCGCCATTTGTCGTTTACAAAACGACACTGATGAAGAAGGTTCTGATTCAGATGAGCTCCGAATCTACATTATTCTGAAATTGATAGATCGCTTTTATTCTAAATATAAAAAATTTCCTGGTGAAACGGAAGACGAAGTGATAGATGTCGATATTGCTCAACTCAAGGTATAATCATTTATTTTTAAAATTTCAAAAATAACATTTTTTTATTTATAGAGAGAGTTCCGAGATTTTCATAACGATTTAGGTTGCAACATTGTCATCAAAGATGATTACATTCATGAAATGTTTGTATTTGTTCACAGCAAACATGAATTATTAATACTTTTTTTTATTTCTAGTTGTCGTTATGGAGGATGTGAATTGCATACAATTAGTGCTTTGATTGGGGGCTGTGCAGCACAAGAAGCTATTAAAATAATCACTGGTCAGTATATTCCCATTGATAATGTTTTCGTTTACAATGGAATTCATAATTCAAGTGCAACATACAAATTGTAATAAATTTTTAATTCAATGTTTTGTTTTAAAGAAATACAATCAATTCAATTTTGAAATTTACAATGAAGCTCTTCTCTGAAAAATCATTAAAAATTTATTCAAATTTAAGTCATTATTTCCTGAGCTCGATTCTCCAGTTTATGTGAGAAATCTCCAATATCTTTGATCCAATTTTCTAATTTCCCTTTGATGGTTCGTATTTGATCTTTGTTTAGTACCCTTGGCTGAACCCAAGTGATTCGAACATTAGATTCGACCTCGTTGATCGAGCCTTTGACAAGGTTTTTAGACAGAGCTTTCATTAACAGAAGCTCAATGTCTCCTACAGGGAGTCGAGTAGCGTCTGCGATCTCTTGAAAAGTCAATACTCCATTTGGAGAATTGAAAGCCATTTCCATTAAACAGAGTAGGCAAATTTTTTTTCTCATTTCAATTTCGTGAGCGGCCAAATCAGCCTGCACACCCCAAAATGTCTTTGTTCGATCAAATTTAGCAATGTTGCCTGAATTGAACGCTATTAGTAAATCTTTCATATACTCGTGCTCAGGTTTCAATTTGTTAAGAATTGGATGCAACAATAATTCTCCAAAATTGAAAACATCTTGACCAAGAATGGCTGCCAAAGAAAGAGTGAATGCACGCTGAGCAAGAACGTTGTCATCTTCAAGAACATCAACACCAGTAGTGCTACAACAACCAAGATAACGAAGAGCATTACGATAATATTCAGCATGATCACCAATCTTTTGATAATAATCAGATGAAAGTTGGTAGAATCGGGCGTGAACAGTTGTAATTCCCATTTCATTGTCAATTTTCTGTTCAATACTTTCGATGATTTCTTTTGTTCCTTTGAAATCATTTACTTCTAGTTTAATTTGACCAGAAATAATTTCACACAAAATAACAGATAATTGATCATTTTTAACTTTTTCTAAACAAAAATTAAGCATATATAATGATTTCAATATATATTACAAATTTCTCAAACCTTTAATTTTATCAATAAATTGCAGCTTAGAGTCATAAGAAAAAATTTCTCTTACCACAAAAACAGCAATTTCAACCAAGGACAAATGTTTTATACGAGTTTCAAAATCAGATATAAAATTTTCATAAATTTCAAGTAAATTTTTGGGTTTTTCTTGATGTATAAAATCCAACAATTTCAATGTGAGTTGATGCCAAAGTTTTTTATTGTACAATTCATCGAAAGAAATCCAATATGCAGATTGCGTTGAATCAGCATTTAATTGTTGTTGTTTAATCAAAAAATCGGTTACTTTTGAGACATTTTTGTTTAAAATACAGAAAAGAATTGGATCTGGAATTTAAAGTTTGTAAAATGCTTTCAAATTGCTGATTCACTATCGTTGACAAAAAGAATTGACCGTTCATATAACACGTATGTTTTTATTCAAATTTTCAAAATTAAGGTTTTATAAGTCAAGAAAAAGAAAGATCAAATAAAAATCTTGAAAGCTTTTGTATTATATTAAAATATGTTTTCAAAATTTAATATAATTTAAAATGAAAATTTTTGCTTTGTTTCTATTTTTTTAACAATTTTTATTGAATAAACCAGTTTTTGGCAACTGCTAATTTGAAACTAATTTTTCATAGAAGATCCGTCAAAATGTCTTTTCCGGAATTTTTAATTTCTGAGATATTTGTTTATGAACTATTGAAAATAGTTTGATCTTAATTTGTGCTTTTAGTCAAAAATTTTTTTAGTGGATTGTAAGTTGAAATTTATTTCAGTAAAAAATGAATCTTTTAAAGTTGAATAAAAGAAGTTTAATTATTGAAAGCTTTTATTTAATTGAAAAAACTTCTATTAGAATATTGAATTGTTTTTTTTTAATATAAAATGGAAGTGTTTGTTTTTTGAAAATTTGTTTTTGGGTTAATGGTTTACTATCATTTCTAACAAAGCAAATGTTTAATATTTTTGGTAGGGCTCCTGTTCCGAAAAAATCGAATTTGTTTGAGGATAATTTTGATGTTTTTGATGCGGACGCTGTTTATTTTAAAGAACGAATAAGACTCAACCATGACAGAAAAGTTTTTCTATATGAAAACACCACTCTCATTAACAATCAAAAAACTTTATACTACGAGCTAGTTTATGAGGTCGATGATGATTGTCGCTTCGTTGTATACCACACTTTGTCAAAAGATTTGGCTGGCGAAAGTTTCGAATTTTTCAGAGTAACATTGAATAATTTAAATCAATCAATCACTAATGTCAAGACGGTTGCTTTTGAAAATCTTCGTTTAATAATGGGCAGTCTTAAATTGAATAATCTTTGGACAAGCACTCATATTGCCGCGCGGGTCAATTTTGAAAAGCATTTTCTTGAAGCACAAGATATTGCTCTTTTAGAAATCAATACTCAATTCAAACCAGATGGGTCCACTCCTTTGCATTTGGCTTTAGTGAATCATCATACTAATATTATACGTTTGATATTGGCAATCAAACCAGATTTGAATTTGGTAGATTTTAAACAATACTCCGTACTTCATTTTGCTGCTTTATCGACTTTGGAAATTTTCAACATGATTCTTGCTTTACCAGGCATGCTTGAACGAGTTCCTTGGAAAAACAATCAAGGTTCTACCGCTTTGCACATTGCTTGTTTCTCATCCAACTATGATATTGTATTTGAATTTCTCAAGTTTGGACTCACTGTTTCAATGTTAACCTTAACACCTCCCAAAGCTTCACCGAAAAAAACATCAAGATCACATTCAAAGAGAAAAAGAAGTGGTTTAAGCAGAAATCAAGGACCATCGCAAGGGGATCGCCAAAAAATTATACGGTTTACTGAAGAAGATTTTAGTGACATGGATTGTCAAGATATTGTTTTAGCAGGATGTCCATTGCATTGGGTCAAGCATCGAAGATTGATGGAAAAATTAATCAAGTATAGGTTTAATTTGAACACTATCAACATGATTGGCGATACACCTCTGCATGTGATGACTAAACGATCTCGAATGAAATGTGTTATCAATCTTTTATGCTCAGGAGCTAACGTCAACGCACACAACAAGTTCGGCAACACGGCTTTACATCATTCTGTTAAACAAGGCGACATTTTGATTTCTCAAACAATTATTGTTTTCGATGCTAATATTAATTATGTCAATAAAGTTCATGAATCAATTAGGCATTTGGCAGCAAAAGATACGACGTTCAACCAACAAGTTATTCTATATCTTCTATCATCGATCGGTGCCAAAAGATGTTCTCAATTAATGTCCAATTGTAGTGATGGATGTAGCTACAACGGAAGTTTTGAAGGTCGATGTAGTCCAGCATTGTACGATTTGACATCAAAGTTTCCGAGTTTTTTTAGCAACTCAAAAAATAGCACTATTTTCAACACGGCTTTTCAACGAAGTGAAGATCAAATTGACAAAGAACAACAACGATCTAATATGTTACTGTTTGATGGAGGCGGTATCAAAGGTTTAATTACTGTTCAAATACTGATTGAAATTCAAAAATATCTTGATCGTCCAATTATTGATTATTTCACATGGATTTCTGGCACGAGCACTGGGTCATTTATTTCAGTTTTTTTAACCATCGGAAAGTCTTTGACTCAAATACGAAGCATATATTTCCAAATGAAAGACAAGATTCTAGTCGGAAAACGTCCATATGATTCTGAGCCATTAGAAAGGTTCATTAAAGAGGTGATAGGACCTGAAATCAAAATGGAAGATTTGCTTACCAAATATAAAAAATATGTTATGATCCCAGCTGTGTTATATGATAGAAAACCAATGTCACTTCACTTTTTTCGTAGTTTTCCTTCACACTATGAGCTTTTGAACATTCCAGATTTTGAACAAGGTTTCGAAAAACAACCAAGTCGAGAAGAGTACGCTTGGAGAGCCTGCCGAGCATCTGGCGCAGCACCAACTTATTTCAGTGCTTTTGGACCCTTTATCGATGGTGGTTTGATGTCCAACAATCCAACTTTAGATTTTTTAACTGAGTTTGAGTTTTATAATAATGCATTAAAAACTCTTGGTAGAGCCAAAGAATGTCATCAATTGGATTTAATAATTTCTATCGGAACCGGAATGCAACGAACTGAAACAACAGAGAAAGTCGACATATCAGCAATATTCTCGTTCAATCCAATGGAGATTAATAATTCTATACGATACTTTGCTCAAATGATCAATCTATTGTTGTTGGAAGTGTGCAATACAGACAATCATGTAGTACAAAGGTAAAGAAAAAAATTCTTTTTTTTTCAAAAACAAAAAATTAATCTGAAATTGTTTTTTTTAAGAGCTGAAGCGTTTTGCATGGCCACCAATATCCCATTTTTTCGATTGAATCCTATTTTCACTGAATTGATAGATTTAGATGAATCTTTCGACTATAAAATTGTCAACCTGTTGTGGGAAACAAAACGGCTGATGCATTTGAGATTGGACGAAATTCAACAAATAGCGAATTATTTGAAAAAATTCACCAAATTCTCTAACGAATCTGAGAGTTTTTTGCCAACAAACGATGAAAGCTCTGAAGATAGTTGTAGCAAAACTTCGACATCTACAGTTGATCAATTGACTTTGCTCGATCCTCGAGAACCATCAGATCATTTAAAACAATCCAAATCAAAAGTGATTTCATCAACATCTTTTTTTAAATATCAATCGCCAGAGAAGAAAGATGAAATTTAAAATTTATATTAAATAAATCAAAAATAATCAACAGCGAAGAGAAAACGTCTATTCATAAAAATCAGTTTTCTGGTTCATTCTCTGTTTTCATTTTGTAATGCTCTAGTTTTTGTTTCAAGTTAATCGCCATTTTAGAAAATTCTTCTTTGAAGTTTCTGTTATTTTCATGAAATATTTTCCTCATTGAATCACTACCACGATGTTTTGTTATCGATGAAAATGATGTTGAAGGTGAAACTGTAATTGAAGAAGATCTTGAAAAATTTCGTGATGGTGAAACACTTTGGCTATATTTAAAAATATTTTTTCTGTTCACTGTTTCATGACTAGTTTCTATTGATCGCTTCATCGAATTGCCATTATCATTGTTTGATTTTTGTGATGAATGATGATGATCATTTATTTGGCTATTTGATGGTAGACTACTTTCATTTTCATTTACTTCATCAATCAAAATTGTTGGTACACTTCCATTTTTACAGATTTCTGCCATAATTGAATCATTATTTTGTTCTGAGACATTCAAAGATTTGGATGTTTCTAGAAAACGTTTTTTTTGTTTTTGTTTCAAAAAATAATTTGTATAATCGTGTTCTTCATTTTTAATCATTATGATTTTTTTTAAAACTTTTCTTCGAATCACAGTACCGGTATCGCCGAGATTGAATTCTTGATCAGTGTTGAGCAAGCAAAGAGGATATTGAAGACCAGCAGTAAATTTTAAACCAACTTGATCTTTGAGTTCTTGTTTTAAATAATCAGTTTCTTCGATAGAGACCAAATGTGGTGAATTGAAAATATGACGTCCTTGCCAAATGATGCTAATTTTATGAATACCTAGAAAATGGTAGTTTTTTAAAAATCACAATCATTGAATTTTATTCAGATTTGAAATGCTTCTTATAACTCACCCTTAAACAAAGGTATGTAACTTATCAAAACATGATTCTCCATCGATTCGTAAAAAAAAGGAATTTTTAAGCTTTTATCACTTGGTTGAATTTTGCTGGCAGCTCGCATTGTCAAATTCTGTACAATTTGATCATAATTTTTTTGATGAAAAGCTTCAAGTTGACTGATTTTATCATTTATACTGTTGAAATTGATTTCGATTTTCTCAGAACAAAACGATTGATTAGGACCAATGATCTCAATGATGAAATCAAATTTAGGTACGCACTCATGACCATAGAATATGCTAAATTGAGAACGTCGGCTTCGAACACCAAGAATAATTCCCATTCCTTTGATATAGCATTGGCTCAAAAAGTATTCTATTGAATTAGAATATCGAAGTTTTGTAAAATTTTTCAGTCCCAAAAAAAAATTTGTTTTTGTTGATTTAGTTTTCGAAGATTTTAAAATAGCTTGTTTTGCGTTGGCAATTTTTATTTGTTTCAATAAATGCACAAGTTTCGCTTCGTTTTGACAACCTAAAATTTCTCGTTCTGTTATATTCTTATCAATAGTCGAAACTGAAATTAATATTTTTGTTTTGAAAAAAAATACTCACTGGTTGAATATTGAAAAGTCTACGGATCAAACTCAAAGCCAATCTCAAATTATTCAAAGCGTATTCGTGATTTAACAGGTCATATCTGGGACAACTGTTTGGAACAAGTAACTCGCATAAAGCACAAAGTCGAACTCCATTTCTCCAATCAACATTGAAATTATTTGTTTGAAAAGAAATGGGAAACTTCTGATTGAGCCACTTTAATAACTGTTTTCTTCGATTTTGATTGTCTAGAAAATCTTTTAAGAAATTTTTTTTTTAGAAGTTAAACAAAGTCTCAATGGTCAAATAGTTTACAAGTTTTTAAATTGAAAACGAATGAATAAACCGCCGATTGAATATATAAATGATGAATGCAATTGTAAAACTTTTTCAAACAGTAGCCAAATCCAAATTTGATATACTCATAGAATATTTCGATTCCCCAGATGAGATTTAATTGAAAATCGATTATTGATTGGGAAGAATCGATTTGTTTGTTCGAATATTTTGCTCTTTCTGTAATGCTCATTTTTTGAAAAAAAAAACCTTTGCTTCCTTGGGATTCTTGTTGAAATCAGTTCAAATAAACTTTTGATTGAATGAAAAATTTACTTGAAAAATACAATATAAAAAAAAGAAACATCTCAAACGAATCCAGAGTGCTGAATGAATGAACCACTTTGAAAAAAAATGCAAAAATGGATTAGAGTTGGTTTATGTACGGTGCCCTTTTATCAGTTTATTACATCAAAACGTTAGTTTTCATAGAAGTATACAAATATCATCGATTGATTAGTTAAATAAACTCTCAAGTTGAAGCATCTTCTATCTGTCTGTCGCTTGTTTTTGCCATTCCATTTGTTTTCCTTTGTCAAACTGTCTAAAATTTCTTCTAGTTTTTTTTCTATTGATATCAAAAATGATGCCAAATTTTTGTTTTGTTTGTGTTTTTATCTGTTTTTATCAATTCAAAAACTTATTTAATTCAAATCGGTTTTCATTTTTCAAATCGATATTTGAGTCAAAATTTTTTTTTCAAAGTTGATACATTGAAAATTAAAAAGCAAAAACCACTTGTTATGAAGCAAGTTATTAAGTTTTATTTGAATGACGCTTTGCACAGGTTGCATTATACAATGAAACAAATAAAATGTCAAAACTAAATTTTTCTATGTTTATTATTTTTGATGTGTTATTGGAAAAGTATCGGCGTTTATTTTTTGAAAATTTTTGAATCAAGCGATTCTTATCTCTGAAAAGATACGGTTTATAGAGTTTGCAGAGTTTTCAAATGTTTGAATTTCAATTTTTCTCAAGTTAAAAAATCATTTTCAATAAAATTTTTGTTTAAAAAAATGAAAATATTAATTTTAAAAACTATATTTCAATAATTTAAGTTTATTCCCGCTTTATTTGTAGAAATTTCTTGAAAACCTCCTATGTGAAGGGATCTTTTCAAATATTTATGAATCATGTGTTACACTCGTAAAGCTTTTGATGTTGAGCAACCAGAGGATTTCAATTCAGAAAAAAATTATTCATCAAATTGAGGAATAAACTAAAATGGAAGATTCAGAACTAGAAGCCATTCGCGCTAGACGTTTGCAACAATTACAACAACAATATGGGAAGACTCCGGGACAAAATTTCGGAAACAACAGTATGGTAAATAATTTGTTTTATTTTAAATTTTTTTTTTGATTATTTTTACAAATCCGAAATTTAAATACTAGGCGGATCAGCAACGAGCTGTACAAGAAAGACAAGAAAAAGAAGAAGAGTTTCGAAATACTATTCTATCTCAGATTTTGTCACAAGAAGCCAGAGCGAGGCGTAAGTCGAGATAAGTTTTTTTTATAGCAAATTTAAAACAAGACTTTAAATTCTCAGTAAGCAACATAGCATTGGCCAAACCTGAAAAGGCTAAAATGTATGAAAATATTTTGATTACAAACGTTCAACGAGGTGCCATACGAGAAAAAGTATTTATTCGAATTTTATTTTGGGGATATTCTAAAATTTTTTTCAAATCTAAAGTTATCAGAAGAACAATTAGTTAACTTTCTAAAACAAGTGAATGAACAGACTTCTAAAAAAACAACGACAGTCAAGGTGATTCATTGATTGTTGGTTTCAACAAACGAATTAATTTTTTATTTTTAAAGTATGATCGAAGGCGAACAGCTATTGATGATTCGGATGAGGAAGATGATTGATTGAGCTCAACAAATATATTTTATGAATGTTCAAAAAAAAAAATTAAATATGAGTTTTGTTGATGGAACTGTAATTATTTGTGCATTTGGTTTATTTATACAGATAATAAAAATCATGCTCTTTTTTCTATAAATCAATGAGATGATTTAGATGAATTAAGTTTTCAAATTTTTTTTTAATCAAAGTTTCATGTGGTTTTGAGCGAGAAAAATTCAGGTCGATTCTCAAAGAGAAACTTGAAATTAATGTTGTGTTTTGTTTGAATTGAAATCCATTGATGTGTGTTGATTGTTGATTGACGTCACATATTACTTGCAATATAGAATAATAAGCAACTCTTTACTATTAACCCATTCACAGCTTCATTTGAAAAATAGGAAACTCATAGTTAATATTGTCAATATTAATTATAGAAATTTATTTTAAATTTTGGCTGTTAAAAAAAAAATTTATTCGAAAATATATCTATCAAATATGAATAAAAATTTTAATTGATCTTTCATTAAGCAAAAGGCTTTTCTTTTCTGGTTTTTCCTATTCTGACATTCATTTTCAAGAAAATAAAAGCAAACGAGTACAAGTAGTGAGTGTTTATAAATTCATCGGTATAAATTATAAAACTTTTTTCCTTCTAAATTCTTCTGGATTTTCTTCCTTTTCAGAGTTGGATTATTTTTTCTTTTAGACATCAACGAACACAGTGAGAGCTTTCCTCCAATCAACTTGATAATAAATTGTGTTTCTTTCTAAAATTTTTCAAGAAATAGTTAAATTTCTTGAGATTCAACAGTAAGATACCGATAAGTTCAGAAAGGAAATCATCCATTCATTCGTTTGTTGAAATGAATTGAACATGATAATAATTTAAAAATAGAAACCAATCATCAACAAGTTTTCCTTCCAATCTTTGTGAGTTTTTTTTTCAGCAAAGAGAAAAAAAGAATCTTGAAGAAAATATTCGACAAGAAAAAACAAAATTATCATGCTCTTTTTCTGTTCTTTGAAAATTCATTATTGACGGTTGCAAATGATTTCATTGATGATCATTATTCTTATTATCGAAAGTCTAAACGAATCGAATGTTGATGAATGTTTGGCATGATGTCTCTTCATTTTCTTAAGCTGTCATTTCAACCAAGATGATACTCGAATTGACAAATTTCAGATTATTGTGGTTTAAATTTGGTTTTTTTCAATTAACTGTTACCGCCAATTGGAGAATTCATTCAAAATATTAGATATTCATCACAGCGGCAGTTTGTATGTTTGTGTGTGAGAGAGTTTGAGTGCTCAACTATAGTTGAAATTATTTTCATCATTTCTGTGTTATGGTAATGTGATGTGATAGTCAAAATCACTTTACCAATCAACACATTTCTCTCAATTACAAGGTTTTTTTTTCTCTCGCTCTCTCAATGACGTCAAAGAAATCTGTTGAAAAAAAAAAAAAAATAAATTTTCCAAGATCAATATTATGAATTGAAATAGTTTTTAGTTACTTTGGGAAAGGATTTGTAGTTTATCTATTCAAAATATCAAATTAATAAATGAATTTTTTTTCCAGAAGATAGATATTGAATCGAGAAGATGGAAATTTTTGTTTGAAAGTTTCACTACCTCTTGGGAAAAGAATCAGGAATTTGTTGCGAAAGAAAGGGATTCAACGTATTAATTTTATTGATTTTGCAATGGTTTTATTTTTTTTAATTTCATCGGATATCAATTTGTAGATGACTTTTGTTGTTGTAGTTGTTGTGTTTTAAATTGATCTGTTCGTTCGTTGGTTTTTGACGTAAAACCGATATCAATTGTATGAATCAAATGGTGATGGATGAATCAATAAAAACCAAAGCAACAATCATCTCATTTCATTGTTGATCAACCCAATGATTTGGAAACAAATTTTCAAAAATGGGATTTCTTTTTGTCACATCATCGATTATAACCTGTGATCACTTTCCTGATGTTTCAATGATATTTGTACACCGATGATAATCCGGATTTTTTTTTTAATGTTGTTGTTGTTGCCAACTTTAATATTTTAAGCAGGTGTGCTGATGTGCTTTGATGTGCTGTGATTTAATTTTGTGACGTCCATGTGAAAAGCCTTGGCAATACCGATGGATATTTATTTGTTTTTAGTTTTGGAATGATTTTTGAGGATGTTGATAACAACAAACCAATAACAAATGTGACACTCTCTCTAATATTTCAAACATTTTTTCTGTTTTGTTTAAATTCTTTAAATATATATTACGGATTACAATGTTGCCAATATTTATCTCAAGTTTTCGCTTCTTTCATAAATTTAAACATTGATGTTGTTTTGTTATGTTTTTTTTTCTATCTGAATAGTGTTTTGAATTCCATTTGGTTTTAATCACCGTCATTATTATCGAAATAATAACAAACAATAATAATTGCTCAGAAATTTTGATCAAATTTTTTTTTTCTGGTTGTGGTCGAAAAAGTATTGGCTTTCAAAAAAAAAAGAAAGTAAGTTTGTTTCCATTTTTTTCGAAATTTTTTTCCATCGCTCAGGTGCAATAGTTGAAAGGGTCAATAGTTTTGAAAGAACTTGTAGCTTCGAAATTCAAACAAAGCTACACTGAAGTTGCACTCCATCAAATATGATTACAGATTATTGGTTGTCTTTTAATAGAATCAATCGAATGCGTTAATTTGGTTTAGTTGTCAAATTTTTTTTTTTTTTTTTTTGAAAAAAAATTACAAAATCTTTCAGAATCTTAAACAAGTTTTTTTTCAGTTCAATTAGAATTATTATTATTTTTCTATCGCTTGTTATTTTGGAAAGCTAAAATTAGAAACCAAAGTTTTTAGAAGTCGGACTGAGATGAAATTTTAATTGAAAAAAAAACTACGCTTTTTGTTTTACCTGATTCTTTTTCTTGTTTTTCCAAACCAAATTGATACTCTGTGCTTGGGTTTGGGTCGTGGTTTCACAGCTTTCTTAGATTGCCTAATTTTTTTTTTTTTTTTTTTTAATAATAATAAAATATCCTTAAAAGAAAATCCGTGTTTTTTTTTTTTTTAGTCTGTCTTCTTATTTTTCTGGGGATTCATTTGTGGAACACACAAACATATAGAGGATTCATTTGGTGTAAAAGCTACAACTTTTTTTTCAAATTTCTGTTTGGAAAATGTTGTCAAAAAAAAAAAAAAAATACAAAGCAATACTGAGCTGATATTAAATTCGGTGGTGAAAGTAAAATACTAAATGACGGCAATGGTGAAAGTCTGAATGGCCAGCCACCAGGCAGCCATCAGTTTTTTTTTAACCTATCTCTCTGTCTTGCTGTATTGCTTTAACCAGTTGTTGGAGTTGTTGAAGAATCCACACATCTACATCTATAGATTCGGTATAGACCGAAAGTGTGTGTGTGTGTGTGAAAAGAAAAGGAATACATACGCTTTCTGTATTCATCATTATTATTATTTTAAGAAAAAGGAATGAAAGAACCAACCAACCAACCAACCAACAATCAAAACACAGTTGTCCTCTCTCTCTCTCTCTCTCTCTCCATTGATCCTTGTTGGCTGCCACTACCGGGCAAAAGAATAGTTTGTGTGTGTGTGTGTTGGTTGGTTGGTGTGCTCCATACGAAAAATTTTTCACTAGCCGCGCGTTTTTCGCCTGTATATAAATTCGTCTGTCTGGAGAAAATAAAACGGCATAAAATTCAAGGATTGTTCCTTGAGAAAGCAGAAAAACATTCTTCCGAACCATATTCTCTATTGAAAGCAACAACAATAAAAAAAAAAAACAACAACAACAACACCACGCAGGCAAATACCAGAAAAAAATAAATAAATATAAACCCTGATTTTTTTTTCCTTTTGGTTGGATGGTTGTGGTGGTTGTTGTTGTTGTCAATAGTTGGGGACACATAGTGAAACATATTCTGTTGTTGTTTTTCTTCTGGTTTCTGTTTCGAAAATTTCAAACGTTTTCAAAGCGTGCTTTGTGATTCGTCAGATAATATTGTTTCAGTTTGTTTTCTTCTTTTTTTTTTAGGTATAAATTCAATTAGTTTTAGATGTCCTAAAAACATTGAACGCCAAAAAAAAAATTTCTCCAAAAGCTGCATGGATTGTTTTTTGGCGATCTAAAAAAAACTTCGTATTCTTTGTTCTACTAAAAAAATTTTTTAATTTTTCTCTAATAAATCAGTGATGGAAATGTTTTTTCTCATGTGATTTTTAAATCGAATATTTTATTATTTTTTTTTTTTTTCGAAAAAAAAACTATTATCACCACTATTGTGTTTGTTTTTTTTGATTTGAGTGTTGTTTTTTTTTTCTCCATTATTTAAAGATTATGTTTGTGTTGTTTTCCCAAGGACAGCAAGTTCCATCATTCTGTAAGAATGTAGGAAACATAATTATCAAATAAAACAAGAAGATGATCGATACTCGATTCAGAAAAATTGAATTATTTTCTGATTGTTTCAAGTTTTTGAAAATATTTTTGGCACCTATTCTTTTTTTATTATGTGAAAACGGGTTTTAATTTTATATTATTATTATTAAAAATCATGGTCAATTATTAACGAAAAACAAAAAAAATCATTTATTCAAATCCATCATCAAAATAATCATTATTTTTCTTCTGTTGGTCGCTTGGCAATATATACCTCATCAATTTTTTCGAAGATATTTTCTGATGAATCGATGCATGAATTGTTGCTCGATTGTCATATGAAATCACAAGATTCATTGAATTGAAGAACTTCTTAATAAAAATAATTTGCTGTTTGCTGGTTGGCTTTTTTTCTCCCTTTACAACCACGAAGGCCATTCGAAAAGTAAAAAAAATTTTCTAGTTGATTACGATTTTTTTTCAAAAAAAGAAAAAAAATCAACACTAAGGCACAATGGCACTTCATTCAACAACATCTCAATTATCATCATCCGCTGCAATGCCACCGAAATCTTTTTCAACCGGTTCAAAGTCTCCCACTCCATCGTTGAGTAGTTCATCCTCTGGTTTATCAAGCATCGGTATAGCTGACATTCGTATTACCTATGAATCGGATGAAGCTTCTCCATTGATCGAAAACGATCCTGGAAAACTGGATTCTTGTTTTGATAGTACTGAATTGATTGGTATGCCCAATCATCATCATCACCACAACAATCATGATAGTCAACAACAGCAAAACAACAGCTCTGTTTCCTCTTCATCGACATTATCATCGTTCTCGTTGTCAGAATGTCTTGCTCCAGGTTCGCCTACTTTTTCTCATAACAAATCTATCAGTCAAACCAACATAAATAAATTGAATAGCCAAAAATTTATAATCAATGGTCTCAAATTGGATCAAAGTTATCTATGCATCTCTCCGGCTTCCAGTGTGGATGAAGGAATTTTTCAATCACCCCTCAATTCACCCAATCGTTCGACACCGAGCAGCCCGATCGGACCTAAGTTCAAATTGATTCATGAAGGAGATATTCATTTGTGTCGCCTAAATCATCAACGAACAGTGATCAGCAAGATTTTGAGCTCAAAGTTTTTGCGTCGCTGGGAAACGCATCGGCTCTATTTGACGTCGGTCAATATTGCTTCTAAAACAGTATGTTTCATTCTTTCTGTTTTTTTTTAAATATATTTGTTTCACTTATTCGATGTCATTGTCAACTTGAATCGAGTTTGATCATTTTAGAAATTTGAAAACAAGAAAAAAGAAATTGATGTCAAAAAAAAAAATTCTATGCGATTGCTCTTATCGAAGGAAAAATCGTTAATAATTGCGTATTTCCTTCCTCACATTTCCCTGTGTGTCAAAAAAAAAAACAAACAAACAAACAAAAATGGAATCCAATTTATACATTGCAATGATCGAATAGATGGCGTTAAGTAAAGTTTGGATAAAATTTCCAAAGAAAACGATGAATCTAAAACTTTAGAATTATTTTAAAATGATTCCGCTTTTGGCTGAATTGGCGATTTGTTTGTTAGACTCGACTTTTTTGATAACAAAAAAAAAATTCAAGGCTTATATGCTTATGAGGAATATTTAAAAAATCATTTTTAAACAAAAATAGAATCGTTCTATTCGATTCTGATAAAACATTAGTCGAAATAAGAGTCGTGAAGGAAAAAAAATTTTAATTATCAAGAAAATTTTAGGAACTAATCGGATAACATTTGTAGTTTGGATATTTTTCTCTTTTTTTTTTTTTTTGTTACTATTTTTATATTTCTAATCAGCAGAGAAGAATTCTAATTGATTGAGTACGTTACGTACTTTTTAGAAGGAATATTTTGTTATCTCAGCTGATAGTTTGAAACTTGAAAACCAAAACTAATGATAAGAAATTTTTGGAATGCAACTCTGAAATGAATTCAGAAACAAAAAAGTGGAAAGAAAAATGGATCTCATCAATAAGATCTCATCTGTCTCATTTATTATGATTGTGACGTCAATGTTGACCTAATTCAAAAAAAAAAAAAATTTATTTTCTTTTTTTTTTAAAAGTATTGTCATGTTTTGATCTTTTCATCCTCAGTAATTGGTCGATCAAATGCGACAACAGTGGCATAACGGCATGTTCTCTAGTATTCGAGTACATTTCATTTCTCAAAAAACAAAAAACATTTCCATCAAGGAAATTTTCTTAATACTTTTTATTTGAGAGATTTCATTTTCTATTCAATCTTTCATATGTTGTCATCAAAGGAGAGAGAGAGAGTGAGTACAAAAGTGTTTTTTAAAGTTTTTTTTTTTTTAAAAAGTTTTGTCTGAAAAAAATAGAAAATTCAATTTCAATCATTTTTTCTTCAATGGTTCCAAAAATTACTTAAATCAAATTGATTAGAAAATTGACTTTGACACTCATTCACTCACTTACCCACTCATTCGATTAGAATTCATCGGATCATTTAATTATCTATGCTGTTCTAAGCAATAAGAACCAAAAAAAAAAATAAACTAAAATGTTCGTGTTTTGATGAATTGCAAGCTTTCAGCTCAGAAGAAAAGAAAAAAACATTTTTGAAATTCACTTAGAAAAATCTTTATTTTTTCTCTATCATTTTTATTTGAAAAATAATTTCATTTTTCTTGTTTTCTGCCGGTTAATGACATCAACATTGATTTTGGGATGAGGTTTTTTTTTAGAAAGAACTTTTTTTAGCTGGTTGGTTGGTTGGTTGGTAGGTAAGCTTCTCTGCCATAAATCAACTAATGCCACCAATTCTAAAGCAATTCCATATTAGATATTATTGTTTGTTGCTTGAAAAAATTTAATCACTTTTCTAGGTTTGATTAGAGAATTTATTTTATTCAATTTTTTTAAATAGCTAATAGAAGTGAATTAAATTGAAATTTTTTTGGTGTTGTTTGAAAGTCTGTTATCTCATCTGTCAAGTATCGTGAAGGAATCGATATCAAATCAAAACACTTGGTAGATTTTGGCTTCCTGAATACCAATTTGAAGAGATTTTTTCTTCTTTTAATTAGTTTCTGATTCATTTTTTAATTACCTGTGAAAATATAGTTTCTTTTGACACTCTACACTGCTGTTGCAATATTTTGTTTTTGTAAAACTTTTTTTAAGAGTATTTATTATTATTATTTTTTTTTTGTCGCTTAGTTTCAGTATTGATAGCAAAATGGTAGCAAAAAACAAAACATCAACAACAATCTGACCCAGATTGCTGTTGTCTTGTTCGTTCGTTCGTTCATTCATTGAATTCATTTGATAGATTTACAAATTCTGAACCAGTTTGTTTCGTGAAATAGAAACTGTAACCTAAATTTGTTGACGTCATTCACCATAGAACACCATAGAGCTGAAGCAGCGTTTTTTTTTTTTTTTCTTTAATGCAGAGGGTTGACCCAGAAGACACATGGCCAAATGCATGGTTGATTGCAAGAAACAAGAAAAAAATAAAACAGAAAGAGTGTTAATGCTTTTTCTGGATTTAATGGAAAATTCATTTATTCATTCATTTATTCAGTTTTTTTAAAATATATATTCTTGGGTTCCTTAGTGCTTGGTTATCACCACGTTTTGACGGAAAACAAAAAATTTTACACATTCATTTTAGGTGAAACACCAAAAAAAAAAAAAAAAAAAATGAGTCTAGTTTTTATAAACATTTTTGTCTTTCTCTTCCTTTTCTTTCTTTGTTGAAGGAAAAAGGTGAAAGAAGCGAAAGCTTGTCAAAAAACGTTGTTCAAACCCAAACCCATACCAAAGTATGATAATTAAAATAAAATTATCTGATCAACTATATTTACGTGCGTAAATGGCACTGGAAGAACAAATGGAGAACAGGCAAATTCTTTTAAAGAAAATAAAAAACAACAACAGGCAATAGTGATGCCTGAGAAAAATGAAATGAAGATGCTGAAAAACGAAGGGAATTCTATGGAGAATTCATTTCTCTCTCTCTCTCTCTCTCTCTCTCCAGTTCAAATGAAAATGTCAAAAGTTCAATACACTTAACAAGCGAAACACTTCAGCGTTAGTGCTATATATTATATATTGTAGCCAACAACAACAACAAACCCAATATAAACATAGAATCTTCTTTTGCATTCATTTATCCATCCATCTATCTCTATAGACCGGTGTTACCATATTCTTGTTCGTGTTTTTTTCAGACACACAGATTCAAAAACAAAACGAAATTTGTTTGTTTGCTTTCTTTTGGCTTCAGGTTTGAACCCACTCTTTGGATGGTTCAAGAGTTTCAAATTTTCCTTTGTCTTAATTTTGACCAACCAAAATGAACTCTATTTGTCATTTTTATTGATTCTTTAAGAAAGACAAATAAATAGCTTTCTAGTTTACTGTCTCTTGAATCAAACTGTTTCATGTTTTGGTTGTTGTTTGAGAATCATACAAATCAAGAAATTACAAAACATTACAAAAACCAAGTTTTGTTTTCACTGTGTTGTTACTAGTAGTAATTTTGATTTAAATAGTACAACAGTACTCCATATCTACCATTCTGAACCTTTTCAAAGATTATTCAAATTTATTTTGCCTTGGAACTTTTATCGAACCCACTTATAGTTGGTTATAAATTTTAGCTGAATGGAATGACAGAAAGAGAAATTGAAAACTCAATTCAAGAAAAAAAAAAAAAAAAAAAATACGCTAATAGAAAACTTGAATTCTGATTCATAAAAATAGAGAAGACAATCTTCACTCGTGTACGTGTGGGCCACAGCGAGAGTTTCTACGTCAACGTAACCTATAATTGACTAAAAAAAACCTCTCATAGAACAACTTGTCTCATTCATTCAAGAAAAAAAAAATGAAAACAAAACTAGGTCATCCGCGTTCTTCACTTTTCTGTAGCATTTAGTTTCTTTTTCTCATTTTTTTTTTTCTTGGGGTCGGTGTTCAACCCAGAAAATTTTTTCTTCGTTAACTTGCCAAGTTTTAAGAATGAAATGACGTAAGAATGTAAAATGTTTGCCTTCATGTTTTTGCTAGCCATTTAATGATGTCGAGAAACTTTTCTATTCGATCGCTTAGCTTGTTTGTTTTGTTTTATTCCAATTTTTTTCCTTCTTTTTTGCTCCAAAAACGTTTTAAAAAAAACGTTAATTCAATTTCATGTCATCTGAGTTTGTGGTTTATGTAACCATTACAAATGCAAAACACACATGCGTTATTTTTATCACTGAAAATAGAATTTTTTTTTTTGTTTATTTTTAGTTCGTTGGCTTATCCATATTCGCAATACGTTCTAGTTTCAGGAGGATGGAAAAAATTATTGTTTTAAAAATGAGTTCGGTTTCAGAATCATCTGACAAATCATTATTTTAAAATTTTTTTTTCTCGGTATTTGCTTTTCTGGAATTATTCGAGGCCATAATCAATGATAAGAACCGATGCTTGAGATGGGTTTTAAATTTTAAAAATGTTCAGATGATGATTACTGTTCAATAGTTCAATAGAGTCCCAAGAGAGGAGATGGATGGTGCTTCAAAAAAATATATAAAAAATTATTCTCAAATATTTATTAATTAAGAAAACTAAGCAGAGAAATTTCATTTTATATAAAATAAATACGAATCAATCGTTTCTGGGAAAACCTAGCTAAATGATTCACACAATCAAGCATCAAAATTTCAAACAGAAACGGTTTAGAATATTTTGAAATTTAACAGTCTTATTGGTTAATTTAGTATAGAAAACCAATTGGTTTCAATAGATTTTTGTTTATTCTATAACTCGATTTCCAAGATTATCAAGATAAAATTCAATAAATTTTTTTCAAACTTCAAAAATTTTTTTGTTGTGGTTTTATTCACTAGACAAATATTATTATATTGTATGATCACAGGATCATAAATAACATCACCAACAACCAAGAAACCTAGAGTTATTTTTGGTATATCGTTGTTTACTTTTTCAATATTTTATTCCATTCATTGCAAATTTTGTCATCATCTACGTTGAACATCATGTTTGCCTAAACGAAAAAAAAAATGTTCACCAATATTGAAAATTTTAAAAAAACTCAAAATAATTTTTCATGATTTTTAAATACTAAGAAATTTCTCAAATTTTATGAAAAAAAATTTCTTGTTTTTCATAGTTTCGGTTCTGTTTCATATAAATTAACTCTCTGTGAATTTTTTGAGAGGAAACAACTTTTCAATCGGTAATTTGGCTCAATGAGCAGTTTTTTCAACTCGAAAAAAACCTTTTATTTTGTTTGTTTTTTAATTTGCCAATATGGATTCATTATTTCAAAGTTTCACTAGTTTCATTTAAAAAAATTTAAAGATATTAAATTGTGAAACACGGATTGTTTTTCTTGGCATTAAAGTTTTCTAATCAAATAAATTTTTTTTCTTGTTTTCAAAGTTTTTTTTTTTTTTTGATATGATCGCTTTTTTTTGAAAGTTCATTTCAACAACGACGATTTGATGACGTATTTGAATTTTTTAAAGCAAATTGTTCAATTCATTCTATTAATGTTTATTTATTTTTTGTTTGGAAATTTATTTATAGCCCGTTGGTTTCATGGAGATACCGATCTCATACAATAACATTCAAGACGTTTACAGTGTCAATCGTTGGGATACCAGTCAAAAGTTTTACATCCGCATTGTCGTTTTTGATGGGTCGGCTTTGTTACAGGTTTTTTTTTTTCTCGCCATATTCTAAATTTACATTTGTTATTTATTTCTAATTTTTTTCTTCTCCTGTAAAGCTTCCCAACAAATGGGTTCGAGATCAATGGCTTTATTCGATTATTTGGAAGGTAAATTTTTTTTATACAAATTTTAGAAATATCAAAAAAAAAAAAAATTAGAAATTTTGTTGAATGTTTGTTGTGTTTAGAAAGTTCTATTCAGTTAGAAAATTTAAGAAGAAAAAGTTCTTAAAAGTTCAGTTTTATCAAAAATATTGAACCAACCTATCGGTAAGGAAACAGCCTAACAATATTAGAAATAACAGATTGTTTTGATTATTCTTGTTTTATGTTTTTTTTTTCTTTCTCTTTATTTTGGCGAAACGCCTGAAAAAAATTTAATTTTGACAATTGAACTCACATACACACACACACACACACGACACTCAAACCGATTTTCTCAATACTTTTCAAGAAAATTTTCTTTGAAAACAAAAAAAAAAAAACTCTAACAAATGCGGAAAGAATAAAGATTTCAGAAGTTTCAGAATTTTATTTTCCATTTACTTTAAAAAATAGTAAGAAAAAAACTTTGAGCCAATTGGTATTTAAATGGCTCACTCTTGTGAATGTTTTTTTTTTTTATTTATAAATTAAAACAATGATTACATAAACCAAGAAAAAAAAATTTAAACATCCTTGGTGGCAAACGATAGTTGTGACGGTGATGATTAAAAAAATATAATAAAATAATAAGAAACAATTCAAGCAATATTATTCAAAAACACATTTGGAAAAGTTATTTTTGGAATTTTTGCGTTGGTTTTAGGCTCTATTTTTTTTGTTCTCTGTTATTACCAGAAACAAACAAGCAAGCAAGCATTACAGCACAACACATAAACATTCATTTCACATCAAGAATAATAATTGATTGTTGTTTTTAATTTCTTTTCTAGATTCATTTAAGTTTTTATTAATAGAGAAAAGCAAAATTAAAGGTCAATTTGTTTTAAAATAGTTTTTTGTTGTTGTGTTGTATTGATTTGATTTTAACTGGAATTATTGAATTAAAATTTGATGAGTTTCAGATTTATAGTTTCAATATCAAGGCAATTCGATGTGTGTGTGTGTGTGTTTATCAAACAAACTTTCAGCCACAATGTAAAAAAGTTTTTTTTTTCAATTAAAATCTTTTTTTTTTCGTTTTTTGATCAGCGTTCCATGCTCAAGTTTCAACAAATCTTGATTAAACAATCGGTCCGATCTGAAGTTTTTATCAAAGAGCTAAAGGTAAGATTTCAATTTTTTCAAATTTTCTCTTAAATGACTTTAAAAACATAAAAAACTTCAATTTTTTAAGTTCAACGATTTTTTTTTTCAAATATTCAAGAGAAAGGTTGTTAAACCAAGACTATCAAAATCATTAGTATTCTAAAGCATGAAAGGAAACGAAATTTCTAAATCAAGTTTTAAACTAGATAGTTTTGTACTATATCCCATGAAAAATATGTGATACTCACATAAAAAAAAGTGAAATGAATATTTTTAATGTTGAATATCACGAACCGGATTGAATGGATTTTTCTGCATTTCTCTTGTTATTTCAATCAAACAAAAAAAAACATTATCAACTCTCTTTGAAAGGTCATTTTTTTCCTAATGAATTGATAGGCAAATAGAAGGAAATGAAATTAAAATTTTTTAAATTAAATTCTTCATTCATTGAATTCATTGAATTCAATCAACGATATTGAAGTTTTTTTTTTTTTTTTTTGATGAACTCAACAAAAAGCAAACAAAGCATTGTCGATTCGAATAATAAAAGCGAATTTTTTTCTTTTCAAATTTTAGAAAAAAAATTTCAATACTAAAGAATTCTAAAATTCTAAAATTAAATATTTTAATTTCTTGGTTTTTTTTTCACAATCAAAATATAGCCTGACACTGTCCTCTATTTTACCAATGTGATTCGGTATTTTAACACGTTAAACGCCATGAGGGTCACCGGTGACTGGCACCAAAAAAAAAAAAAAAGATTCAGAGATATAAATTCAAGTGAATATTGATACTGATAAATTTTTTAATGATCTCATTGTCATTAGAATAGTTTGAAGAAATCAATGCTAAATAGAACATCAAAAAAAGTATCAATGGATATTTTTAAATAATTTTTCAAAGTTCAAAAAAGAGCATTTTGAAAAATACATTGTTGGCAGTTGACATGTTAAATATTTTCTGACCAATAATAATTTCATTGAAAAATTCTGTTGAATTGTTGAAAAAAAAAATTCAAGTTTCAGGTTTTTTTTTTCTTTAAAAAATTTCAGTGAATTCAGTTTCTTTTTGAAAAAAATTTATTTCAGACCAAAAAAAAAAAAAAAGAAAAGAAAAATTTTAATAAATTCTTGAGTAGATGGAAAGAAAAAATTGTCAAATATGCTTTGGCCTATAATGTTTCATACCCTGCCTACATGATTCATACATAAATCAAATTGGTTACTGAATCCTTACTTGATAATCGAAAGAAAAAGATTGGTATTCTTGTTTTTTTTTTCTCAACAATTTCAACCCTGGGTGATTGACCATTTGAGTTTAATGGCTTTAGAAGGAATCATTGACTCAAATTATAGGTTCTAAGAGTTTCGATCAGAGAATCAATAACCTGAGGAAAGAAAAGCTTATTTTACTTATTTGTTTCGATTGCAGTGATTGAATTTTTTTTCTTTATATTTTGAATAAATTTTTTATGCATTTCGGTATTTTTTTCTATTATTTTATTTCTTTCAAAGAATTTGATTAATCTGACATTGACAACTCCGTTACAAGATGAATGTATTTATCAAACATCGCTTGACATTATCAATGAAGTTCTACAAGTCAAACTCAAAGATGTAAGAAAGAATTTTGGTTTTTTTCTTTGAATATTGATTTCTATTTTCAAAAATGTTTTTTTTATGACACTTTGGTTGTTGTGAATACAGAGAAGCAATCAGAATGTTGAAAATCAGCCATCAGTGCAAAAAGTCAATGAAGAAATAATCCGAATATTATCACCACTGTTAGAGAGAACCAATCTCAGTGTAGAAATTTGTATCTTCTTAAGCAAGGTAAAAACTTTAAAACAAATATTGAAATTTGAACAAAAATCGAATTATTTGATTTATTAAAAAAAAAATCACAGCATTGTCGAATGTTCCCTCAATCAACGGTGATTTGTGAATTCTACACTGAAATCATTCAACGCATACTCAAGCATAACACCGATTTTGGAAAGTTTCCTTTCACCAGAGTTTTGATTCAAGATTATTTCATAGCGTTGAGTCAACATTCAGATGGGCAGCAATTGATTCAAGCTTTCATTCACAGGTAAAATATTTATTAAAATCTTTTTCCAATTACAAACTTCAAAATTTAAAAAAAAATTCAGTATTCATGGACGAACGATGATGTGTCCACATCCACGGGTAATCAACAACATTGTCTCGGTTTGCTTAGCCTCTCTGTTCGCATTGTTCGATAGACAAAATCTGGATTTGGCTCTAGATGAAAATAATCTGAACTATTCTAACAAATTCAAAAATATTGACGATGAAAGTGAATTTGAAAACACCAAAGAAGCGCTTGAAGATTCGGAATTGGAATCACTTGTCACATGTTTTGTTCTGATTTTGCAAATAATGTAAGTCATTTTTGAGAAATTGAATTTTTTTTCTAACAGAAAAAAATGTTTCAACTTTAAAGATCTCAATATGAAGATTGGAGAGTGGTGTTGGCACAAATTTTACAACCAATACCGTTTCCCGATATAGCAATTGCCAACTTGAAAATAACCAAGTAAGTTTTTCAATGTTTTTGAAACCGAAAATAATATTTTGAATTGAATAGTAATCTAAAAATGGAATCTGAAGTCAATTTAAAATTGAGTTTTCAAGTTTGATTGATTGAAACTTGAGAAAAAATTTTAATTAGTTTTCGCTTAAACTAGAAAAAATTTTATTAAAAATTAGATTGTGATTGGATTTTGACTTTATTTGGATTTAAAACAAAACATTAATATAATAAATTTTATTTTTTAAATTTTTTTTTAGACTTTTCAAAACTGTGATATTCAACATCTCCACGGATTCTCGATGCGATGTTCATCTTTGTTTGTTGAGCATTCGTGAAAATAAAACAAGTTGGTTGGAATTGTATTCACCCGATACGATTGGCTCAACTAAAGATTTTGATGAATTCAAAAATGACATTTTGAATATCGATGATGGGTCGCTTTGGTGTCAAATGGTAGGTTAAATTTTTTTCAATTTTGAATCATTGTTGAATAGTTCCAGTGTTTTTGAAAGTTTTCTAAAAAAGAAACGTGTATTTTCGATTCAAATTCCAAGAGTATTAATTTCATTAATCATTATAATTAATTTTTTAGATTTAATTCGAGTCTTTAAATTAGAAATAAAAGCACTTTATTTTAATGAGATATATTTTATGTTCTATTATTATTCTAGTAAAACACAAACACATTAGTTTTTTTTAAAACGTTACTAAATCTTGTGGAATTTGTTTAATAACAAAAAAACACAATATTCTTAATAACTAGCCAAAATTATATATCATTGACTTGTTTTTTTTTTGACCAGAATTCATCTGAATTAAACTTCTAGTAATACTGGAAAATCACATTGCTTTCAATGCAAGAGAAAAACACACGTTTTGTGTATCATATATTTGTAGTTGTAGTTTTAGTACATTTATTTATTACAAAAAAAAAACCACATTAACGTCATTTCTTCATTATAATAAGCGATAAGAAAAATTGTCGCAGAAAATGAATAGAATACATACCCCCAAAGGTCCATATCAACCAAAATCAAGATAAATTTGTAGAAAACTGGAGAAGAAGAAGAAATAAAAAAAATTAGTTTTTTTAACCTATATTCTTTCTAACTAACTTTTGACTTACCTTGGCAGGAAAAAATCAGGTTACAATAATTGTTTTTTTACGGTTTTTCATCAAACATAACGAAACAGAAAATAAATAATTAATGCTTTGCATGATGTTTTCTTGGGTGTTTCACGCCAAACACTTTGCAATTAATAATTTTTATTATTTATTTATTCATTTTTTTCTCTGTTGTTGTCATCATTGTTTCAATCAATCATTCAATTTTTCTCTGTTGTAGTGAAAGTTACATTACAGTACAATGAGACAGAAAGGTTTCACAACCCAAATAATTTGAGTTTAAAAATTTTTTTTTAATGTTTCTCCAACGTCATCTTGATGATGAACTCACCTCTGTGAAACCGAAAGATTTTGTATCATTAATCTAATGATGATGAATAATTGATAAGAATTTCTTTAGGTATATGAAATAATAATGTTTAGTAATAATAATAATAAAAGCCGAGAAAAAAATCTAAATACGAATAATGAGAGCTTTTTAGAGTTTATTAGAAGTTTATTTTCTCTGCTTTCTCCTCTCAAAATTAAGCTTTGATTTACTTTTTTCTGTTTTTTTTTTTAATTATTTTGAACAGCTTAAAACTTTAACAGGATGTTGTTGTAGACGGAAAAGATTCTATCAATCATTGATTAAAACCTCGATTGATACGATACAGTTAATGTCATTGAGAAATGATTCAACTTGCCAGATGATCTTGTGTGATCTACTGAGAATGGAATTGATCGAAGATTTAGAAACACAACAACAGATCATTGCCACTTTGCAAAGCTCTGAAAATGGTAGAAACCAATACGAAGATTTATGTCATCGAATGCTTCATCTCAAAGAACTGGTTTGTTTGTTTGTCTGTTTTTTTTGAGATTGAAAATCAAATCATTTTTTTTTTTTTTTTTGATTATGAAATTTAACAGCAAAAGAAATGTGGCCCGGAGAAATTGATTTTGCCACCAAGATCAACTGATGCCGATCTTATCAAACTTCTTAGTTGTGGTCCATTTGGAAATCTTGAATGTCTTTCATTGGCTTTCACACAAGTGACTAGTGCTTGTGCCGAACATTTAATAAAAATTCCTTCTTTACGATCTCTCAATCTTTGGTCAACTCAGGTAAATAATTTATTTAAATGCTTGTGGATTAGTTTTTTTCATTGAAAAAAAATTTCACAATATAGTTCAGCGACTCGGGTTTGCAAATCATCTCAGAACATTTAACACAGCTACAAGAACTCAATCTATGCGAAAACTCCGGTCACTGACAAAGGTTTACTCTGTTTAAGCTGTAAGTTCAACTTTTCATGCCAATCTTCTTGAAAAATTTTGTGATTTTTTCTATCTGTTTCGGTGTTTAGCTTTGAAAAATCTATCAAAACTTAATCTGAATAGCACGAATTTGTCTGCCAAAGCATACGATCAGCTTAAAATCCAGTTGCCAGCCTTGAAAGAGATAGATATTCGTTATACTGATGCTTGGTGAGCACAAAACCAACCTCATCCAATCATCAATGAATAATCTGATCATCAAAAAAAAGTTCTTATGTGATTAATAATTAATGACGAGCCAGCAACTAATCAAGTCAAACAACTAATTGAAATCAAAAAAACATTTGACATTTGGTTTCATGTTTTTGGGATGTGCATTCAAAATTTCGAGATTTCGTTTCGTTTTTGTCAGCCGTTGTTGACAAATCTAATGAATTCATCAGTGAAAATTTTTTGAGCATTTTTTTTTTTGCAAGCCAACTTCAAGTCAATTTTTCTTGTCTTTCAAAAATCTGAAATTTCTATATTTTTAAAGGCTTTTTTCATAAGTGAGGGTTTTTTTCCTGATAAACAAAATGTGTGGAAAAAAACTGATAGTTTCTGTATTTTACTGCCACTTTTTTCCTGATTTTCTGTTTACTTATTTCACTTGATAATTATAATTTAAGGTTTGTAGCAAATTATTACTGATTCTCACAAAAAAAAATCTCAAACTTTACCATAGCTTAAACAATTCAATTCAACAATATTTTGATTTTTTGTTTGGCCACACAAATTTACAAAAGTTTGACCATTGACGTTTTTTTCTTCTCATTGTATCTCCACAATAATCGTTTTACAAATTTAGAATCGTTTTTTCTCTCTTTCTCAACTTGACTCGTTTTGGTTTTTCTGCTGGAGAAAAATAGTAATAACGTTTGAAAAACATCAAATTTTCAGAAATTTGGTGAAACATTTTTATAGAGATTTTCTCTCTCTAGCACAGAATCCAAACCAAATAGAGTTGAGCGATCCAAGTATGCCGATTTATAGGCAGTGTTTTTTTTTGTTTGTTCAAATGAAACTAGCGATTTCATTCATCTGAAAAAAAAGTTTCATCATCGAGAAGAAATCTTCGGTGGTTTCGTGTGTAATTTGCATGACGTTTTCACTTCATCTTGCACCTTGATTGTAATGTGATGTTTCTGTTTTTACGTAATATTGAATATAAATACACACCGTTTCTCTGTTTAAAACATTTTCCCACGATTATTTCCTCATGATTCGATTATAAAAAAAAATTAATTTTCTATTTTGTAAAAAAAAAATTTCGTTGTTTTTTTTTTAACAACATTGAATAATTTCCTATCGCTATGAAACTAAAGATTAATAGATATTTAAAGCCAACTATAGTGATTATAAGCACAATACCTATAAATCGATAGTAGATAGAAAACGGTGTGATTCAATCAAAAAAAAAAAAAAAACAGTGTTGGAACTCGATTTTTTTATAGTTCTTTGTTTGTGGTTTTTTTTATCGTTTTGAATTAAACTAACTTGGCAGTGCACCATAATTGAAAAAGTTCAGTTCACTCTAATTTGACCAGATTTTACCTTCTTTTCTAGGATTTTTGTTGAAATTTTTTTTTCCTATGATCTGCACACAAAGATATACATTTTGTGCTTCGTTTTGTATGTAACATGCCTTTTTTGTTTTTCATTTTATGACCAATAATATAAATAATCGATTGTTACTTGTTTACTTGTATTTACCTTTTTGGAAATTTTTTTACACACACGCATACACATATTACCTTGTTAATTTCTGGAGAAAAAAATTTATTTTACAATTTAAAATAAACGAATGGTTGTATCAAACTAAAACTATTGAATTCAAAGTCGCAAAACAACTCATTACTCAAAGAAAATAAAATAAACAAAAAAAATTAACTAATATTTGGATTTATTTATTTTGAGAAATTTACCTTTTATTACTTTGATTTTGTGTCTTTTTCTTTTAATACCAAACCGAAAATAAATGTTATAACGTTGTGTTCGTGTGCGAAAAATCCTTGGCTTAGATTATAACATATTTTATTTTGTTTTTCTTCTTCATCATCATCATTTTAAAATTTTATTTATCAGCAACAAAAATACCAATAGATTTATAATAAAAAAATACAATTTTTGTGAAACTTAATTGTTTAGAATTTTATCAAAGCTTGTTTGTTGTTTTTTAAATTTAATTGTTTTTTTAAACACAGAAAAACAGCACACTTTTGATTGTTCGAATAAAGGTTTTGAATTAATAAAATATTTGAAAAAAATGCGACTTTCTATATTGTTTTGTTTTTTCTCAAAGAAAATACAGTTTCGACAGAATTTTATTTTTTTTAAACTTCATTTTCAGAAACCATAACGCAATTGTAAATGGGATCGTTGATGACACGATGAAGTAGATTCAATGGTGAAAATTTTTCTGGTTCTGAGTCAAACAGAAAAGAGAAAGTATGTGCGGAAAAGCCTGACAACAGTAAAACGCCTTCTTGTTTGCTTAAAACTGGGGTTGAATGATTGGATTTAGCTCCGTTCAAATTCCAAAATATTACCAGTGGTAATTTGTATCCAACTTTAGCATATTGTTCTTGACATTTTTCATAGTTGGTTTTTTCTCCTTCTACGCAATCAAACTCCATATCGGTGAATATGAACAAGACTTTGGGCATCTGTTCTTGAGTTAATTCTCTTTCTTGACCTTTCCTTAAAATCAAAGTGAAAACGGCATTCAAATCAGTGTTCAAGCCTTTTGGTGAATCTTTAATTTCTACCAAACGCTCAAATAAAGTTTGATTGGCTTTGAGAGTGAGCAACTCTGGTTCTTCTGAGAATGTCACAAAAGAATTGTTCCAAGCCGAATCAGAAAGATCAAGTAAAAATAAAGTCAAGCCGATTGATCCATAAACAGGGAGAATTTTGTTTGAACTATTAAACATTGAACCACTAATATCGCATACAGCCAAGGTATTTTTGTAAGACAGTGAACCTTTTTTCTTTAAAACTTCAACCAGCGAATTCCATTGATTTTGAATAGATTCAATTTTCAATTTTTTCTCATCATCTAAATCAATAGGCTTTTCACAAAAAAGATGCTGTTCTTTGAAAATCTCTTCTACCAATTGTTTGATGAGTTCTGCAGGTGTCAAAGCCCCGCCTTTTAAGCCTTTTGATTCTACAAAAATTTTGTAACGTTCTTGGTCATGTCGAATAAATGAATTTCGATAGCGAAGCATCGCCACTGATGGAACATTATTATATTCAATTTGATCCCAATCATTAGCTGACATTTTAATTTCAGGAATTTTAATGACTTGGTTCCGTAAATCATGAATAATTTTTTTGAAATATCTAAATAAATGTTTTGATTCGTTTGAAAGACCTTCTATAGATTGAAGTAATTCAATATTAAATTCAAAAAACTTTTTACAAATTGGTGTTAGAATAAAAAGAAACTTATCGAAGAACCGTCCAGGATTAGGAATCCATTTAGCCGCAAGAGATATTTCACGATTATCATTTTTGAAATTTTTGAAATCTTGAGATAATTGCTTAGCAAAAATTTCAACAATTTTGTCATATAGTATTTGAAATTTTTTATCAGTTTTGTATTTTTGTTCGAAGAACTTTAGTCGGAATTTTTTCATTATTTTAGATTTTGCTTTGTTAGTTTTGATTTTAAAAAAGAATTTTTTCTTCTGAGCTTTTGATGTTATCAAAAACTTTGTCTTATTATTCAAATTATTAATTTTGTTTTGGTCATAAATGGTAGGAATTGAATCCTTTTTTTTCGTGGGATTTTCTGAAACCTGATTGTAAACGGTTTTAGCCATGTAAACTTCATAACGTTCTTCTTCCGATAAAGACTTGAGAATAACTTTATCATATGGACTTATAATTGAAAATTTTTCTTTTTCTCTGAAAAAACAATTTTTATTAGTGGATATTCACTGTAAACTAAATTTTTACTTGTGATTTGTTCCGTCGAAAGGAACGATGTCAAACAAGGCAATCATCAATAAATTCAAATAATCTTTGTAGCAACCAAAGTGTTGAAAATTTGACAAATTCAACATTAAAGAATCAAATTTTTTTTCATAAATCCATGTGCAACAAATCAAAAATTGAGAACGAATAGCTTTACCATTTCGTATGTCGCGGCAATTAAACACCAATTTCATGGTGTCTAACGGTGATTGATGCCATGATTTTTCTAATAAAACTGTTGTTCTATTCAAATCACTTTCTTCAATTGATTGAAAGAAAAAATCCAAACGAGCATCTTGACTAGAGTCGAATGTTACAGCTAAGTTTTGTGTCAAAGTTTTCGACATTTTGAAAAACTTGTTATATTCTTTGATGAAAGTCTGATATAGTAGCTTGTTTTTTGTGATGCAATCAAGTGCAATGCTTGCTCATGGAAATGTTTGGGAGTAATACAAAGTTTTGAATGATAGACTAATAACAATAAGCTCGTCTCATAAGTGGTAGTACAATATTTTAATTACGCAAAAAACTCTAGAGCTCTGTTGAGTTAAAATATCAATATCAAAAAAAAAGAAAAAGTTTTAAATTTTAATAATTTTTTTAGCTGAAATAAATAATAATTTAGAAACAATCTTTTAAAAAATCTGACAAGCGAGTTTTACTATCCAAACTCTGCTTTTTTTTAGAGTTATTTAGAAATTTCTGCAGCATTTCTTTGTGAATTTCAGTTTGAATAGATTTCTTTTCTAAATGATTAGATTTAACACAAAAATCATTTTTATTTTTTGATGAGGCGAAAACGTCAAACTTTTAGCTTTCAATTTTTCACTTTCAAATTTTCTTGATTTATCAAGGCCTTTAAAATTTACTTTGGATTGACAAAACTGGCATTGAACTTTGAAAATATTAAAACTGTGGTTATTCTATTCTTTTTCCGTTTTTTCTTTGTCTGTTTCAATATTTTTGGCAAAACTTTAAAATCATTAAAGGTGCTCCAGCAATTAGGACAAAGCGTTTGAAGACTTTTGAATTTTGATGATAGCTGCAAAGTATCCAAATTTGTATCGACAAGCTTTGATTCATTTAGTTCAAGTTGTTGATTCAGTTTCCATCGATAATAAGCAGACAAATGTCGTTAGCTCTTAAATTTTTTTTAATATTATCATCATTGATGGTTTTTTTATGGAGCAAAACTTTTTGAATTTGAAACAAATAATCTACGTTTCGTAGTTCAATCCACTGCTTAAAATTGTTGCCATTGGTGAAAAATCAATAAAAACACGTTTTGACTATAGTATACTAAACAATTAGAATACAGTGAGTACACATACTTATGAAGATTCTTGCTTTCGAAAAAAATTTAATATTTTTGCGTAAAGTTTTGATCAAAAAAATATATTTTCTTGTAAGACAGATTTAAATTAAAGGTTTCAAATTTTGTAGTTTTATTTAAAATCATTTTTTAAAACTTAAATTAATTAACTTTAAAATTTGCCAATTTTTAACATGAATTTGTAGGTAAAATTTTTTTAGAGGCTTTTTTAACTATAGTTCCTAATAGGAACTTCCTATATATAAGAAAAAAATGGAAATTTATCAACGAAATTATCAACAATACTTTATATTTGGCACATTATTGAGCAGTTCGATGAAACTGTGACAGAGTTTTCATTTCAAATTTGGGTTTTGGCAACGAATTTGGCATGGGATTATTATTTAACTTTTTTATTTTTAATGAATCGAAATTGTTTGACTGACGAGCCAAATTTGTGTTTTTATTATCAAAATTGTTTGCTTGTTGAAACAAATATTTTGTAAAAGGACTTTTAGACGATCCAATAGAATTTTCCAATTTTTTAAATGGTTTCTGAGAAATACATGGACTTGCTTGGACTGTTTGTTGAGGAAAATTTTCGTAAAAATGATAATTCTTTGAAATTTCTTCAGAATTTAAATAAGATGTTAATGATTTTGTTTCATTATATTTGAACATTTTTTCATTTTCATAAATAGGACTCGAGTCAATGAAGGTCAAGTGTGCGCGATGTATCGTGTCATAGTTGTTTTCTAGGCAATCAAAAGCACTAGATACATTATTATCAAAGTTTTTTGGAATTTCTAACGATAATAGATTTTTTTCGTTTTCAAAGTGCGATGAACAAATAAATTTCAATTCAGATTTTTTATCATCTGAACACGAAGACATGATCTCATTCAAAAAAAACTCTGTTTTAGTTTTGTCACTAAAACTCAATTCACCAAGATTGATTTCCTTGATATTATTTTCTTGAGTGCTCGAAAAACCATTTTTTATTTCATTGTTTTTCAAAAATTTGCTGTTGTCTATTGAAAAAGAATGATTGGAATAGGATTTTAATTTTTGAAATTTGATCGATTTAATTGTGATGTCTTCTGTGTTCAAATCATGGAAATCCTTCCAACTAAAATATGTTCGCAAGCTGCTACGATATTTTAAATTGATACAATCAAAATCGAAAATCAAAGCTGGTTGACTGAGAGTATTGAAACAATAATAATGACCAGTTTTATCAAACTATTTAGAAAAAAAGGTATAAAATTTTTAAAAACTTGGAAACTATTTACCAAATCGACATCATCAAGAGAGAGACCAAAGTAAGATAAAAGTGATTTAATAACTTGCTGAGCGGATTTTTTAGGGCAAGTTTCTATTTCAACAAGATGACCATCTGGGAATTTGATACTGAAATTTACTCTTCGTTTCAATTCAATTCCCGTATTTAAAAGTGTCAAACTCATTTCATTCAATCGCAATCCAGGATCAATTCTCTTGATTTAAACAAAATTAATTAAAAAGTAATTTCAATTGAATAGAAACCTCTTTTTTTAACAATGACAATAAATTATAACTAGAGTAAACCAAAATTTTTTTAAGAAGTTCATTAATTGCATAGCCTAATGTTTCATCTTGTTGAGAAATAGGCAATAGTTCGATTGTACCGTTGGGCATTAATACATTAATTGATATGCTGATTGAGTTTTTTTTCTTCTTATTCAAAGATTCATAATTTGATCTTTCCAATCGTTTTGGAGATGATTGAAAAGAATGAATCAAACGATTTTCAATGAGTGATGAAGCGGGACAAGATCCTTCCATTCGGATGTTAGAATCAATCATAGTTGACTTTGATTGATGACCTTTTCTAAATTCATTAATATTGATAGGTTTGTCCTGTTTTATTAAAGATTTTAAAAAATTTTTTTTATTTTTGTTTAGACTTGAATATTCCATAAACTTTTTCATGCTGCTGGGATTTTAGGTACCGAGGAAAAGAATCATTTTTTATCAACTCCAAAATCTAAATTTAGTTAAAAAATTAAAATGTATTGAGTTGTACACAAAAAAAATTGCCTGTTTTTCAGCTTGTAAAAATAAATTCCGAGTTGGATTTTGGTAATTATCCTTGATAACTTTTTTAGTGTTACTATCAATGTAATTGATTTTAAGCCATTAACTGAAATATAGGTTTTGTAATTTCTTCAGCATATCTTTTCATCTGCAAAGACAAAAAAAAAATCTGAAAAGCTCGATTTTAAAATAATTTATACCATTTTTGAGTTTGATATTTTTTTGTAATGCTGACATTTCTCCCAAAACTCAATATTTTCACTACTAAACTCTTTTTTCAAGAATTCCTGGGCGAAAACAGAAAATTACAGTGAATTTTTAAAATTAATTAAATACTTTTAACGAAGCTCTTCCTGCTGGAGAATTTAATAGTTTTTCCAGTTCCATGATAGAAAACCATTACTGGAAAAAATAGTCCAAAATGCAAACGATCCGTTTGAAAAATTTAAATTTGAAGCACTTGTGCTCTATGACAACACAAGTTTATACAACGCTAGTTTTATTTCTAAAGAATGGAATTTGAAAGTTTTTTTTTTTTAAAATCCCAATTAAAAAATAATCTTAATTTATTTTATTAAATTTTTTTTCCATTTGAATTTGATGATTCAGAGAAATTACATTTCTCCACATTGTGATATAATGACAGGAATTTTAGGTTTATTATTTGGTCCCGTTGGAACGTTTTCAATTTTTCTTACAACAAGCATGCCATCTATTACACGACCTGTTAGACAATTTTTTTTACAAATTTTAAAATTAGAAAATCTATAGAATACCAAAAACCACATGTTTTCCATCTAAAAAATCACACTTTGCACAGGTAATAAAAAATTGGCAACCATTAGTATCTTTACCACTATTGGCCTGTTATCAAAATTGAGAGAACAAATTTTTAAAAAAAGACCAATTTATTTGACTAACCATAGAAAGAAGACCAGGTTCATCATGCTTAAGTTTGAAATTTTCATCGGGAAATTTTGTGCCTCCAAAAACAGACATCAAGCCAGTGCCATCATGCTGAAAATTTTACAAAATACAAAAAATTCTCAGAAGATTTCATATTTACATTAACGAAATCACCTCCTTGAATCATGAAATCTTTTATGACTCGATGGAAGGTCGAAGATTTGTAACCAATCGGTACACCATCTTTTTTATATTCTCCTGTACAAAATTGTCTGTTGATTTAGAATTTTGAAAAATCAATGTAAAATACTAGAACTTTAGGTGATAGAAAAATATTACCTGAAATTTTCAGCTGTTTTTGGTACAACATCAGAAAACAATTCTAGTTTCATGCGACCAATTTCAGTGTTACCGATGATAATGTCGAGAAAAACCACGGGATTAGCTGGATGACGAAGCTGTTGCTGAATTTGACTCCAGGTTGACATTTTTTTTCCTACCGACTTTAAACAACTTTATTCAATTTAAATTCTGTTTTAAGAACTAGAATTAATCAAGATTATTATTATTATGTGGAATACAATAAAAATAAATTCAAATCAATGAAATATTATTATTGTCAAAAAAAATGTTGTTTCTAAAAAATCCTAGATGCCGCATACGATGAGAGCCATCGTTTAGAAAAAAAAAGTAAGCCGTCAAGCATGCCTTGCGCGCATGTTCACTGATGTCACTGTGTTTGAAGCGCGAATGGATTGATCGAGAAGACAGCAACGGTCTCAACTTCTCATTTTTTTTACCGTAATATTTAGGTTAATAATTTTCTAATTTAAAAAATTTAAAAATAATTTATCAATTTTTTGAAAAAAAAAACAAAACTGATTTTCTCAATTATAAAATTGAAATATAAAAATTTTAGTTTTTAAAATACTAACTTTTATTTTTTATCAGCTAATTTTTTGAATTTTATAAAGAACTAAAATAATTAAACAAATTAAATAAGTAAAATTGTAAATTCAAAAAATTAAAAAAAAATTTAACATGAGAAAAGAAACTGAAACCAGAGTTTACCTGTATGGCGGTTTGAACAATCGATACTCATTTTCACAATCGGAATCCATTGTCGACTCACCGCTCTCATGGACGTTTTTTTTTTTTTCGTCGCGCTGTTTTTTTTCTGTATGTTTGTTGTGTGTTATACTATGTTTGTATAATATCATATCAACCACATTACAGCTCTTAACTCATTCTAACAATTTCTATTTTCTCCATTATTAGGTGTCGGTTTCTTTTGGCAACAAATATTCGATTTTTTCAAATCTCAATCATTTGAATTCATTAAAAATTTTTTGCTTGTTTGTTTGATCAATTTTCAATATCGGCTATTGCGTCAATAAAGCTCAAATCGGCTTGATAAAAACAAAAAACGTTTTCAATCTAGTTCGGTTCATTACATGATTCAAAGTTTTTCTGATTGCTAATTCACAGTTTTCTAACAATAGAATTTCATCTCATATTCAAGTTTTGCTTTTTTTCGTTCTTTTTAAACTGTTGAAATCATGTCTGAAACGGCGGTTTTGTCTAATGACAATTCATCGTTAGAAACTAAAGCCCTCAGCGAACAAAACAATCTGGTATTTAATGTCTTGGTTTATTAAAAAAAAATTCATAATTGAGTCTTGAAATTCTTAACGATCAGATTATTGTTGTTCTATTTTAAAAAATCATAAAAAGAATAGATTGTATTTATTTGACTAAATTGTTGTATTTATAATTTTGAAGTATTATTTTATGTTGATGACAATCTATTTTAGTTTTAAGGCTTTGTTGTTTTTATCATTGAGAAATTGGTTTGATTTGTAAATGTCGAAATCATTTCATTGATAAGTATTTCGTTGAATAAAATATTACGTACACTATGAAGAGTTCTCAAAAAAAACAGCGCGAAATTTTGTTTACTGATTTTAATTAATTTTCCGTTCATAGGGAGCTAGTAAAAGAACTATCAATTCGATAAATGATTCTGCAATCACCGAAACTGTAAGCTATAGATATTTTTAGTAAATTTCATTGAAAGTTTTTTTTCGAATTTATTTTAGAAAAACAATTTGAACTCCTCAGAAGAAACACCTAAAAAACGAAAAAAAACTAGATTTGAATTAACTGACTCTTCCTTGGTTATTGAAACTCCGCCAGGAGCGGACGATAATCGCCGTCAAACTCGTTCCCAGACTCGAGGAACTCCTTTGTTACCATCGACTCCAGCTAAAAGACCGGCATCAGAAAAAAACAATGAAAGCGATAGTTTGAGTTCTAAAAGCCGTCGTGGTCGGCGACCTAAAAATTCTATATCTAACGAATCTGAGGAAGAGAAAATTCAGGATAATATAAAAGAGGTAAACAAAGAAGAAAAATCATCTAAAGTAGAAAGTCAAAAAAAATCGAACCATGAACCAACTATTAAAAAAGATCAAGGAAAAGCTGACAAAGTCGATGGAGCTACATTTTCAAAATCAAACGAAAACAAATCTATTAATCCGAATGTAAATGAGAATAATGTAAAAGAAGTTTCAAAGACAGAATCTGAAAAAGTTATGGATCAAAAGCCAGTTGCCAAACCGCAGCAAAATGAAAATAAACCTTCAATCACTATTGCTCCTAGCAATAACACGGATTCTGGTGACAAGAAAGTTGAAAAGCCAAATGAAACATCTCTGCCTAGCCAGGCTGTCACTGAAAATGTCAATAATCATGAACCATGAAATTTAACTCATTGAAGCAGAATAGATTTTTCTTTTCTTAAGAATATGAAGTCGTTAAATATCTGTTCATAGAAAATTCATTTTTTTTTTCAAAATTTTTTCCTATTATTGAGCAAAACAAGCTCAATTATTTGATCAGATCAAATAATCCAAATTTTTTTCTTTTGTTACTGAAAAAAAAACATACCTAGCAAGTTTGACTTAGTTCAACAAACGACAAATAACCACAACAAAATAATTTTCTACTATAAATACTGCTTCTTTTTATCTCTTTCTCTCTCTCAATCAACATTCAACATCAAATTAATTTTAGCATCAAAAAAAAGGATTAATATACTGTTTCATCGAAAGACAAAAAAAAAAATTTGTTCTATTCATTAATATTAAAGTTTATTATTTTGAAATTTATTTGAAAAAAAAATACAAATTCTCCAGTTATTAATCTGCAGCGATTCACTATAACAAAACCAATAACGAAACTTTTTTTTAACGACAGTGAAAATACCATTTGATTTATTATCATTTGTTTGTTGTTTGAATTTTTTGTCATTTATTAAAAAAAAGAAATCAAGAATTAAATTGTTTCATTTTTCATTATTTGAAATTTCAAAAAAAAAAAACAAGTTTGTGTTTGTTTTTCTTCAAAAAAAAAAACTTTTAAGATATTTTTAACGATAATGAATGATATCTATTGTACACAATTTTTAATTACAAAACAAGAATTTCCAATTTTTTTTCTTTGAGAAAAAAGCACAAAAAGTCAATTTGAAACAATTAAATAAATTTTTCTTTTTTTTTTAATCTGATGGTGTTTCGATCGATTACTTTCTCTTCCTCTCTACTGATTAACTACTCATTTCTTAGCTGTTCAATATATTGTGTATTCTTTTCCATTTTTCTTTTTGTTGTTGACAATTAATAATTTCAATAAATTTAAAATTGTTTAAAAAAAAAATTTGATTTAAAGTTTCGTCATTCTGATTACATAACGGGTTGAAATTCAGAGTTGGCATTGCTATAGCCGTATAACTTACAGCGAAAACAAATTATTTTGGAGATAAGAAATTCTGTGAGGCTTGTGGAATTCTTTTGCTTTTTTTTCTGTACCGCGACCCGTTAAAATAAGCACCTTGATGATTAACACCTGATTTACCTGGCGTTATAATTGTTTTTGATGATATGAAAAACTAATAAGGCTCTTGTTTTTGAGAATCGTGGGAAAACATTTTACAAAGAATATATATCAGATTTTTTTTCTTGCAGTTTTCAAAAATTTGATTGTCGGCAAACTCTTAGCTTAAGCTTAAATCTTTGAAAAAATTTATATCAAACTTTTTTTCAAAATATAATTAACAGATTGACAGTCATTTGCGGCTATAGACGTCAAAATCTATGGATGTCAAAATGTCATTCTTTTAATGTCAGTTAATGTGTTAATATAAAATTAACTGAAGCACCTTGAAGTTTATATTAATAAGAGAAAAAACACTAAACTAGGTCCACTTTTAAAAGAAAAAATTATGTTTTCAAAAATAAATAATCTGTGCTGTGTATCCTTGCCAAACACAAATTGTATTTATTATTTCTTTAATGATAGTTTATTTAAAAAAAATAAGAAAACATGGAAAGAATGGAAAATATTAAAAAAGTTACGTAAATAAAATATACGTTCCATGTCATTCGAAATTAACTTCCTTTCCCCTAAAGATTAGATAATCGTATTTATTTTCTGTTGTTAACGAAATAATATTGTAACCAAAAATTAGAAAATAAATATAAATGTAATAAAATTAAAGCATTCCGCTATGTGTTTTTGGATTTGATCTCAAATCAAACACCTTTTTTCTGTTTTTCATTGATAATCTATTTTTCAAATTGAATTTTTCTGGTTGCCACCAACAGTTTTTAAAACATCACTAACAAGTTTTCTTGCTATAAAAGGCACAAAATGAATGCCGAACAAAGTGTTTGAATTGGTTTTTTTCCGAAATAAGAAGAAAAAATTTAAGTGGAAGCACAGACTATTTGAGAAAAAAATTCTCTATATATAAAAATCTCTAATGAAACGAGGCCAAAGGCTGTTGTTTTTTTTTAATGCTGGTGTGGCTGTGTTTCTTCATAGCAGTTTTGCAGTAAAATAAAAAGCAACATTATTGCCATTCATAGGCCATTGAACGTTGAAAACCAACCAGCCAACTAACAACGGTCTATGTTTTGAAATCATTCATCGACATCAATTTCAATTTCTTTTTTTTTACAAACCATCAAACGCAAACAGTTTTCAAAGAATTGAAGATTCGTTACTTTCAGAACAAATGTTATTGTTAGTGAAAGTGTGTGTATTTTTTTGTTCAATGTGAATTCAGAAAAAAATTTTGAAAGTGTGTCGCCTACGTAAAACATCACATGCCTGTGTTTTTCTGTTTATTTCATTGTTCGAGTTTTAAATATCATCCAATTCTGCTTAACCGCACTTATTATTTGTAATAGTTTTAGTGGTGAATACACTCGATCACCAACAAGCTTCAGTTTCTTCGAAACCAACTACAAACAAATCTAAAATGTTTTCTTTTTGAAAACAGAAATTCAAGTTTTAAACCGATCTTGCCCGTAGATATTAGAGAAATAATCAAGTTTCTTAACCGTGTGTGTGTGTTATTATAACCTTTGTCGCCACCTGGCCGATCAACTACATGCATGTTACTCTGATGTTCGAGCTAACAAGATCGACTAACCTGGCAAAACCTTGATGTGGAAAAAAATTATTATCCAAACAATTCAGACAAAAGTGCTGGTTAAAAAAATTCTCATGAAAATCATACATCTACAATTTTTAAAGTTAATGTCATCAACTTTTTGAAAAAAAAATTACCTTGAGCTTCTGTGTCTTCGACATTATTTGTATTGTTTGTTTTTATAATGTGAACAAGCTCACTTGTTCAATTTTTTTATTTATATTGTCATAAAAAATATTCATTCATTTCATTATTATTGAAAAAAAAACTTCGAAAATGAATTTTGTGCTGTCTTCATCGTTTTTCCATGGCATCAAGTATTTTCTTGTTTTTTTTCAAAGTTTTTCCTGTATTTTTCGTACTTGCAATCTTTTAATAGATTGTTCTGGTTTTAGCTTGTCATATTAAATGAGATATTCCCTCAAAAAATATTATTTTAGAGAGAGAGAGAGAGAAAAAAAAACTAAAACACTCCGATTATTATTGTTGATAAAGAATTGGTCGAATTTTTTGAGTACACTTGTTTCATTTTTTTTCTTGTTCATTCTTTAGTATGTATTCTGCTTGTGTTTAGTATATTTTTTTCAAATCTATTAAAGTTTGTAAACAAACAAAAATTCGAAACAATAGTACCCATAAGAACACAAACAAACAGAAAAAAAAATTCAATTTCAGAATTCATTGACGTAGATATGCTTTTTGTCAGTAGATTATTAATAATTATATTTATGATTTTTTAGTTAAAAATAATACTTGAGTTCGAAAATTTCGAACTGAAAAAATTTTTCATTCGAAACGATTTTTTTTTTCTGTAATTCTGTAAATTTTTTCATATCGTTTTATTTTTTTTTTAATGGTAACTTTTTATTGCTATTTCATTAATATTTTTACTTAATCAAACTTGATAATGATTTTTTTTTTCATGGAATTGTATATCAATTTTTTCGTTGTTGATCGAAATTTTAAGCATATAATCGATGGCTGGCTAATGCTTCAAACATCTTTTTCAACGTTGGAACATTAAATTACAATTCAACTTTTTTCTATATAAGTATTTTGAAAATTTTCTGCATCCTGCCATTTTTGCATCAAAACAAAAATATCAAAAATGTCTAAAATATTGATGAATGTTACGATGTTTCATACGAAACTTTTGGTCAATACTTATACCGCATTGACTTTACCATTCTATGCCATTTACCAAAAACCATGGCGCCAAATCAAATTATCGAAAATGTGTCGGGTTAATACGACCATCAAAAATGGACAAATCATTTGGACTCGAAAAGGGGAAAAAGGAAATAATCCTGTTTATAATTATTCTACTTATTTAGAAGCTTTTGAACATTTAAATAAATCTAAAGTTTCTGTTGGAATTCGACAAATTCTTGATGAAAATATCCAATACGACAAAAGAGGTTTTTTTAATAATAGTTTTTTCTATCTGATTTTAATGTTTCGTTTTTGTTTTAGGAAATCCTGTAGTTATAGACGGAAAAATTTTAAAAAAGATTGTTTTATCGGATAAATATCGTTGGCTCACTATCGGAGAAGTTATTGAACGAGTTGATAATATTGCTAAAGGTCTTGCACAAATGGGAGTTAAGAAAAACGATCGTGTAATAATTTTTGCTGAAGCCCAAGCCAATTGGTTTTTTTGTAGCATGGCTGTCGCAAAACTAGGCGCTGTTGTTGTTACATTATTTTCTAATTTAGGAACTTCAGGTGTTGTTTATGGAATGAATCAAACTAAAGCTCAATTCGTTATCACTAATGAAGATTTAAAAAATAAAATGTTGACGTATTTGGACAAAGTGCCTGATGTAAAAAATATAATTTATTTCAAAAATAGAAATAAAGAAAATAGTACGAAAGAAGAAATACCGACTTTAGAATCAATAAAAATAAAAAGTCTCGACGAACTTAAATCTGATGGCTCTAAAATTAAATCTTTTAAATTTGAATATCCCGGTCCTGATGATATGGCTCTTATAATGTACACTTCTGGTACAACAAGTCTTCCAAAAGCTGTGATGATAACGCACCGTCAGTTAATGGCAAACATTAAATCTATGACTCATTCTACAGAAGAAATGGAATTTCTTTTGACAACTTGACTCTGGCATCATTTCTTCCATTAAGTCACATTTTTGGATTTGTTTTCAATTTGTTCATTTTCATTAGTAAGTGACATTGAAGTTTTTTTCAAAATTTTCAATTTTTAAATTTTAGATGAAGGTCAAATCGGTTTTGCTACACCATTTACTTTGCTTAATTCTTCACCATCACATGTTCCTGGCCAAGTTGGAGATTTGAATCTCATCAAACCAAACATTTTTGTCGTTGTCCCATTAGTTCTTGAAAGGTTTCAGAAAGAAATCTATGCTACACTTAATAAACGCTCTTCACTCGCGGCTCCTCTTTTCACTTATTTTATGGATTATAAAACACGATGGCTAGCTAGAGGCTTTCAAACTCCAATCATCAATCGTTTGATTTGTAGTAAAGTCAAAGAACAATTTGGTGGAAATTTAGAATTAGTAGGAATCGGGGGAGCACCCTTGCATCCCACTATTCAAACATTTACTAAAGCAGCATTAGACGTAGTTCTTGTGAATGGTTAGAATTAATTTTATTTTGACTTTCTCATAATATTGAATAATTTTTTAAAATTTAGCTTACGGTTGTACGGAAACTTGTGGAGGTGTGACAATGATGCACAAAGTTGATTTAAGTGTTGGTAATGTTGGAGTTCCTCTTGAGGGAGTTCAAGCAAAGCTCGTTGATTGGCCTGAAGGAGGTTATACAACCAAAGATAAACCTTATCCAAGAGGAGAAATTGTTATTGGAGGTCAAACTGTTTGTACTGGATATTACCAGTTAGATCAAGAGACAAAAGAAGCTTTTTTTGATGATGAAAACGGAGTTCGTTGGTTTTGCTCCGGTGATATTGCTGAGATTGAACCTCAAACCGGGAAAATTCGAATTGTTGATCGAAAAAAAGACTTAGCGAAACTAGCTAATGGTGAATATGTCTCTTTAGGAAAAGTGAGTCAAATTTGCTTTAGCTCAGACAAATGATATTTTAATTTTTTCAGATTGAATCGGCTCTTCGTTCTTCGCGTTACATTGAAAACATATGCATTTGTACAAGTATGTTCTCTAATAATTTGGCAGCTTTAATTTCTCCAAACCCGAAAGTGTTGAAAGGATTAGCAAGATCACTAAACAAAGGTAATTTGTCGATCAAAGAAATGTGCCAAGACCCTATTATTACGGAAAATGTATTAAAATCTATTGATGACACTGGCAAGCGGTCTCAATTGAGTCAGAAAGAAGTTCCTGCAATCATAACATTGACAGCCGAGGAATGGACTCCTGAAAACAATCTTCTGACAGCGGCTTTCAAATTGAAACGCAAAAATGTGAACGATTTTTACAAAAAAGACATTCAAAGAATGTTTGATACAATTAAATGACCTCGATTTTATTCATGACTGTGATTAATTTAAAAATCTTATTGATTTGTTTTTTTATGATGATGGTGAATGAATTTTATTTAGATTTATTCATCTACCTGTAATACTTTTATAAAAATAACTTTTATTTGTTTTAAATATTATTCTTCACTTGAATGACATACAAATATTCATTGATTATTTTGATTCGATTGTTCAAAAAACTCGTGAAAAATGTGTTTTCTCTTGTTTTGTTTAATGTATCCAAAATTTTTTATCACGCGGAAAATCTAATTGATTGATTTTTTAATTTCTTCACTAGAAAGAATTATTTACCACCATAAAACATGCAATGTACAATTATTTATTGATTACCATAAAAAAGAAAATTCCTTTTCAAAAAAATATTCGAATAGATTATTTCAAATTTCTTTTTTTTTAAAAAAAAACTGTCGTTTAGTCAAAAGTAAACAGTTTTCATTTAAATCACAATGTTTCTTTTGTGCATGAGGGTTGCCAAAATTTATGAGTGGCTTATCTGCTGAATTTTATGGTAGTTAGAATTTCAGTTAAAGTAGCATCATAAAAATTATCGACCTGATGCTAGGTAAACTTGTCTTCTACCAAATTTAAAGATGCTATCTCAACGTTCTTTTCACTCAACTTACAGATGAAATATGATAATAATACAACCATAGATCCAGACTAAACTTATATTATTTTGCTACAGAATAATATACTTGAACTATGAAAATTCCTAGAAAGAAATTTTATAAAAAAAAAGATCAATAATTGAGTAATATTTAATTTATTGGAAGAAAAAAATGTTCTTCAGTGTTATTCGATTACGAATTATTAAGTGCAAAAATAAAAAAAATAAATTACTTTCAAAATAATTAAATTTTAACTTTCAATAAAGAAAATCTTTGAACAAATAGATTTTTGCTTATTTATTAAAATGATTTCAACAAAGTTTCATTGGAATAAATGATAAATAAGAAAAAAATGGAGAATCAAATTTTCAATTTGCGTTTCTCAGCCAAACAAATGCAACGTGCTTCACGGAAATGTCTCCGTACAGCAGAAGTTGAAAAAAAGAAATGTAAAAAAGCGATTCGTAAAGGGAACATGGAAAGCGCTCGAATACATGCTGAAAATTCTATAAGACAACGGAATCAATCAGTGAATCTACTTCAAATGGCTTCAAGAGTCGATTCGATTGCAATCAATTTGAGTAATACATTGGCTTCAAGTCAAGTGGCCAATGCTCTGTCTAAAACAAATCGAATGATGGATAGTGCTTTAAAAAACATGAATATTGATAAAATGAACATTATTGTGGATAGATTTGAACAGTTATCAATCACATTGAACCAACAAAAATCGTGCCTCGAGCATGAAACCAAAAACAATGATTTCATGCATCAAACAAATTTGAACAACAGCATTCTACAAAAGGATATTGATGAATTGGTCAATCAAATGGCAGGACAAGAAAGTCTTGACTTAAATCTCAAACTACCATCGATTATTGAAACCAAATTTTCTACAGAGATCACTGTTTCGGATGAGAAACAAAGGAACAATGATTTTCAACAGAACATGAACAATGATAGAACAAATAAGCTGAAGGAAAATAAAAACGATGAAAATGAAGCTCCTTGGATAAAGAATGATGAGCTAGCTATCCGTTTAAAAAAACTGAGACAACGATAATGTTATAACGGAAGAAAAATAAACATTAAAAATAATTTAATATCATTATTTTATTACTGAATTTTCTAGTTTGGTTTCAAGAACAACTTCCGTTTTTCCAGTTTCATTCTTTTGTCTTTTAGCTTTTTCTTTGTGATTTCCTCAATGAAAATGATCACACATACAAACACATTTGTATCATTCATTCCATTATTTCAAGATTTCTTGAAACACATTTGTTAGTATAATTTCCACGCTGAAAGGTATAATGAAAAAACGAATATTGCAAAAGTTTCCACTTCTAAATGACATAATAAAAGCGATGTTCAAAAATTAATAAATAAATCTAGCTTGATTTTGTATTTGACTGGTTTTCAAAAGAAAAGTATTTGTGAACCGATAACTTTCTCGGAAAAAACTCAATGGTAGTATGGTCTCGCCAGCAAAAGCTTAATCGAGTCGTTATCGAGTAATGGCTTGGAAAAATTCAATATTTTTAGGTTATAGATACATTGTGTCAACTGAGAAGTATCTGTCGATTTGTAATTTTTACAATTTGATATTAAATATTCAATAAAATACTAGTCAATTTAAAAACAATATCAGTTCTTACAAAAAAAATGAGAATAATTTAGAAACAAAAAAAAACTTGATAATGAAAAAATAGAGAAAACTTTGTAGTGCACAAGGAGAGAAACGAGAAAACAAAAATTTAAACAAAACCCTGGGAAACCTACAAATGCTTTTATATTCTGTGCTTCAATGCTCCACATAAACATAAAAGTGAAACAGAAGTTTTACTCTAGAAACATCTAACTCAGAACAACTTGGAAACCTAAATTTAAAACATGTGAAAAAAAACCACCAAACATTTGAAAATTTATTTATGAAAATTTCTGTGAACAAAAACAAAAATCAATTATGATTTAAATTTTCAAACTCAAACTTTCCTGGTATAAAAATTTTTAAACGATTATCGATTATTTTAATAATGTTCCCAGCGTTTTCAAATTGTCTTTCGGTACAGCATAATATTAATTTCAGAATTTTAGTGTAGAAAATATTTTATAAATTTTTTTTCTCTCAGGCTGAAACCAAAATTATTCTCGTCTTTAAAATAAAATAGAAAAACCGAGAATGATGAATGCGCATAGCCAACCAGCCAACAAAAAGGCATCGGCGTGCTTGTTTTTATTTGTGCGTGCGTGGAACAAATTTGAAACACATCAAACACATTTCCATAGATTCAATAGAAAAGAAAAATTGAACCAAGTTTTCCATATTCTACTAACCTAATGTCATGGATTTCATATTTTTGCCCAACATTTTATTTACTTTTTGATAAATTGAAAGAAATCTGAAAAACAAGCGATAAAAAAAATTATTAGAAATATTAGTCCTAAAGAAAGGCAAAGAGAATACAGAAAAAAAACTTGACTTGAGCCTTTTTCTTAGTTTGTCCCGTTATTGTTGCTGTAATGGGTGTTTCGGTTGAAGATGAGATGAAAAGAGAGAGAGAGATGCGCATACAGCTGTAAATGATTTAGTGATACTTTTCTACGAATAATTTAACATATTTGTTGGCAATATTGGTGTTTATTTATTTTTTTTTTTTTTTAGCCGAACCTAACAATCAAATTCGGGTGATGGCGGGAATCATTAAATGACGCCAAGGCGTTCTCAAACAAAAACTGAACTTATCGAGAGAAACAAAATCCTAATAGTAGCTACAGTTCTTGCTGACACCAGTTTAACACACATGCACGCTAACACACACACACACACACTAAGGCACCAAATTTGAAAAGTTGGCAGAACTTTGTCGTCTCTAGTTTTAGGATAAATTTTGTTTTTTTTTTTTTGTATTATAAAAAAAAATAATTCATCTATTTGAAAACATACATTGTAGTGCTGTCAAAACGTTACATCAATTTTTTTTCTCATGTGTGGAATTTTTAATCTAAAGAATAAAAAATAAATGTTATTATGTTATGGTTTTTTCTTGTTCCTGAAACGCAGTGGTGTTTTTTGTTTCATTTTTTTGTTGTTGTTGTGTGTTTTTGAAAGAAAAAATATCATCTTGTTTTTTTCCGGCCAGAATTGATAACAAAAACTATCAAAATATTATCGTATGTTGAAAATAGTTTTTTAAAAAAAATTATGCAACATTATCTTAAATCATTTTCCATCATCGATGCTTATTTGATTTTGTTGGTTTGTTTGCCACAAATTCTGAAACAATGCAGTTTGACATCGGTTTCATCAAGTTTCGAAAAGAATTTAAAACTATTGAATATCAATAAAATTTATAAGAATGATGATAAAAAAATTACATTACCACAAACAACGATGTTCAACTATTCGGGTGACATTATTTTGGCTGCCATTTTTCCTATTCACGAACGTGAAGTCAACTATACTTGTGGATCATTGCAGGTATCAATCGAGAATAAGCGGAAAAAGTTCCAAATTTAAAAACTATAGAAGAAATTTTGATTCATTGAAAAATGATATTTTTGTTTGTTTGTTTGTTATCAATTGCATGATTGAAATAAAAGTCAGTTCAAATACAATGTAATCCTATGATACATTACTCAAAAATTGAAATTTTTTCATGAAATTTTCATTTAGAATGCAAGTTTATTTTTTACATAACTTTCAGTGGGATTGCATGAAAACCAAAATATAAGCATAGTAGGTTCTTTGGAAACAAAAGATTGTAGTATTTGAGAGAAATAAATACAATTTTTCTGAATAATTTATGATTCTAATAAAATTTAAAATATAACAACATGGCCATCACATCAAACTAACAAGACGGAAAGCATTCAACAGCTTGAGACGCTGGTGTATAGTTTGAAACGTATCAACAATGATAAAACAGTAAGTTTTTTTAAATAAAATTCTTGTGTTTTTTTTGCTTAAATTTTTACCGTTTAAAAAGTTTATTTTCTATTGAGAATCAATCGACTAAAATCTTCTACCCAAAAGCTTGAAAAAAACTAAAGAATTGAGGAACTGTTCTTTCAAACTTGATTTCATATTCAAGCTCTTGAGTTTTTTTCCGACTAAATTTAAACTTAAAATTTAGTTTTCATGAATTACCAAAAAGAAACATGATCTAAAAATAATCATTAGAATTCAAATGCACCACATGTCGAGCAAAAAAAAAAAATTTATCATGAAGTTCATGATTTGAAAATTTGTTGAAACAAACTGATTTGGAATTTTTCAAATGCATTCATTTTAATTACAAACATGTAACATTTTTTAAATTAAATTTCTTTTTTCTTGATTCTAGAACTCTCGTTTCTAATGAATTAAAATTTCAACTAAATTCCAAGTTTAATTTAAAAGTTTTCAATTTTAGCATTCGAATTTGAGAAGCTTATTGTGTGATCATCATGTTATTACTAAAGTCGTTCAGTTGAGTCTGAGTGTATTGAACAGAACAAAAAATTACAATGCAAATTCATTATAATCCTAGATTGACGTATTGACTTATTTGTACCATATGTTGGAAAAAAAAGTTTATTTTTTATTCGAGCAAGAGAAAAAAAGTGAAACGAAGTGTTCTAGATAAATTCATAGCTTTGAAATTGAATTGATGATTTATTGCAGTTCGAATTTGTTGTTGTTGTTTACATTTGTTTGTGTTGAAATTTTAATCCACCAACACACTGAAATGTTTTGTTTTTAAGAAGTTTTATACTAAAATACTATAGTTGACAAGATGTTAACCAGATCATATACTCGGTTCCTATTTTAAAAACTGAGCTCTATAAAGAAATAATTTTTTTTAATTTCAAAATAAACAATTTTTTTTTCAAAACAAAAAAAGAATTTGATTGAAATGAGGTCAATTTTTTTTTTATTAAATAGATTCTACCCGGTATTGATTTGGGAGTGATGGTGGTCGATTCTTGTGATAATCCACATCATGCATTGGAACAAACTATTGATTTTATTAAGGTTAGTTTACAATTTTTTTTTTACTACAAAAATAAACATAACATTTGGCTCAAAAAAAGAGTCCAAGTTTTCTGTTCCAAATTTGAAAATTAATTGATTTGTTGTTGTTGTTGTCGATAAACTAAATGTAGAGCTTTGTGACAAGATCAAATAATCGCATGAAAAAACCCGAACTCCAATGTTCTGATGAATCCACACCATTCTACAAGTATGGTATGTTTGATCGAGTGATTGGCATCATCGGAGGACAATCAAGCGAAGTCTCACTGCAGCTAGCCAATATATTGAGATTGTTTCGAATTCCTCAAATCAGCTACATGTCCACCAGTCCGACACTATCGGACAAACGATTGTATCAATACTTTTTCCGAACAGTGCCATCAGACACCAATCAAGTGGATGCCATTGTTGAAATTCTAAGGCAAGTTCAAACAAAAACAGAAATCATTAAAAAAAAAAAAATTCCAGAAAAAAAATTTTTATTTAAAGTTGAATTAATAGCCTAGAAGTAGATATTTTTAATGAAAAAAACTTTTTTAGGCAGAAAAAAAACAACAAAAAATTCTCTGAAAAACTTTGAAAAAAAAATTAATATTTTTGTAATGAATTTTCGCCAACTTTTCCGTTATAATGTTGATAGGGATTTTTTCTCTAACAAAATGAGGATATTTATTAAAGCAAAAAAATTGTAAATTTGTAAATATAGTTTCTGTTCTAAAAGAAAAACTCTATTCAAAAGAGAGTCTTATTTCAAAGTTTTTTGGTTTAAATTTTAGTGTAAACTCAAATTTCACTCTATTTTTTTTTTCTCAATAGAAATTATCGGTTGATGTTTTTTTTTTTTCTTGGGAAACATTTGGAACATTTAATTACTTGAGGAGAAAACAAATGTGTAATGATGCAAACTTTTTTTTTGCCAAAATTTTAAGGAAAATTTTCCTTTAAATTTTTCATTATCGATAGAACGAAATGATTTTTATATCCGAAATAATTATTTCTGTTCCTGTTTATCTATTATCAAAAAAAAAAAAAAACTCTGAAACGCTGCAGATGTTTTTGTTTTCAAATTTATTTTCCAAGTGATTTGATGATGTCTCTCTGGTATTGGTGAATATGCACCAAGATGAAGAAAAATTTGTATTGTTGCCGTGAGTTTTCAGAATCGAAAAACTTTCAGTTATCCAGTAGTTCAATCGATCAAGAGTCTATTTTCTAGTGAAATCCTGATTCAAACGTGAAATGTAATTGATTTTGTAAAAGTGCTCAAAAGATCAAGTTTATAGAATTGTAATTTTAAAAACTTTTTTTCCTTTTCTTCTCTCAATTGATGGAAACACAGAATTCTTCAGAAAGTTTTTGATTGAAATTTTTTCGTTTCTAGAAAAGTAGTCGTTTTGAATATTAAACCTTAATCAGAATCAAATAAAAAAACATAAGCTCTGTTTTGTTCCAAATTTATTGTAGTTGATAGCTTCTAACATCTTAAAATCTGAAAATTTTGTGCTTTATGAAAAAAACAATTACGGTTAACCAGAAAAAAAATATCTGTTTACGGTTCATTTTTCTCGTTGAAATGGTTCTGATAAATTGATTAAGCTTGATTTGGCATTAACTAAACTAATTAAACAGGTTTAATTCATGCATTCGGATATTTTTAATATCGTTGAGCGAGCAATTTTCATTTGCAAAACTTGACTTACAAGCTCAATGGAAGTGATATTTACCATTTTTCATACTCATTTCATTTGCCATTTGATAGTTTATTATTAGTTTTAAAAGTTGTTTATTTTAAATTCTTCTTTTCTTTATTTTTTCTTTTCATATCGGATCGAAAAACATGATTCCTTTGACATTATCACGTCATTTGTTCGTAAATTGAATTATGATTGAACAGCTTGACAAATCATCCAAAGCTTTAGACGCGCTTCTACACTGTAGTTCCATTCTTTGTTTATTTATTTATTTTTCCCACAATTCAATTAGTCTTGTTTTTATGAGTTTGTCATTGAGAAACTTGGTGAAATCGCATGTGTTAATCGATCTTGATACAGACCCATAAAAAAACTTCAAGCCAATCAAATTCAAACAAAAACACTCTATTAATAAACCAAATTGATAAGAAGATTTTTATTAACAGCCTTCTCTCGAAAATTCAATTTCTTCAAAATCTGCCTTTACAAAAAGAAAAAAAAATTATTGAAAAGCTGATTTGTTTATTTTGATTGATTAAAAATTCATTTATTTTCTTCTCATTAAAAATTAGGCCTTTTAATTGGAAAATTCCAATTAAAAAAAACCACTTGATTCAAATTTTTGAAAATGTTTTCTCATGTTTGAAGTTATGTTGGAAACATTGTGATAGTTTTAGAATATAAAAACCATCCCAAAAAAAATCATTCATTAGAATTATTCTCCGATATTGCTTCAAGCAACTTTATGATACAACAAAAAAAAAACTCCATAATTTCGATTAATTTTGTTACAATCAATCAATCAAAAAAAGCCTTGGCTCAGATACATTGCTTTTAATTTTGAATTGTGGTGAGCAATTAGAACAAACTACAAAAAAAAAACGTCAGCAAAGTTATTAATTGTGCAAAAGTCTCTATAATTTTTTTAAACAATTTTTTTGTACTGCATTCCGCTCCAAAATGGCTTTCATGAAGAATGAATCGAGAAAAAAGTCTTCTAAAAAAAAAAAAATTCTGATTCAATCGGGAATAAAATTGTAAATTTTTTTTTCTGTATTGCTTTCAATTTATTCAATGTATGTTTTTCCATGGAACTTTTATATAAAAAAAAATAAAATTTGGATTAATAAATTCGCTATTTGGCGAATCAATGTGACAAAACCAAATTATTAAATTTTTTGAATTTTTTCTCTCAACTAAATCTAGGTTATTTCATTGGACTTACGTGTCTGTTGTTTATTCTGATACTGAATACGGTAATAATGGATATAATCTGTTGACGGCAGCTGCTGCTCGCAATAAAATTTGCATCTCCAGTCCACAAGCAATCGATGTTGAACGTTTCCGACCAGAAGATTACGATAATTTGATAACAAATTTGATGCATAAAATTAATGCAAGAGGTTGGTGAATTGATCAAATTTTTTTCTATTTAATTATTTTAATATCTAGAATTTTTTTTTCATCCATAATATTTTTTTTTTGATGTGTCATTTTTTTTCAAAATAAAAACATAATTGCATTTTTAAAAGTCATTTTAGAAATTTGAAGTTTGAATAGCTGAAGCATTGCTTTATAAACTTGCCATTTAAATTGAAAAAAGTTATTTTCTAAAAAAAAAAAAATTTAATTATATTTTTGAATAAATTGTCTTGTATTTTTTGAATATATTAAATATGAAAAAAATTAAAAAGTTTCAAATCTCATAATAATCAAGAATTTATTTTGGAAAAAAAAACAAATATCTCAATTTTTTAAATTTTTCTAATTTTTTGTTTTCTAAAATTTTTTTAGTTGTCATAGTTTATACAGACAATCATGTGGCTAGAAAAATCATGCTCGCCGCCGAACGTCGACTTAAAACGAACAATTTATTCGATCGTTTTGTTTGGGTGGCTTCGGATGCTTGGTGTTGCCGTGAAAGAGTGACCAATAATTTGGAAAAAGTTATTGAAGGATCCATCTCAGTGACTCCGATGCATTATCCGGTTCAAGGTTTCAGTGATTATTTTAGTTCTCTCAAACCAAAGAACAATCTTGAAAATCCTTGGTTTGCTGAATTTTGGATGAACTATTTCAAATGTCGTTTGCCTTCTGATTTGGAGTCAAAGAATAACGAATTGAATTTGAATGAATCTAAAATTTTATTTGATAACACAACAGAAAATAAAATTTGCGATGAATCATTGTCGCTTGGAGATGATTTACCACAAACGCCATCATTACATTTTGTTCGAGATGCTATCTATTCATTTGCCATGACATTTGATCAAGTTCATAAAAAAGTTTGCAACGGTACACCAAGCTTATGCTCAGAAATGGCAGATTTATTACAGAACGGAGAATATGTTGCTCAACAACTTCGAAAGGTCAAATTTAAAGGTTTTTTTTTTAAACAGATAAAAAATTTTGAAACACAGTTTAATATTTCTGTTTCTGAACAATGAATTTTAGACGAGGGAGGACAAACTTTTCGATTCCAAAGTAATGGAGATGCATCACCACGTTACACGGTTGTAAATTTTCAACAATCATTCGATGGGACCTATCATTGGATGCCAGTCGGAACTTACATGAGTTTGGTTAAAAGTTTTAAGAAATACTTGACTAAAAAAAAAACTTTTTTCTCACTAGTGGCCGAAGATGAAAAATTTGCTCATTTAAAAATCAACATGAGTTTATTGAAATTTAAACAAAATCTCAAACGTTTTCCAAAATCATTTTGCTCTGAGCCGTGTGGTTCGGGTCAAGCAAAGTTGCAGCTAGAAGGCGACACTTGTTGTTGGTTATGCACTAATTGTTCCCAATATCAATTTCTTCCAGATGATTATCATTGTGATGAGTGCCCGTTAGGAACAATGCCAAACACCAACAAAACCAAATGTTTCCCAGTACCAAAAATTTATTTATCTTTGACTGATTGGTGGACTATTTCTGCCATTGGAATGGCTACAATAGGTGCTGTTTGCACTATACTAACCTGTATTGCATTCTGGTATTATCGTAAAACTCCAATCATCAAAGCCTCTGGTCAAGAATTGAGTTATCTTCATTTAGCAGGAATTTTTCTATCATTCACTATGACGTTTTTAATAGTGGCCAAACCAACTCCATTGGTCAGTGTTAATGTTAATAAAAATTCTGTTTAAAGTTTTTATTTTTTTTTAAGATTTGTGGCCTGAATCGATTTTTTCTTGGATTTTGCTACACAGTTTGTTATGCTGCGATTGTCACCAAAGCTAATAGAATAGCTAGAATTTTTCAACACCAGAGCAAGAAAAAACTACGGTTTACTTCGCCTCGATCTCAAATGATAATAACAACTTTTTTGATATTGATCGAAGTTTTTATCAATCTTATATGGTTTTTTCATGATATGCCAAACACAAAAACAATTTATCCTAATCGGGAAATTGCCTTGTTGATATGTGCTGGTTCGGATCGTACATCCTATTTGCTTGGTCTATTGTATCCATTGATTTTGATTGGTTTTTGCACAGTGTATGCATTCAAAACACGTAAATGTCCATTTGGTTTTAATGAAGCTCGTTATATTACTTTTACCAATTACACAACTTGTGTCATTTGGTTCGCTTTTTTGCCATTGTTTGTGATGCTCAGCACTACCACACCATTGCGTTCTATCACTTTGTCTTCATTATTGAGTGTCAGCGGAGCCGTGCAATTGTGTTGTCTTTTTGTGCCTAAAGTAATTATCTAATTTTTTTTCCAAAATCATTATCAATAAAAAAAAAAACATTGTTTCAGATTTATATAGCTATTTTGAAACCTGAAAAAAATACTCGTGAAATGATGATGTGCGGCGGTACGATTCATCGATCATTGATCTCTTCAAACAACAACTTCATTAATCGTAAGTTAATCAATTTGAACATCACTCAAACCACATTAGATCGTTATTCAATTTCGAGTGAAAACAATTTACCAACAAATGGGAAAAACTTAGCCGAACAACAGAGCAGCCGATCATTGACACCGCTCATCACTATGAGAAGTAGCCTTTCCACACCAGACCAACAACAATACAATTCGGAAAAATTTGATCAACTTTCGGACGAAAATGAGGAGAGAGTATTCAAAAAAAATTCTTTGATATTGGCGGATTCTTATGATAATGAAAAAATTGTCAATAAAAACATTTCCACTCAAAAACAACAACAACCAACCACAACAGAACTAGTTGATCAAGAAGAAAGAAAACACGACACCAAAGTCATACTTGAGAATGGGCATAAAAACTGGCCTTCCATCTTATTGGAATCAAAATGTTGATCAATTCATTGGTATTCGCTTAGCTATTGAACAATTCAAATAGAAAATCATTCTAAGATTTTTGAAGTATCTTCAAAAAATTTTCAAAAAAAAAACTATTAAGTTTAAATGTGAATTCTATGTTTAATTTTTGGTTTGAAATAGAATTTTTATTTCTAAATAGAAATTTCTCAAAATTTTTTTTCAAATAGATTAACCAAAAAAACACTTGAAAGAAACTGATACGATTCATTTATTTAAGTTTTTTTTTTTTTAAATATTTCATATCCGATATACTTTTTGATGAAAACCGAAAACATTGATTACCGAATAGTGAGAAATACAAAAAAAAAAAAATCAATAGTGAGAACAAGAACAAGCATTATTATAAGCTGAAAGCTTTTTTTCTAATTGTAAAAAAAATTTTAAACTTTTGTTATTCAATAGATTCAAAATAATTTTTTTTTTTTTTTAATTTTAAAATTTACTTTTGTTTACCGTATAAAATTGAATTATCATCGCTCATTGGAATCATTGGTTCCAAGTATCATGAAGATATTCAAATATTATTCATCTTGGATTAATATCATTTGGTTCCCGAGTGATTCTCGAATGATTAGAAAAAGATTTAATTTTTTTTTTTTAAAGCTTATCTTTGTTTTATTTTTGAATACTATCTATTCTGTTTTTTGTTTTTGAAAATAAATTCTTTTTATTTCTCCATCGATTTTTCAATATTTAAATATTATAATTTATATAATATATTAATATTATTTAAATATTTTTTCTCTGGTTCAGAAAAAAATTGATTTTCAAACAAATTTTTTTGTGGAAATTGAGTTAATGGATTTCCTATAGGAGAAAAATATTAAAAAATAAACCAAAGAATGCCGTTGTTTTTTTTTTGCAAATATTATTTTTTTTTTATTACATGAAAAAAAACAGTTATTCAATACAAATGAATCATCTGGGTGTGGGAAAAACCAACCCAAGATGAAGTTGGTTTAAGTATTTTTTAGGGAAAACTGTTATAACAACGATAGATAAATAACAACAACATTGAAACAACACAAAACATTTCATGAACAACAACAACAACAGTAAAATAGTGATAGATGAGAATGATAGATGATCAAATGAATGATAGATGACAGAACGAAATGAATGATAATAATAAGATAGTAATAAAAGGTAAAAACAACTAATTTTTTTAAAAAAAATAATAACAGGTAAAAAAGCGAAATTAAATAAAATTTTGGTTTGAATGAATTTTTGGCAGAATTGGAGCAAAGAGTTGACAAAAGAATTCTGAGGCAGATGAAAGAAGAAGAAGGTATAAAAGACGTATTCTCTGAATTTTTTCTAAACCAAATTTCGAATTGAGAAAGAACTTGAGAAAAGAAAGTGAAACAAGGAGAGAGAGAGAGAGAGAGACAGACAAACAGAGAGAGAGAGAGAGAGAGAGAGTATAACAGAACAGTTTTAACACAGGCAAGTTTTTTTTCGTATTTTTCTTTCGGGAAATAAGAGAAAAGAATTTTTTTTCAGGATTTGATACAAACAAATGGATACAAACCAAAATAATAGAAAAAAAAAATAGTTTTTTTTGAAGAAATTTTTGGCAGAAAGGCTTGTCATCTTTCTTTCTTTCTTTTTTTACAAACAGTTGAATCAGGGACAGGAAGGTGTGTGAGAAAAATTTTGAAAAGTTTTTGTTTGAAAGGAAGAATTTTGGATTTTTGGAATTTTGGAATTTAGCTTCTCACTTGATTCGTCATATAAGCCAGTTATCATTTTGAATCAAGAATGGTTGTTGGAATTATGAAAGAAAGGAAAAAAATTATTTTGAAATTTTAAGATGAAATTAAATGATGATAATGACGATTTTTTTAATGTTATCGATGATATCAATGATCGATGATGATGAGGAGGATGAGGATGATGAGAGAATGATGAGTACGATTCGACAATATATAATTATATGACAATCAGACTGAGATACACAGAACAAACAAATAATGAGATTCAATTCCGGGGATTGATTATCGATGAATTATTATATCGGGAGGAGAGAGAAAAAAAAACTAAGTAAATATAGTCAGCACAAAAACAAAAACAGAACAAAACAAAACAAAAAACGATTCAACTGCCAATAATGATTTAATAGCAATCGTTTCCACCGCCGCCTCCTCCACCACCACCACCTCCTTTCATTTTCATACTCATCATCGAGCCCATCATATCCTTGAGACCATCCATCATGCCAGTAAACTTATCTAAGCCCATCATTTGACCCATATCCATACCGCCCATATCCAAGCTGAATGACATTTTCTTTAATAAAAAAAAATTGAATTTAAAAAAAATATAAAAAAATCATTGAATCAATCAATTTGATCAACATACTTTACCACCACCGCCGCCACCTCCTCCGCCGCCGCCACCACCTCCGTAGCCACCACCGCCGCCTCCGTAACCACCACCGCCACCTCCGTAACCGCCGCCGCCGCCGCCTCCGTAGCCGCCGCCACCACCGCCATAATTATCATTCGATTGTTCTTTCATACTGGACGTAATATCATCATCATGTCGAAGGAGGATGTCATCATTTTTTCGTTTGTTTGTTTGTTTGTTTGATGTTTTTTTTTTATATTTATTTTTTTTTTGATTGTATTTTGTTTTTTTTTTTTTGTGGAAACAGGCACAGAAGAAAAGGCAGAAGAGAATAAGATATACAGAGGAGGATATACAACAACAACAACAACAACAGGGAATTATAATTTGGGTCGAATGAAGATGATCATATCCAAACAAACAATGATACAAGATAGAAACAAAAAAAAAACAAAAGAAGATGGAAACAAAAAGAGAAGAAACATCAGTTTTAAATTGAGAATGGTTGGTTTTTGGTTTTTTTTTTTTTAGTATTTTGTTTGGAAAACGATTTGTTCAAAATTCAATACGTGTTTCTCTCATTGTTTTAGTATTTTGTTAAAAACTGTTTTTTTTTAAAAGGAAATTCTGGATCTCAAAACTTTTTCTCGGTTCATCTAAGAAAAGGAGAACTTAGGAGTTCTTTTTTTTTTCATCAAGGTTTTCATTAAGGGAAAGGTAGGAAGAGAGGAATGTTTTAGAAGGAGATGGGACACGAAAAGGGATTTGTGCAACTGATCAAAGATGTTATCGTTTTCTTTTTTTCTCTTGGTTTTCTCTGAAGTGAAAGGATTAAAAAAAGAGATTGGAAAAAAAAAAAAAACTTGGAAATAAACAACCCCGGAATGAATAGAAGAACTATGGAACGGATGATGAAAATATTATGGATGGCTAATTGTAAAATTAAAAAATAAAACACACACACACACACACACACACAGACAGATCAATATTGGTAGGTGAAATGAATTTGAAAAAGATTTTGTTTTGTTGTTGTGGTGAACGAATGAATTTCGATGAATTTTTGAAATTTTTCTCAAACAGAATGAATGAATGGATGAAGATGAAATGAATGGATGAAGATGAAATGAAATGAAGACAAACACATAACGTTTTTTTTTTTCGGGATTTTTTTTAGGATTTTTTCTTTTGTTTTCTGTTGACAAAACTGAAACTGATTTGATTGAGCTTTTTTGAGTTTTTTTTTTTTTTTTGAGAAAAAAAAACCCCAGCAAGCCAAACAAACAGCGTGGTCCAAATAATAATAAACAGCGAACATAACATCGTAGATTCCATGATGATAAAATGAGCGAAGAAAAGAAAAAAAGCTTGAAACAAGTCGGCTGTCGAAAAAATATTAAGCAATAAAATCTTAATATCCACCGCCTCCACCACCGCCTCCGTAACCACCACCGCCGCCGCTGCCGCCACCTCCGTATCCACCGCCGCCGCCGCCGCCTCCGTATCCACCACCACCCATTCCACCACCGCCATAACTATCTCCACCACCACCACCACCACCATATCCTCCACCACCACCTCCACCGTATCCACCACCACCGCCTCCGTATCCGCCACCACCACCACCATAATCCATTTCCATCATGCAGCATTCTTTTTTCTGTTCTTTCATTCTATATGGGCGTTTAATGTTTTTTTGATTTAACGTGATGATTTTTTTTTTTTTTTTCCAAATAGATTGATTGATCAATTGTTATGTTTTGTTTTCAATAATTTTTTTCAATCATATTTTATGATCATATTTTTTTAAAAATCATTATCAATGAAATTAATTAATTTCAAAGAATTTGTCGTTTTGGGATGTCGGTGATGAATCAGACGAATCAATGATCGAATCGCAAAGGATTAAGGAAGAGAAGATAAAGAAGAAAAAAAGAGATTTAAGAATTTCAGGGGGAAAAGATTCGAATATTTAAGATAAAATTTTGGTTTTTTTTTTTTTTGGTCGATGTTTGTTCGTTCGTTCGTTCGTTTTGAAACAAATCAGCACAGTGTTTAAAAAAATGTTTGATGAAAAAAATGATAGGATAGAATTTTTTATGAATTGAATAATAAGAAGAAGAAGTGCCAAATGAATGAATGAATGAATGAAGAAGAAGGTGAGTGAATTGGGGGGTAATTGATCGAATGCAAAACACACAAAAGACACACACAGAGAGAGAGAGAGAAAGATAGAGAAAAAAGAACATAATTTGAGTTAGTAAAATTTCATGCAAAATTTTTTTAAAATCAAAGTTTCAAAATTGAAACTACTGCTAGTAAATATTTTTTTTCCAAAAATTTAATTTAACTGGGCTTCTCAAATTAACTTGGTGCATTGATTGAATGTGTGTGTGTGTAATAATACCAAATCAAAGCAATCTCAATCAACAGGTTAGCTTCTTTTTTTTTTTTGAATCTAAGCTTTCTTTAAATTTTTTTCCAAAAACACTGAGAAAACTCATGAGGAGAAATGGTGCTACAAAAACTACTAAGTGTGTGTGTATGTGATTTAATTTTTTTTTTTCTCTCAACGAATTCTCATAGAATTTGAACCAATGTTTTTGTTGTAAAAAACTGATAAATCAGAGAACAAAATAAAAAAAAAAAAAAATCGGAACTTACGGTATGGGAATCGGCAACGGAATGATCAGCTTCTTCTTAGCCTAAATTGAACGGGGAAAAAAAATTGAGAATTTTTGTTTGAGAGTTTTTTTAGTTTTTTTTTTTTGGATCATTGATAGGGCATTGATTGTGTAAGCTAGTCAATGCATTAATGTTACAATGATTACAAAAAAAAATGATGGCAAAAAATTTTCAACATTTTTTTTACCTTCAACAAAGCAAGTATTGGTAGGATATCTCGAAGTTTTTTCATGATTTTCTTCTTTTTCGAAGCCACCACTGGTCTGATATGTTCCGAGACTAGGGTCAGCTCGAGCAAGACTATTGTTAATAACAATATCGAGCACCGGGTTCTACTGAAAATGGCCATGTTAAATGGATGGATTGATTGATGGATTGTTTGATGGATGATTTGTTTTGAATGATTTCTTCGTCACAAGAACACAATTCAATTGGAAACAACAAAAAACTAAATTAAAAAAAAAAATTTATAACAACAGGAGAGAATCCCAAGAAACTATTTCTTGGTTTTATTTAAAGATGAAATTTTTTGTTTTTTTATACAATTTATTGGTTGGTTGGTTGTTGAAAGATGAAACTCATCGAACTGCTTGATTTGAGACTTGTTGAGTCTGAGGTTTTTATAGTCGATAGTCGAGATGATGGAAAATCTCTTTAGGATATTATCATTTGTTTTGTTTTTCTATTATGTTGAGAAAAAACGTATCCCGAATGTTTGGACATTCTCACTTTTGCTCATCTCTCTCTCTCTCTCTCCCGTATTTCTATCATACAGGCTGTTTTCCGTTCGTTTGTTTTACCCGTATACACGGTTTCTCTCTCTCTCTCTGTTCTCGAAAACGTTTTTTTCTTGACTCTTCTTTTGGGAAAAAAGATCATCGTGATTTTTTTTTTCAGATTTTCTTTTCTTTTTTTTTTTAAATGCAAAATTTCGAATTTTTTCTCCTTACAGTTGTTCTATCAAAAAAAAAAAAAAAATCTTTGAAAGAAACAATGGAAAAGAAACGCGTGCTCAACTTCACTACTATCGATTGAAGAGGAAAGTAAAAAAGTCATTTGGTTCATCAGGATCAAAAAAAAAAAAAAAAAACATCAAGAACAACAAAAAACTATCAATGGCCATTCAAATGATTGGCTATATTAGAATTTTCATCTCATTTTTTTCAAATATGTCCGGTATTAATCTGTTTTGATAAATTGTAAGAATAAATCGTATCTTCCATTAATTAATAATTAATAAACAGTAAATAATAATAATAGTAATTAATAAACAGTAATTAATAAATAACCGGATAGATTTTTTTAGATAATTTCGGAAAGTTTTCCAAATGTTTCTACGTGTTTTTTTTTTCTCCAATATGAATTGTAATGTAATTGTAGCTAACAGTGTAATTATAGCTAAAAACTATTTTTATTGATGATGATTAGTGGTCATCAACAAAAACATTATCGGTTTTAAAGGGTAAATTTTTCTAAATCAAAATATTAGCAACGTTGTTGTTGCATTGATGTTTTTTTTTTTGGTGAACGAAACGAAACAAAACAAAAAGTTTTGTTTTAAAGCCAATCAATAAAATTTATGGAGATGGCTTCCTCAAACATCAACAACAAATGTCCCACACAGACACTGGTGGGACATTTGTTGTTTTTTTTGTACAAAGCAATTGAAAATAGCAATTGAGAAACCGCCAAAACACACACACACACACTTCTATTCAATCAAATTCAAAGAATTTTAAAACAACTAAAAGAAACCACCATTCAGGTAGATCAGGCTACCAAACAAAAACCCAATTCATCTCTTGTTCATCATTTGTTTCTAGTTTTGTTTTCAACATCTCGTTAACCATCATTTAAATTTTTGTTTTAAGATGTTTAGTACTTTTTTTTCTCCATCTTTTTCATCTCAATCTTTTAAAGTGGCATACTTTTTCATAGTTTTTTTTTACCTCGAAACAACCAAGCAATCCTTGGAGATCTTTTGGATTTTGTTTTTGGACCGTACAGTTTGTGTGTGTCTTTTTGGGTGAATTAAAGAGAATACACCCAATGATGATACTGAGCCTTAATTTTTTTTTCTTTGATCGCATCCGATTAGCATTTAGGATGAAATGGAATGGAATGAAATTAAAAACAAAAATAACAAGAGACCAACTAAACGGTTAAACATTTTTATTGAAAAAAAAAAAATGATAAACTAAAAGAAAATGGAAAAAGAGGAAAGATAATTGTTGTGAGATTTGTAATTATTATTCCCAGTTAAACGAAAAAAAACGACGGATGTACAAAGAGTTTTCTTTTAAAAAAAAAAACTAAATCATTCTTTCAAAGCAAGAAATGGCTTCTGGAACCTCAATTTGTTGTTCAATTTTTTTTTCACAAATACTTTTAATTATTTTTAAAAAATAAAACAGTTTTTTAAAAAGAAATTTTCTCATTGCAATAAAAGTGTGTTCCAATTGGAACTGAGATAAAAAAAAAATTGTCATCAATTTTTTTTAAGTTTTTTTGTTCTTCAGGTGCATTTACCTTTCTGTTTCTTAAAAATTTTTTTCTGTTGAACGTAGAACAACGTTTAAGTATAGTTCCAATAGTTTGATTTTTATTTTTCGATTAGATTCCAATTTGATGAATAGGAAAAAAAACGGAACGAATAAAAAAACAAATTTTCTTTCAGAACAAAACAAAGCCAACAAAAAAAAAAAATCAAACAATATTTGAAAAATATTCAAAAAAAAAAATCTATGAAGAAAAAATTCAGTTCCGAGAGAAAAGTGACGGAGATGATTTTTTTTGATCATCACATCTCATCGTCGTTGTTGTCTTCATCTCACCAAGATGACAAAAGTTGACCCGAAACAACGACTCTACGATTTTCTTAAGAAAAATATTTTGATGCATCGATATTTGAAAAAATATCAATACTTTTTTTGTGTTTACCAAAGAGTTTTGTTCTCAGAACATTAAAAAAAAAAAAAACAAAACAAAACAAAGCAGAAAAATTTCAATTCAGATTTTTTAAACTATTTCATTTCATTGTTCCCTATTGATCATCATAATCATTAAATCAATCTTGGATCAATCTCTTTCATTCTATTCTATTCTATTTGACAATTAAGACGGTCAAGTTTTTTTGAATGGAAAATTTTTCCGTTCAACTAGAATGGAAAAAATTTTATTGATTTGAAATTTAGAAAAAAAAAAATTAAAATTTCTTTGTTCTTCCGGTTGAGAGAGAGAGAAATGTCGTATTTTTTGACCTTCCATCACTTTCTCAATAATAATTCTAAATAGTTTTCGAAAGAAAATTGAAATGTTGAATTATAATAAACTGTCTTTCTCAAATTTGAATGAATGAAATTATTTCATCGAGATTCGATGTTTGTGTGAAAACCGAAATAAAAACGAAATTAAAGGATAGAAAACAAAAAGACGGATAGAAACAGTGTTAAACAGAGAGAGAGAGAGAGAAAGAGAAAAATTCAAAATCAAAGTCGAATTTACATTGCCAGGTTGTTTTGTTTCCTACATTCTGTGTGTGTGTGTTTGTCTCGAAACGTTCTATTCATTTCATTTCGATTCAACTCGTTATCATAGTATTATTCATTCGCGTTCGTTTTCACCTTACTTTTCACTATCATTATCTCTCGTTTGCTTACACGCTCTCTCTCTCTCTCTCTTTTTTATTCACTGTTATCCACTTGTTGAATGATTTTTGCCGTATTCGATCATTCTTCATCACCTGAGCCGTCCTCAAACATCACGCGATGTGTCAATTTTTCTTCAAGTTTTCATCGTTTTTGCGAAAAAAAAGAAGTGAAAATTTCTTGAAACATTTGGAAGAACTGAGTTCTCCAAAAGTTCTCATCAAAAGTTTTCAGGTTTTCTACATTTTCCGCTTTTTGGGGATTTTTTTTCGTTTTCTTGATCATTTTGTTTTCTAGTTTGTCCGTTTGATCTTCTAGAACATACATTTGAAGACCATTCGTTTTATCCTTTTTGTTTGTTTTGAAAACAGGCGAGAATGAGGGAATGAAATAAAATGAACGTTTTAATAGATTTCCATTCAAAATGATTATATATGAAAAATAAAAATTCAACAACAGCAACACGAACAGCCTTTTTTTCATACAATAAATAAATAAATATGTGTGTGTGTTCTTAACAGAAAATCGAGGTTAGATTTAATGAATAATATGACGTTTTAGTGTGAATTGGGCAAGGAAATGATTATTATTACGACGACGACAACGAAAAAGACGAAGACTATTCGGCAAAAACTACAAACAATTCACATAGGATATGATTATGATGAACTATGGCCATGATGATGATGATGATGCCCGAACATTGTCAGATATTCAAGCCGAGTTTAAACAAGAGACAACAACTCTCTCTCTCTCTCTCTCTCTTTCTCAACATATCTCTACTCATTCGAATTGAATTAGATAGAAAATTGAACGAGAATATAATGTAAAAGTGCAACTAATATGTAGTGTTTGTTTGGAAATTATTTTATATGGCAATCTTTACAATCTATGCACTCATACTAACACAAACGGACACTATGTTGTTGTCGTTTTTTTCCATCTTCTCTGTGTGATCGACTAATATGTAAAAAGTAAAAGAAAAACTCACACAATTAGGCTTCGTTATTATCATTATTATAACGTTTGTACGTACGTACGTTCTTCTTACTTACTTGTGTTCGTTCTTAAGTTTCGTACATTATCTGCGTACTAATAATGAATGAATGAATGAATGAACGAGCGAACAAACGAATGAAATGAAATGAATGAAATACCAAGTGAAAAAGGAAAAAAAATGAACAAGACAATTGATTGTGGCATGATGTGTGCCAACAAACATACATACTATCACTATGTGTGTTTTCTGTGTGTGTGTGTGTGTGTGACTTACGAAGATGAGCATAGGAAGTGATCTTCATAATAGGCACGAAGAATGTAAACTAACAAAAAAAAATTTTTTTGATAAAGATGCTAACAAACAAACAAACAGAAACATGAAAAAAACGCATTCGCATACAAACAACAACAGGCATAAAGAACGTGCAAGTCAATACTGACCAGTACGGACTGACGTGGCGGATCCACTTTCTTTCCCGAATTGTGTTTTGGCATCTTCTTTTCAGGTTGTTGAATTAATGGCGATGAAAACACACACACAAATAATGGCCAATAAACAAACACACTTCATGTGTATGTGTTGTAATTGTAATTTTGTTTGTTTGAAATTTATCCATAAATATTGATAATTTTGGTTGTTTTAAGAAAACAAAAATGAGTTTAAAAAAAATCTAGTGTCTCATAATTGATTTGAGCTTTTTTCCAAGTTTGTTTTTCCTTGGTGTTATCAAATTGAAAAAAAAATTAATGAAATTAAATATCCTACAATTCTGAATTATAATTTTTTTTTGTAGAACAATGAAACAAGGTGTTTGGAAATAAATAAGCCACAAGTTTGATTGTTTTTCTTGAAAAAAAAAGTTTCAATGTTTTTAGATAGCTTTTAGTTGACTGTAATTTTACCTAAAAAAACTATATAAAAATTAGCTGCTTCTAAATAGATTATCTGTTGATTGAAACAAATTTTTTTCAAATACAAAAAATATTTTGATCAATATTTGCTTGTTTTTCTCGTGATAGTCGTGTTTTCACATGGAAATAAATCAGTCTTTCGATGATCTGGAAAAATGATTTTCATTATAATATAAAAAAAATTTATTTAAAATTTCATTAAAAACATTTCAGTATTGTAAAAATTTTGTTGAAGAATCTTGAGCGAGAAAAAAAACAAGAAAAAAATTGCTTTGATTGTTTTGTTTTTGGCATAATTTTATTTCTTCTATCTATTCAAATTTATTTATTCTCAATAAAATTAAAAAAAAAAATTTTTTTTTGAAAAATTCTATTCAGTATTTTAATGATAAGATTTTTTTCGTTGTTTAGAAAAATTAGCGTATCGTTTCTTTTAATACTACCCAAAACAATCTTTCAACCAAAAATTAGTAATCGAAAGAAATATAATAAGAAATCTTATGCTTAAATTTTTTTTTTAGTCATAGTATCAATTAAAAATCTTAAAAAACCAGCTTTCTTTAAGAAAACATTCAAAAAAAATATCTCTATAAATACTAGATTTATAGAAAATAGATTTCATTTCAGTCATTGGTTTGGTTTAGGTTTACAACAAAAAAAACCTTTCAAGCCATTTATTTAAATGAAAATTTTCTAAAAGGCTCGCTTGATTCTTCATCTTCTCACTATCATCATCATCATCATCATCATTTTAATTTCGACATTATTTTTATCCATTCAAATTTTTTTTTTTTTTCCTCAAAGCGTTTTGATGAATCTTTTTCTCTGGGTTTCACTATTTTGTTTTGAACGTTTAGTTTTAACATCGTCGTTATTTTAATACACATCAAAAATAAAGCATTGTATTTAAGTAATTTCAGAATAGAATACAAACTAATTTTGTTTTCTTTATTTTCTTTTTTTTTCCTAGTTATGAGAAGACATATTTGTTTTGTTCAGTTGAAAAAAAAACAAAAGAAAAAATTTTTTTTTTAAACACGTTTTTTTAAACATATCAACGTATCTCATCAAAATTTATCATTATCATCAGTTATTATTATAATAATAATTCATATATTTGTTTGTATACTAGAATGTGGTGATACAGTAAATCGTTCATTAAATTGTCATTTCAATACTGTGATTGTAGAGTTGTTAAAAAGTTTTCCTAGTCTTTTTTCTAGAAATTTTGAAATGAAAAAAAAAACTACTTGAACCAACAGAAACCTTGCTGAATCTTGTTGAGATTTTTTTTGTTGTCAAATTTATTAAATATAATTAAAAAAAAAATACGTGATTTAGTTTTTTTTCCAATCATATATTTAATAATATTGATTTTATTTATCAATCAATAATATAATTATATAGCTTTAGTTGTTTTTTTCTTCATGTCACGTCTTGCCTTTCAATCCGAATATTCGAATATACAATAAACATTTTGATTCTTTTAATTCGACACTTTCGATGAGATCGTTTCGAGGAACAACAACAAAAAAACTTCTTGAAATCTTTCATTAAAAGAAAAACAAAAAAAAACAGATTAGCTCAACAGGTATACACATAGAAATTACCAAATTAAAAATAAAAGAAAACAATTTAACTAAAATTAATTATAACCAAACAGAGAGGAGAAAAAAAAAACCAAATTCATGAAATCGAAGAGGACACCAATCCCGTGGTTTCAATCAAATCAAATGGAAATCGATGATGGAAACTTGATGATGAACACACACACCATAAACACAGCCATTAAAAAACAAACCATTCTTTTTATTACGATAATTATTATTATATTTCAATCGAATAATTCTATATAATCCGTTCGAGTGTTGAACAGTTTTGAATCGGTGTTTTATTCAATTTTTTGTTTGTTTTTTTTTTTAAATGGAATAATATAATAAACGAAAACCATTATATTTGGTTTCAAATCCTTTAATTAATTTTTTCTGTTTTTGTTTTTCGATCGTTTTCGTTTGTTTGTTTGATTGAAATAAATGTACAATTTCGTGCCGTATCGATAATGATAATATGGTTGTTTTTTCAATGAATTAAAGGATTTTTTTTCTAGTTTTATTTATTTTTCTTATAATTTGAAATTGGTTTGTGTGTTCACACGATACATTCAGGTTTACATATATCAAAGTTGGTGCTTGGAAAAGAACCAAGAGGCAGCTAAAGTGATAATTTATTTTGGAAGAGTTTACAATATAAATTGTGTGTGTGCACACACCTTGGTTTTGTGAACATTGTAAAATTTATTATTATTATTTGACGAAATTTATTTTTTTTTTTACAATCAAGGAGCTTCTTCTTCTTCTTCATCTTCGATATATATTGTTGTTTTTTCATTTGGCACGAAACTTTTATATTTTTGGGGAAAAAAAATCTGGAAAAACAACAGAAAAAAATACAAATGAACGAGTCAAAGTATAATTGCAGAAATTTTTTTTTTTTTAACAAATAAAAACACACCGCTGATTCAAAGTTTACAGAGTTTTTTTGTTTGTTTCTGTGTGATGTTTTTTTTTCGCTGAAGAAAAGGTGCTAAAAAAACTTTTTAATTTTTTTTCCTTTTGATACCGACAGAGATTGAAATTTGAAAAACGATCAAAACAATGTTTGTTTAAGTCATCAAGAAAAAATTAAATAGTTTAACAATTTGGTTAAATTGAATAATTAAAATTTTTAGAAATAAAATTATGATAAAATCAAAAACATTAGAAAAAAATTAGATATGATCGTGTCAATAAAAAAAAAAAAAAAAAAAACTAAAAAAGACTGTGATTAATAATTTTTACAAAAAAAAATTTATAATTTTTTAATAATAGTTAATAAAGTTTTTTTATATTCAGAAAAACCTGTGAAATAAATATTAATTTCAAATTTATCAATAAATAATAATTTTTTTTTGCTTTGCTTTTCACCACAAATACTTGAATTTTGTAATATCAGTTAACAGCATGAAAATTGTGTTGTTTTTATAAACAAATAATTTTTAATTTTTCTTCCTCAAATATACTTACTAAATAAAAATAACATAACAAACACAGACACACAGAAAAATACTTTTTTTTTGCTCTCCTAATGAACACCAAAATAAGATATTCATTTTGTTCAAACACCAAACAACGTAGATTAAGTCATTAAATTAGGAAAAACTAGAAATGTGGCTTAACTTAGGCTCAAAAAAAAAGTTTCATTAAAGATTCTATTTTATCATCATTTTTTTTTTAAATGAACCCAAAATGTGAACAGTGTTTTCGAATTGTGTGCAAATGGTGTTTATGAACAAACGATAAATGTAAAATTAATGCCTTATGAAAATGAAAATATATAATACTTTTCAGCTAATTAAATTTTCCAACTGTTAACACAGAAAACTATACGTGAACACAAATAAGAAAGATACATGATAAATAATAATACACGATATTAAATCAATAAAACATGATTCTTCAGGTTTCGGGCATTAAATGAGGAAAAAAAACTTGTCGGATATAGTCAAATTGGCCAGTGATAAATTGTTGAGCCTCGTCTATTATCTACGCAACTGTTCAAGCTTTATCCAAGCAAGCTGTTTGGTTATGTTGTTGTGATGAAGAGTATGTAAATCTCATTCATTCAATCATTCAAACAAAACAAAAATGAAAGATGTAAATTTTTTTCAATTAAAAATTGGATGAGCTAGGCATTAGAAGAAAGTAAATTAAGTTTTCATGTTACTGAAGGCTTGTTAGTAAACCTCTTGTTATAATTTGGAATCAATGGAAAATAACGATGGTTTAAAAACAACAACAACAAAAAAAACTGAATCTAATCAGTTTTTGCTTCTCACCCAAAAATCACGCCAACACACACATCTAAACAAATGAATAAATGAAGAAAACACAGAAAATAGAAAATCGCTCAACAAGATTGAATTATAACATGAAAACAACATTGATTTATTCTGAGTTCTCATGTTTCTTTACCAGCTCACAATCCTTACAAACTAAAAAGACTTTCAATTATTAGTGTTTCCAATTTTTTTACTATTATAATGAAAAAGTTTACACAACTATTTTTAAATGAATAAGATTAACAACAAAACATTTTTTCAATCTTCAGTGTATAATTTTGTAAAAAAAATTTAAAAATTGATTACAAATTGTTTGATAATAATTTTTAATTTATAAAAAACTTTATTTTTATTTTCTGAAGTTGAAAGCAATAAATTCAAACAAAAAATTAACAAAGTAGCCAAGCAAATAATTTTTAAAGGCTTGCATTTAAGTGAGCGACTAAAAAATTAAATGAGCACTTTTTTTCAATTTTTGAGCACTTTTTTTCAATTTTTGAGCGGTTTTTTTTTTCAACTTTTTGAGCGGTTTTGAAAAAGCAAGTGAGCAGATCAAAATTAAATGAGCACGTTTTTTTTTATTCACAAATTCAAATTTTTT